>JALPQD010000479.1:1005089-1557458 GCA_023101885.1 Typhlomys cinereus
ATGTGGAAGTGGATATTGTTATGTCATCCAAGCCCCCAACAAGCACACATGTACTTCCCAATGCAGACATCCTTGATTAAACCCACTGGGTCATACGTGCAAAAACGTATGAAAAGCCTAAGAGAGACTTGATAGAAAGGAGAAAGTATGAGGTGGGACAGTGATTATGGGATTTGGCAGTATGGTAAAAACACATAAATTCATTTCATTTATGTATAAAAGTATCAGGAAATTAAAAATAAAAGAAGTTGTAGCCTGGAATTGTACCACCACTGAGGATCTAAAGTAAAATGCATTAGATATTGCTGGGAAAGAGTCTGATGCGAATTCCAGCACTGACTAAAGATTCTCAGGACACTGACTGACTCACTTATTTTTGCAACTCTTTTCAGGCTTCCATGCACTGTGCTGTGCACTCACAATTAGAGTTAAATAAGACCGATGCATTTTCTGAACCTCTTGGATCTTGAAGGCTAGGAGCAAATACAGGTATTGAAAAAAAAAATAACATCACTGCTCAGGAATGCCATACGAGAAACACATATGCTGCCAATCACAGGAAACTGGGATTCTGAGGACCATCAGGGATCACTCTGCAGGGGTTCCAAGTCAAAACCTACTCAATTCTCACATGACTCGGCTAATATAATGCCGGAAGGAAATAGTGAGGCACAGAAAGAAAACTTGGCAAACTAAGGGACTCTAGTGCCCTGTTGCTTTACCAACCTCCCAAGGGTTGGAGAAACCTCCTGGATGAAGAGATATTTTGATTGAGCTCGCAGTCTGCCCTGGAGTGGTCTTGGCGAAGAGGTCAGGGAAGAACAGTTTGAAGATAACAGAACAGTCAGTATGAGAAATTTTGAGACCACAGTCCTTGCATCTTCTTGCTATTGGCTCTGCCCTTCTCACCTACCTTCAGGGCACCAACACCAACATCTTGGGGAGGGGGACTGAGACTTCAGAGTATGCTTGACAAAGAGGCTTACCATTCCTCATAGCTCTGGCCCTAGAAGCACAGGTAAAACCTATCTGTGTGAGAGAGTTCTGGGTCCCCACACAATTTGAGTTTCAATCTCAGGCCAGCTTTGCCAATGTGTGTATGTGTGTGACAGGGGGGGAGAGAGAGAGAGAGAGAGGAGAAGAGAGAGAGAGAGAGATTAGCTGGAGGTAGCAGGGGAGTTTGTTCAAGATGGTGTAATTACTGAGATGACAGATCAAGTCTTCTCTCTGAAAGAGCCATCCCAGGAGATACCCCAGCTTGTGACTTGAAGTGTACAGAGAGACTCTTGTTCTTTCCACCTCAGTGGATATTTGATGGTTTTATGAGCCCATGGGAAAGAGCTCAAGTGTTCCAAAGAGCAGAGGGAGGCAAAAGGTCTCTGTTGTTGTTTACTGTTGGATTGGATGAAAAGTTATATACAGCCAACAAAAGGACGAGCAGGACAGAGAAAAATTCTGTCAATCTCCTCCCTCTTCTCTGCTTTTTTCTTCTTCCTAATTCCTCTATTTCTTTCATTTTCCAAATGAGATGTGGGAGGTCGAAGGGTTCCTGAACTTGCTTCTCAGACTCTGGAGACTTGTATGCCAGTGCTATGCAGTTTTATTGCACTGCTGGGCATAACATGATCATGGCTGCACTGCAAGCTTAGACCCCACATATTTTTGTTTATTTGTCTCTATGTGAAAATGCCTTTGCATTTGCTCTTGTTGAAGTCAGGTCTTCAATCAAAGCTCAGCTGGGTACCACTTACGCACTGTGTGACTTAGGGAAAGCCATATATCCTTTCTGATCCTCGATTTGGAGAATGGAAAAAATAAATATGACCACTCAAGGACCTGGGGAAAGTTTAAATGACAGTACTTAGTATATGATAGCCATAATTAATATCATCATTATCGTGACTAAGTGTCAGGTTTCAAGATCATGAATTGAACACACAATTAGTAATCCATGGCTTTTGGGCAGTGCTAGGCTGGGGTAGGCTCCTTAAAGATGAGAAAATATGGTTTCCACTCTTCAGTAAAGCCCTACAAGATGAGAGACACAAACTTCTATGTGGCAGACAATCAGGGAAAGAATGGATGCTGACTGGCAACTAGGGGAATCAGTCAACCATGGGAGGAACACAGTAAAGTAACCTTGTGGAAGGATGCCCTCCCCCAAATCAGGATCCTTATTTACTCCACAGAAGGAGGTTAAAAATATTCAGCAAGTGGGTGCACGTTTGACAATGAGAACTGTTCTGTGTGGACCCTTTTGGAGGACTTCCGTCCACTGGCACAGTAAGTAAGGGAAAGGGCAGATAAGGAAGGAAAGAGGATCTGAAGATCCAATAAGAAAATGTTGAGGAATCGTGCCAAAGGCTTTCCTTGGTGATTGCATCAGTTACCTTTTGTCACCAGGACCAAAATACCCCATAAAAGCAAAGTTAGAGGAGGAAGGTTTCATTTGGTCTCACAGTTTCAGAGGTATCAATCCACTGTGGTGTGGAAGCCATGACGGAGCAGCTCATGTTGTGGCAAATAGAAAGCAGCGCAGAGGAAATGCCAGCTATCAATCAGCTGTCTCCTTTCATCACCTTTTAGTTCATTCGGGACCCCAACCCATGAGGCGGTGATGCCCACATTTGTGGGGGTCTTCTCTACCCTGTTAATCCTCTTGGGAAGCATCCTTGCCAACATATTCAGAGTTACGCCTTTCCAGTCTCTCAGGTAATTCTAAATCAAGCCGAGACGACAATGGAAATTGACCGATACAGAGTCTTAGTTCCTTTCCTGTTGCTATAAAAGTACCTGAGACTAAGTAATTCATAAGGAATACGGGCTTATCTGAGTTCACAGTTCTGGAAGCTGGGAGCCCCATATCTGGAAAATACATGTGGTAAAGGTTTTATTAAACTTGACAACATGACCAAAGTCAGATGCATACAAAAGAAAACAGAAAAGGATCCAGCTTCTGTGATTCTAATCTAGTTCCATGAGAAGGGCCTCTTCCTTCGTGACTCGACATGCCCTACTCTGCTCCACCTCCCATCTCATTGAGAGACTCATAAGCCTGAGAATTTCTGAGGCACACATCCAACCCATAGCATCTGACTTTTCGAGGGGATTTCATATTGCCCTGAGGCAGCACCTGAGGAGCTATGAAGGCAGACATGTAACATCTTCACAGCACTGGTTGGGAGGAAAATGGAAGGTTCCTTCAGGCCATGTCATGATGGCATAAGACAGTCTGGGTACAGGGGATTCAGCCTCAGCGTGAGGGAAGTGGGGAGGGCAAGGAAAAGGTAAGACCATAGAAAACCTTAGGCATTTTTTTCTATTCATCCATCTATTTAGATCCTTACTTATTTGGTAGTTAGGTGGCATAGGGGTTAAACTTCAGGAAGAGGTACATGGATGGGCCATTTGTTTCATTTGCAGAGCATTAACAGATGGGGGCTGAGCTATGGAAAATGCATTTACTATTATCTTTTGCTCGCTATACCTTTGGCATGATGATACTATTAAGAGGTAACTATCCCCCATGGTGCAATGGATGCTGTAATTGAGATATGTACAAAGAGGACTGAATGAGTCATTTGGCCTCTGGAAATGCAGGAATCCGAAATTAACTCAAAGACAAGTAGGTACTTAAACTGAGACTTTAAGGAAAACTGTAAATTTGCATAGCGAAGTTTGATATTGCAGGCAGAGGGAACATCAAGCATGGAAATATGAGGGCGTAAAAGAGTAAAGCACACTGGGAGAACTATAACTGTTTTCATAATCACGGAATTTGCAATGCTTTGGAAGAAGGAGAGAGAAAAAGAATGGCAAAGTCAGACACATATCCAAGGCCTGATGGCCTAGTCTAAGAAACTTTTCATAACTCATGAGAGAGATAGAATTGAGGCTGCAAAGGCAAACTTCCGAAAGGCCTATAGCTGAGTAAAAAAGAGGAGGAAATAAAGGGTAGAGAGATGACTCAGGGGTTAGGCCTTTGCCCTGTGTTGCAGTCCGCCTGCATGGTTGCTGATAAATGACCAGAACACAGCTTAAGGGAACAAGAGTTTACTTTCTTACAATAGTCTGGTTATAATTCATAGTCCAGCTTGACAGGAGAGCACACACCAACACCAGGGCTGAGGGAACTGGCCGCACCATCACTGCATAAAGGCTGAGAGATAGACAATCCTTACTTGCCAGACCAGCATGTCTAGCCAAGTATACAGAAGGATGCCAACTCTCTCAACCAGGTCTCTCTGATTTATCCAGGGCCTAATCCCACCCACCATGGGCTGGGTCTTCCCCAGCAGCTAGACAATCTCCTGCAGGTTTGCTCTGGGCTTAACTCAACCATCAACTCTCTACAACTGTGCCCAGAGCTCAAACCCTCAAGAGTCAAGTTGATACTTTGTGCTTAACTATGACACCCTGTCAGCAAAAAGGCCTGAGTTCAGATCCTCAGATTCCATGCAGTAATCATGGCAGCCCTGCAATTCTGGCCCTGGAAGGCAGAGTCTGGGAAATCTCCAGAGCAAAGCCAAAAGATGGTAGAGCAGTCCAAAATGATTCCTGAAATTATCCTTGACCTCCACCAGTACACACACACTACACACACACACACACACACACACACACACACACACACACCTACACGTGTAAATTGTTTTTTAAAAGAAAAGAGGAATATGACGCTCTGCATGAAAACAATGGGGCCAAGAAGATCCTACTCCACGTGTGTCTGGGTCAGCTTCCTTCAGCAGCCTCTGTTCTTCTCCAGCTTCTTCTCAAAGTATGTGATAACTCTCAAGCTGCAGAAAAGCAAGGGACAGAGCTTACAAGTGGTGCAAAATAACATCACCGACTTTCCCGTCAGTGATGTCTTTTTTCTTTCCTTTCCCCTATTCTTGTGTATGTTGTACGTGCATGGAGTTAGGTGCATGTGTGTGTTTGTGTTCATGTGCATATGTACACACTTATGTGCAAGTATGTGAACACACATGTATGGATGCACATGTGAAGGCCTAAAGCTAGTACCAGGGATTATCCTCAATTATCTACTTTATCCCTTTGCTAGTGAGACCCAGGGCTCACAGATAGGGCTAATCTGGCTTATCTGTTTACTCTGGGGATTCCCAGACTCTGCCTTCCAGGGCTGGAGTTACAGGTGGGTTACCATACCCAGTCTACATTTTAGAAGTAGCTTGACATTCAAATCCAGCTTCTCTTTCTTGCATGGTAAACAGTTCAGCCACTGAACTATCTCCCCCCTTCCCTTCTGGCCATTTCTGACACCCCCACCCTAGCCTTTTCCTGTTTTTTATTCTGATTTTCTACATTCTTCCATTGTTAGATATGTTTCAGTTCTTCTCTAGGCTTTGTCTACTCCACGTACCAAGTACATTTCTCACTTGTTTCCAAGACTCAAAAGGTCTTTCAAGTTCAGTTGAAATAACTTGTGTAGGTTTGGGCAGGCTCAAGGCAATAGGAAAGGTTGGTTGTTGGATAAACTGAGATGCTTTCTTGGAGAACACCAGCTTGCTCATCTCCACTGAATTGTACCTTCTGGAAATACTGACCCAGTATTGCTAGATGTTTGTTCCTTTCAAGGTAAATAATTTAGAATTCTAGATAACTCTCTAGAGTGGCTGTCATTGTTAATGCTGCCAATTGATTTATTATTTTAAATATAGCCATGTGGGTCAAACACACACATTTGAGGGCTACTGAACATCACTGCTCTGGTTGGTAAGCTATGAGTTAGCACAATATTGCTTCATGAAGCTTATTTCTAAGCCTTCAGTTGAGTCTGTTGTGGATGTTGTGGAAATACTGCAGTGGCAGGGAGCTCTGAAGCTAGAATGGTCGACTACAAAACTTGCCTATGAAGGAGATTAGAGGAGACTTGGGTCAGACTCTAGACAGAATGGCTTTAGTCAAGAAACCAGGCAGCCTAAGAAGAAAGAACCCTGGAATAGAAGCCTAGCTTTGACTTAAACCTTGAATTGTTACCACAGATGGTGTTGAAGAAATGAAAGAGCCCTAATACTTGGCAAAAGGAGAGAAAGGTGTGTGCAGTACTGTTGCAATAGAAGTCAAGACAATTGCACTAGGGGAGAAAGAATGGTTTTAATTCTGAATACAGTGTCTATGGCCAGGGATTTATGGGAAATAAGCACAGTGTTTTTGGCCTATGGATGGGCAATGGCTTAGAGAAGATGCTAAAGGTACCGAGGATTTTGCTAAGCCAAGTGACAGGATTTTTGTTGAAGTCCAGCCAAGAATGTGAACATTGAATGTGGGAGGCAAAGAACTTGAAGAGTTACCAAGGATGGTGAAAACTCATGAACTGGGGTTGAGGATCAAGAACAATCAGATAACAGGGTTAGGGGTTCTCAGTTAACAAATTTAGCAAATTGTTGCTAAACAGGACTCTACAGACCAGTAGGGACAGAAAAGGGGGCAGGGTTGAAGTCCCCTCTAGACAAGCTAGGAGGTGCCCCCCTGAATCTTTTTATCAAGGAGACCTTTGACAATGGATTGTGACCTTCTCTCCTAGGTGTCTTGGTCAGTTTACGTTTCCTGCTCATTTGTAAAATTGTTTACATCTGGTCTTTATGTGTGAAAAAGCAAATGGAAAACTAAAAAACACCTTAGTCTTAGAATTGCACGCTTAGTGTTTGTATTTCCCCAGAGTTCTCTGTGACTTTCTTCCTGTGATAATAACTTCTTTGCCTATATTTCTTAAGGATGGAGTTGCCAGTGTTTTTGTCTTTTAGCATTTAGAGATGGCCCCGATTTTCTCTTTCTCAAAACCAGTCTGGTGGAATACACAGAGGCCCCTCATCTAAGCTTGATTCTTCATGTGAATGAAAACTTTCAGACTAGGAGTCTCCTAGTGTCATGTTTAGGCACAGGTGTCAACTTGACTGTTGAGGGTTTGAGCTCTGGGCACATTTGTAGAGAATTACTGGTTTAGTTAAGCAGGAGATTGTCTAGCTGATGGGGAAGGCCCAGCCTATGGTGGGTGGGATTAGGCCCTGGAATAAATTATGGAGAACTGGTTGAGAAAGTCGGCATCCTTCTGTATACTTGGCCAGACATGCTGATCTGGCAAGTAAGGATTGTCCATCTCTCAGCTGTTATGTGGTGACAGTGTGGCCAGTTCCCTCAACCCTGGTGTTGGTGTGTGCTCTCCCTTCAAGCTGGACTGAGAACTGTAACCAGGAATCATGAGAGAGAATAAATCCTTGTTCCCTTAAGCTGTTTGATGATGATTTATCAGCAACCATGCAAGTGAACTGCGACAGAATTTGATACCCAAGAAGTGGGGTGTTACTGATAAATCTGATTATGTGGATTTTGTGACTTTTGAACGGTTTCGCTGGACAAAGTTGGAAATGCTTGAAGATGTTCACCTTGTGGATTACCAAATACCATTCTTCAGAGCTTAGGGGCCAATGTCAGTGCTGAGAGAGTTATGGATTGTTTGGGCCCAATTTGTGATGAGGGGAACAAGGACTTTGGCAAAGTTGAATTTAAAGATGATAGACTAGTTTGCTTGACAGGTGGTATTGGTTTTGGTGAAGCTTATAGCTGCAGAGGCAAACCCAGAATGTTGGAGATGCCAGAACCGTGGGATGTATGCTGAGGACAGCTGCGAGTAGATATTCAGCCTGGTTCAAGGAACTCCCCTTTTATAACTTCAAGCTGCAAAAAGGGACTGGGAATGCCTAGAATATTTGCGCCACCTTGACTATATGATGAGCAGCAGAAGACGGACATTGAAGTACAGGATATGGTGATTTGCTGGACTTTGATCTTAATTTAATGTTTTCTTATTGTATTAAGATACTTATTTTTAACGTTTTATCTGTTTTAAAGTAACTTACTCTGGTTTAAGATCTTAAGGTTAAGAAACTTTGAACTTTTAAAATGTTGGGACTGAAGTTTTAATGAGAGAACATTTTATATTTGTCCATGAAATGCATTTATATTTTTAAGATACCTTTATAA
Source organism: Typhlomys cinereus (assembly GCA_023101885.1). Classification (NCBI taxonomy): domain Eukaryota; kingdom Metazoa; phylum Chordata; class Mammalia; order Rodentia; family Platacanthomyidae; genus Typhlomys; species Typhlomys cinereus. The sequence goes on from JALPQD010000479.1 coordinate 1,013,091, forward strand.
CATCTGTAGGGACAAGGATTGAAGGTTACAGTTTAAAAGTGCTATGTTTTTGTGTCAAGTTGACAAGGGGTGGAGTGTCATGGTTAGGCACAAGTGTCACCTTGACTGTTGAGGGTTTGAGCTCTGGGCACATTTGTAGAGAATTACTGGTTGAGTTAAGCCCAGAGCAACTTGCAAGAGATTGTCTAGCTGATGGAGAAGGCCCAGCCTATGGTGGGTGGGATTAGGCCCTGGAATAAATTACAGAGAACTGGTTGAGAAAGTCGGCATCTTTCTGTTTACTTAGCCAGACCTGCTATTCTAGCAAGTAAGGATCGCCCATCTCTCAGCCTTTATGTGGTGATGGTGGCCAGTTCTCTTGGCCTTGGTGTTGGTGCGTGCTCTCCCTTCAAGCTGGACTGAGAACTGTAACCAGACTGTTGTAAGGAAATAACCCCCCTGTTCCCTTAAGCTGTTTGAGGTCATTTATCAGTAACCATGCAGGCAGATTGCAACACCTAGTTTCCTAGTATTTACTTCCTTTCCTACATATCTATCTCTATTCCTGTCCCTACTGTGCTCAGGGGCATCGTACCCTTTCCCATGCTTATATAGCCCACTCAGAACAAAAGAAAGCCAAATAGTGTGTCTAGTGGTTACCAGGTCCTATATCTTGTCACAGATCAGAGAAATGAACTGGTTGTTAGTGATGAGGAAAGAGATTAGAGGTGACTGAATGTGTTTTGTTTACAGAGTCTCCAGACTGTGCACCGTAGGTCAATGCCCACCTAACTATAATGTCTATGAGGAGACTAACAGTGTACTTGCTGCATGCAATTATATGCCCTCAATGCTTAGCCTATCATCTGAGTAATTGTAGGCAATAAATAAACGAGCCAAAATTGGAAATCAGTTAAGGAACAGAGAAGACAGATTAAGAATATAGATTTCCATGAATTCTAGTCTCAAGCATGAATCTGTCTCTCTGATTGGATTCAAGTTCCTGAGACCAAACACTTTGTCTTTATGGTAATAGTAATGTCAGCTTTCCCAGTGTAACCCTGCTTGTTATACTGTTTCCTCTTTTACAAGTCACCGTAACCTTAGGTATTGTTATAGCGGCTGAAAGATGGGGAAAACTAGACTGGAGAGGTGGCTCGGAGGTTGAGCCTTTGCCTCACATCAAAAGGACCTGAGTTCAGATCCCAGATCCCACATAAAAAACACTAGTTGAAAATGGTGGCAGCCTGCACTTCAGGCCCTGGAAGGCACAGCTTGGGAAATCCCAGAGCAGCACAAATAAGAGATAGAGCAATCCAGGGTGATTCCTGAAGTTACGGACATCTATAGACATACTGAGTGCCCTCTTCTATACCTTCACTCACCTACACACTTACACATATCTACAGACATGTACAAACCCGCACTGACACCCATGCAAAATGAGATGAGAAAAGTAAGTCCTCATGGGGTGAAAGTCTTTATCCAGTCCCTAGAGTTTGTAACCTGGGAAGAGCAACATAGCACAATCATCCTGTTACCCCTGTGCATCTGTAGGATTGCCTTGTTCACCTTGAGTAGGAATCTGCAACTTTAAGCAAGAGGAGCAGGAGCAGAGCCCAAGGTGATCTACAGGGGTTCAGCTCAGCTTTGATGCACTGAGGAGCTCCCCTCTTCCTTGACCTGGGACGTGAGGAGGCAGGACCTGGGTCGCTGTTCTGAAAGACTGACAATTTTTCCGTTGCTGCATAGTAAATGTCTAGATGTGCCAGGTGAGATCAAATCCTTTTTCTCAGCCTATCATCATAAAACTCATTTCCACAAGTGACCTTCTTATTTTTCCTTTTGCTAACATATTCAAGAATAATCAGAGATGTGAAACTTTTGGGGATAATCAGTTTTGATTTATAGGGAAATGTCAAGAGTCAAGGATGACTCCTAAGATTATGGACTTTATTGAAAATTTCAATCTCTGCTTGGGCTAAGCTTCATTCATTCAACAAATATTTAAGTAGGAGATACTTCCTGCCTGTAGTCTTCTACTTAAACCCAGGCTTGTCTATCGGCTCACTGATCTTCAATATTATGCATCTATTCTATCTGTTCTACCTCAAAGGCCATGTACACACTTTGTATACAAGGCATAGCATCCGAACTTAATGACTGTAGAGTGTAGAAGTAATAGAAATTTCACTGGATAGCTTATAAAACTGTCTATGGGTACCACGTTTTACTTGATGTGGTGGGACAGTGTGTGTGTGTGTTTGTATGTGTGTGTGTGTTTGTATGTGTGTGTGTGTGTGTGTGTGTGTGTGTGTGTGTGTGTAGAAGGAAATGATTCCTACTGATCAAATCCTTGACGATCAGATGGTATTGGTGACTAAGTACACACAAGTTGGCTCTAGGAATGTGCTTAGAGGGATCTGGGATTGGCTACACTCTGTCTTCTCTAAGTAGGAGCAGAGAGGGTTCTGTAAGGAATGGTGCTAAAAATATTAAAATCTAATTTTGCGTTGGAGTAATCCCTGTGTTACTATATCAGATGGAGATAATTTGCCCCATAGATGTCTGTAACTACAGAATATCTATGTGTGAGCAAATTTTAGTACCTTGGCATATACATATACTTCCTCACCTCACTCACACAAAGTGATCAAGTTAGTATAACTGTAAATGGTGAGGAAACAGATCTGTAAGGATGATATTCACATTTTGGGTAAGAGTTCCAGAAAAGCAAAAGAATATCTCAATACCAGATTGCCCACTTGCATGCATTTTCATATAAGAGACAAACATACTGGCCTCTGAGATTCTGGACACCTCTTTGTCAGGAAGGTGAGAGAGAGAAAAACATCCTGGTACGTGTGGTAAAGACTGAGGGAACAATAAGTCTTGGCTCATTACATGTCATGTCTTGACCCTTACAAAGCTCAGAGTCTAAAAAGGAGTCAGATAAGCAAGCAGAAAAGCTAAGTCACACGACAGGACAGGACAAGAATTAGATGCGTGGTTTGCTACTGCAGGAAACTCTGATGAAACTCATCAGGACACACACACACACACACACACACACACACACACACACACACACACAAATGTGAAAGTAGGAGGAAGACTGGTTCAGAACAAGGTTTTCAATGGAAGGAGGGGAGTGGCTTCAGGTAATATGGGGTAAATGTGACTTAAATACATTATATTCATCTATAAAGCTATTGTGCCCATCACCATTATAGAAAAATAGAAAATTATATGCCAGCTTGCCATGCTGAATATAGAGTCCCCTCGCTGTTTCCTCTTTCACTAAAGTTCCCAGAAAAACAAGAAATTCCTGAAATAGTCTGTAGTTACCTGTGTCTGGTGTGCAGGAATAACTGCTGACTGCTTCCTGCTCAAGGGGTTCGTGCCGAACCTTCTCTGCTTCTTAAAACAGAAAATAGTTAACAATTTGCTGAATCTTTGCTTCTGTACAAACCACTTTGCTGCTTGGAGACAGTAAAATAGCTACTTGATAGAGTGTGGATTTTGCTTTAAAAACTAAATGTCCCCTTAGTCAGGATCACATACTAGGATCCTGAATCCTTGGTGTGTGATTGTTGATCAGCTTCTCCTCTTTTGATAAGACCACCAGTGTTGTGATGAATTCCCTGAGCAGTCCCAGACCCACAACAAAATCGTCACAGAATAGAAAAAAATGAATATTGCCATATCCATGAAAAAATATTGAAAATGTATCCAGAAAAGCAAGAATCGCTGAGTTTTGGATAAATTGGTTTATAGTTCTTTGGGACTGGAATAAAGCAAAGAGCTTAAAAACAGTGAGAAAAAAGAGCTGGACACCATGGAAATACATTTTAGAAACAATTTATAGTCTTACAGCGATAGATAGACTTCCAGAAGGAAGGCCCACTGAAGTCAAGACTTGAGGGATCAAATACAGTTGATGAAGAGAAACAGAAGAAAGGAGGTAGGGGCAAAAAGAAAAAAAAAGTATAGAAGGCTGAAGACACTATATAGCTTGAAATTATAGGACAGGGAATGCTCTAAGTCTAAATCATAAAGTAGGACCCACAGTTAAGCAGATAGAAGACTGTGTAGGGGAGAATTATGGGAAAAGACTAGGTAAACCTAGAGAGCCAAACAAGATCCCACACATGTAAGCCTTGCCCCTTTTTACGTGGACTAGTCTGCATTATATGGCATGATTCTTTTTAGACTAAGAAATGACAGTGCAGGTATAGAAACCACTAGTACACTAGGGATTGTGCTCCTTTTCTTGCTGGTTTGGGGACTTAGTCATCATGTGACGTTTATGCTAGCCAGGTGATAGAAACAAGGGGTTCAGTTGCCCGCAGCACCTTAGCAAATAATCAGACACAACACATTGGCAAGCCATTCTGACATCACCTTAACTAGAAATGATCCAAGCTTAGTTCAAAATTTCAGCTCATTGAATGGGTGGTTACTGGTTTAAGCCACTAAATTTGGGGCTAGTTTGCTAAGATATGATAGAAAATGCAACTGCCATTTTCACTATTCTTTAAGAGAGAAAACCAAGTAAGAACTCACAGAAAGATGCCTCAAAGTTCTATCTGATCATACCAGGTCCAGAATCTCATGAATACAATAGATCTAGTAACAGTGATAGATCTATGATAAAAGTAACAGTAAACAATTGAATTTAATCTGGAGCTACAAGTGACTCTCTTGTTTTTCATTTAAATCAACACTCAATTGTAGGGGAATCAAGATTTGAGTTGCCTGTGGAGAAAAAAAAGAGAAAGCTGTGCAGATGAGGAGTTACAAAAGAGGGAGAAGTTTGGGGGTCTTGAACAGTAGAGAAAATGCAAAATCAGTGTCTTGGTTGTGCCAATCAATTGGCAGCTGTCTCTCTTCAAGAAAACAGAGCAAGGTTAGGCATCCACCAAGGATGAATCCAGAAAACATTGGCTGAGTGCTCAGAACAGATCTCTGTTCCAAAAGAGTCAATTTAGCCAGAAGCGTGTAAGTGATTATCTTCCACTTGGGATCTGTCAGGCTAAGGAGCATCCATCACTTCAAGGGCTAAGGAAGAAGAGGAGAGAATGGGATGAGCAGATCCTAAAAGTTTGGAAGCTATAATATGGCGGGAGAGGATGACTGATGCTAAGCTGGTGCGGTTCCTCAAGAGCCCACAGGACCCAAGAGAAGAGGTGTGGGAGTCAACCTACCTCCAAAGAAAAGACCCTTGCTAACTGCTAGGAGCAACTGTGAGGGTGACATGGAGAAGCTCAACACTGGAAACAATGCTTCTGAAGGGTGATGCTGGGCTCACACTAACAGAGCCCACAGGCACCCAGGAAGAAGCAAATCCCTCTCTCTTCTCCCACCACGCAGCCTCTCTCAACGTCCCCAGCTGGCAGAACCTATGAGCCCCCTTGAGTCAAGAGGAACTGCAGTATGCAGGTGTCAGCATGAGCATCATGGTAAAGAGGATGGGTTTGGAGCTGAACATAGGAATGGCAACCCCCGAGACTCCAACAGGACATGGGGGTACGAAGGTAGAAGCTTGTCTGCGGATCTGAGGCATCACAGAACCTAATGGGCGGGCTTACCCAAGCACGGTCCTTTGGCAAGACTTTCCCAAAATGGACTATCAGTGATGATGGGACGCTTTGTGCTGGTGCTTAAAGACAGGATGAGCTGGCTTGCAAACACGACTTTAAATCACTCCACGCATCACACTAAGGGTACTGCTCCTTTATCTATCCATGCCTTTCTAATCAGGTAAACAGAAGGCCCAAGTGTAGCATCCGTATACCATGAGCAGCATCTGCACACTTGCCGTAATCCATCCTAGCAGAAGAGAGCAGCCTCAGGCTCAGAACCCACAGCAGGCAGCGCTTTGGAGCTTAATAACATTATTTGTCTGTGTTCCTTCTGCATAGCTTCTGGTTTGTGGATAGCAGCTCTGGTTTCTCACACCTAGAGATTCCAAAGTTAAGTAAATCTATTTAAGTGAAACGTGAGGAGATTTAAATCTATATGTAAGTAATAGTAGACTATATCGATACAGACAAAAATGAAAAAAAAATAGGAGCCATGTAGAAATGATTTATACTTAGGGAACCTGCCCCAAGGCAATGCAGAGAAGGTCATCAATTGCATATTAAACATTGATCCAATTAAAGAGTGGTGTGTGGGGAATCAGAGATGTTGGAAGCAGGGGTTTTGGTGTGTTATATTGAGTCCTAAGCTTCTTGCCTGAGCCCAACAACATACTTGATCTAGCCTGCTTCAATTCATTTCGTCACTGAACAACTCTCTTCTCCCAAACCAAATGTATTTCTGGTCAGATAAGCACAGTTTCTTGGGTTTCCACAGCCAGGTCATTGGATTTCCTAGAGCCCATCCTCCAGGATCATAACAACTTTCTATCTCATTCACAATCCTATTATCCCTATTATTATTATATATTATATATCCCTATTATTCCATAGAATGGAAACCTTTTGAAAGTCAGGGCTTATTGTTGAGGTCACTGTTGTATCTCAGAATCAAAAGTGGCTCTTGGCATAAATCATAACAGTAAATATGAATAAGATTTATAAAGAAAGCTCTCACGTGCCTTTAAGCTTCTCAAATCTTGAGGTCCTTTCTAAACAAATAGGTAAACAAAGAAACAAATTAACCCAAAGTGGACCTGCTCCACACATTGTGGAGTGATAAGCCTCAGACTTTGGCTGTTTTATCCCCCTCTTTATTGCATTAGACAAATAATAATTTAGGACACGCATTTTGAAAATCAGGTTTTGATCATTGTTAAAACATCTTCAGGGTGCCATGAAATCAGGGGATCGAGGTAGACAGTGGATAATGAAAGCACATAATTCATTGTCAATACAATAAAAAATAAATCAAAAGAAAAAAGATGTACCCCCCAAAAAATTCTCAACAAAGTTTTATTTAAAGGCAACTTAAGTATTTCCATTTGGGGAGCTTGAAATTGACATAACAAGGCATTAAATGATAACTGAAGACAAGACAGGCAGGAGACCAAAGCCTATAGTTTCATCATGACGAGTCTGCTTTTAAGACGGAGCCCACATAACTCTGGAGACTGTATAATGGTCATTCTTGCTCCCTCTGATTAACAGTGCAATTAGTTCATGTCAACTCAGCGAACAATCTGTCAAACTGGAGGTATGAGTCAAGCAGATGAATTATCTTTGGACTGAATATGATTTCATTTTTTTCAGCTGACAGTCGTGACATTGTATAATCTCCATTTTCACTCACGTGATTCATTAATTCAGTGGGGTCACAGGAGGTGAAAACCCTCAAAGTTCAGTGTCAGGCAAGCTTCCACCCCATGATCAAGTGTGCACTTGAGAACCATCTTTTTCCTCTGGTTCACCCGAGCATCTGGTTTAGTGAACTCCTGTGTATGCTCATCCTAGTCTTCAGAAGCATTGGGGGTAACCTGGCAGGGGAGGTCAAAATCAAAAGCAACTTTTGAAGAATCACTGATTTTAAATGACATCTAGCTCAGTTTTCAGTCACACCATCCTTTGAATGTCTCGCACAGGGGATTGTTGGGTGGGGCTCAATATTTCTGATAGTGAGCAGAGTTGTCAAGACTAGGAGACTGGGCATCTTGTGAAACAGTCAATTCCATTGTTGGAAATCCTATCCTCCATGTTGGAAGACGCTTTTAGTATGGAGTAGAAATACTCATTCCTTAATGTCTGTTCACTGAGTCCTGCTTTGGAGATATCAGAGCAAAAGGACTGGCTACTCTGGAGGACTTACTTGGATGTGACCTATCATAGTCATCATCATAATTTTGATCTCTCACTTCGTGATGATATGGTTTATCATTAGCCCCACTTAATATATGCAGAAGTCAAGGATAAAACAGCACAGATCACTTTTTAGTCTAGCTAACCAAAGGGATGGTGAGGCTTGGAACGGCCCATCCCCAGCTTGTAAGCCTGTGCTCTTTGAGATGCCCCTGTGATTGCCAAAGTATCAAGAATCCTGCAATCCAACAGTTTTCAACATTTGCTCTTTGTGTTAAGAACAACTGTCACCATGCATTGCTGTGGTTTTTGGGACAAGGGAGGGAAGTCAGTTACACCACTGACTTCTCTCTCTCTCTCTCTCTCTCTCTCTCTCCCTCTCTCTTTCTCAATTTTGCACACATGTGTGTCTGTATGTATATATGAGAGGGGAATGTGTGTGCCTATGGAGGCCCAAGGATGACTTTGGGAATCATCTTTAAGCTCCATCTTCCAGGGCTAGAAGCATAGGCCACCACAATTTATGCCGGCATTTTTATGTAGGATCTGGAATCTGAACTCAGGTCCTGCTTAGCCCCTGAGCCAGCTCTCCAGCCCTGTCTCCTTCTTTCCCTCTTCTAAGAAAGCAACTATCAGGACTCCCAAGAGACTTGCACTGTGTTAAGAAAGGACACAAAACATTGTATCCCCTCCTCCAATTCTTCTTACATTTCACATACCTCTTCATAAAGGATCTCTGATCCCCAAAACTCTGCATTTTGCCAGTGAGAAACCAATTGCCTAGCTGGAGAAACTTAAAAAGTTCATTTGTAGATGGACGTTGGCTGAAGGCGAGACTCTACCAGAGGAAGTCTGGCAGATCTGAAGGGCGCCTAGATTAATTCAAAGTCAACTTCAAACTAGAGACTTTTCGGGTCAGAGACACACACACATGGAGACTTCAAAAGTAACTTGCAAAGAAATCCAGAGTCTGTAACCAAGGTGAACCTTCACGGATAGCACAGCCACTTGCTAACATGAAAGAACGTGGAATCGACAGGCCCACTACCGCAGCTGAGGGTCAGCGCGGAGGAAATCGCTTCTCTCAATTTTCAAATCAGTTTTAACAGATTGGTGTCTGGGTAAACCATGACTATTCTGTGGCTTGTAAAGGCAGCTTTGAAGTCAGTTCTCATTTTAGTTTTTTTCTTCTCTGGAACCTTATCTGATAAAAATTCCCCATGGGCTTTATTTTTCCCCCAGAGTCAGCTGACTCAAGAGCACGTGGAGGGTTAACCACAGGCTGATTCGGGAGGAAAAGGGCTAGAAATTATCACCCCTTCTCTCTGTGACAGGAACCTTGACGAACAGGATTTCGTTTGTCTCTCACAGCAGCCCTTTGAGGTGCATATGATCATTTTCAAGTTTTAGATAAAAAAATTGAAGTTGATAGAGCTTGTTTTTTTTTTACTATGCCAAAAATTCAAAAGATGCTGAAGGACAGTGCTTGAGTTTGTAGTGTAGGTAGTGGGAACCTCCCTGATTGACATTTAAGAAGATCCACTAGCACCTAGAGAAGTCATTCGGGTCTAGAACTTTTAAAATTGTAATTTAATTGCTAAAATAAAGTAAAACAACTGAATTTGCAGATCTCTGACCATGACATAGTGATATGGCCATGCTATCTATTGATTTTTATATCTGCCTACATATTTATCATTTATCTCTATTATCTATTTATCACCTATCTATTATCTAGCTCTATCATCTATCTATGTCCTATATATTGTCATCTCTATCTAATCTACCTACCATCTACCTATCTATCATCTACTTATATCTATCATTTATCCATTCATCCATCCACAGCACACACATATATATATATGAACTCATTAAATCAACCACACTTTAAGGGTGCCTGCTATACCACTATTATATTTTAGATGAGAAAATGGAAGTCAAAAAGGGTTAAATCTACACTTCATGTTATGTAGCTCTTCAGTGGAGAAGCCAAGATTCATCTTCAAGCCATCTGGATCCACCATCTTAACTACTCAGCTCTATGGTAGTTAGACTGGGCAAAAGATCTTGTGAACAGATGCAAGCTGTGCCTATTGAGCCTGGACTATGCCCTTGATTCATGAGGACTGGGGAATACTTTGTCAAATGATGACTCCAGGCTAGCTAAGTAATGAACCATTGAAGAGTACTGGAGGGAGTTAATTTTTTTTTAAAAAAAATATCTTTTGACAGTTTACCTCTCCTATTATTTTGTCCTACCTCTTCTATCCTTCTACACCCCTTTTTCCCAATATTCTCTCCCTCAATTGCCTCCTCTTCCTCCTCTTTCTTCTTCTCTCCTCTCCTCTTCTCTCCTCTTCTCTTTTTTCTCTTCTTTTCTCTGTCTTTTTTACTTTCTCACATATAGAAAGGAGAAAAAGATAGAGATGAAGATAGATAGATAGATAGATAGATAGATAGATAGATAGATACAGAGAGAGAGAGAGAAAGTTACTTGCATGAGCATGAATATAAGGGTATCTATTGGACTATGAAAGGAAACTGACACCTTTTTCTTCAACAGACATTAATGCTGCAATAGCTCCTCAGCTAGGAGTGGTGCCTCATGAGACTCCCTTCCCCATCCATGCTGTAATGCTGGCTGCTCCATCTTCTAGCAGGTCTTGGGACATTGGAAAATCTTGAAACAGACTCAGCTATCCATCTCCCAGCTAATAATTTCATGTATGTCCCCAGTCAAAGAAGAGGACAATTCCTATTTCCCATCACTATCTTCTACACATCCACTGAGTCTAAGCTTCCAGTGTTCATGGCTCCTTGAATGAGCAAGTCTTGATGTGCTGTAACAGTCCCCTCTCTGGACTATTCTTTATTGCGATCTCTACCTTCTAAACTCCTGCTGCCCCATTTACAACTCAGCTTAAGCAACTTGCCAATCTTACATCTCCCCTGACTCCATCAAGCAGGGTTAGCTTCTTGGCATCAATAAGGCCCCTAACCTTTCTTGCTCTGTATACATGTCTTTGTAACCTCTGCTAACAAATTGTTAGCTTCTAAAAAGAAGAGTATTTATTGTTCAGGTTTTTACAGTATCTGACATGCAATAAAGCTAAATATTAAGGGAACATCAGAACAAATATGGGTAACATTGAATCTTATCACCAGAAGCTTTGTATGAAAAAAATCAGCACCAAGATTGCATATCAGTTTCTTGTCAATTAGGCCGTTTGAATCCACCTCCATAGATGATATCTCCTGTAGGTATTGAGACAAAATTGAAGATATAAATCTGCTAGGCCTGAACTCTAGAAAAGAGCAATTCCAACTCAGCATCAGTGTGCCCAGTGCTGCCAGCCACTTCCTGGTTGGGCAATTCTTCTCTATAAACATGAAGGGGATCCTCCCACAGGGGCAGCAAAATGCTAACTGTCATGTGTAATAGTCCTAAATTGTCATTCCTAGATGCTTTCAGAGGACAGTATTGCTGCCAGTAAATAGATTTGGAATCAATAAGCGCTTACTGAGCAGCTGGGGTATGTGCTGAGTCCTTCATATACATTCTCTGATTGATATTAACCTGATATGATGTGATTTCACAATAACCCTATGAGAGGTGGCCATTTCTTCTCCTTCTTTCCTTTTTTTTTTTTTTTTTCCTTCTCACTTCTGGGATGATAAACGTGAGACTCAGAGTAATTCAGAGAGTAGTCCAAATGGTAAGAGAGGCCCAAGGGCCAATGTTCCAGTCTTAACATTCGGATTCCATGCAGTGTCCTTTCTCACAGCACTAACTCCTCCGAGCTAAAGGAATGGAGTTTTTAACCAATTCATCTTAGTTAAGATGAGGTCATCTCAGCTCTCCATCAGTGAGTATTTTTTTTTTATTTAAACCAAAGAGAAGTTGTCCTTTTCAAGGTTAAGACTTGCAGCTAAGAGTGTGTACACATGTTACCCATGGGCTCTGGCCAAATTCCTCTTCTTTTACTTATCCCTCAAAATCTGCAAAGCTGAGCTTTATCCTCATCACTATTAGAAAAGAATATTATTTTCATCCCCTTTATTTCAAAGGGGAGGAGGTAACTTTCCTTCCAGGATGGAGATTTACTGAGAAAATTCCACTAGTAGCTCCTGAGAAAGGACAGACTTGCTGCTTCCCGTCTCTTTGCCATGCTTTGAATGCCACCCCAGGCTCTTGTATTTTCAATCTGAGCTTATATTAGTGTCTGGGAAGGTCATGGAAACCTCAGGAGATGGAGCCTTGCTAGAGGAAAGCATGTCACAGGGGGCGGGGCGTCCTCTGGGAGTTTGATCTAGCAGTCTGATGCTGCCTTTCTTGGCCTCAGTGATGTCTCTGTTGACCCGGGCCTCCTCCAGCTGCTATCTGCCCTGCTGTGAACTGCTAATGAGCTGCCTAATGAACTTTGACTCCCCTTTGGAAGCATAAGTTGAACAAATCGCTCTTTCCCTCCTTAAGTTGGTTGAGTCTGTGTGTTGTCTCACAACAGCAGAAAGAGCAATGGTGACACTCTTCTTTCAGTTCCGTTTATGCTTCAGGTTTAATTGTGCATATTCTGCTCTGCAAACCAAGAGAACTATACTCCAGCGATGGTGATGTGGCTAATCTGAAGGAAAAAGGAAAGTAAAAGGCTCATTTGACAGTCCATCTAAGCCTCATTTGACTTTCCAACTGATTCTTTTAATTTTTATGATGTTCTTCCATTACTTTTTCTTCTTTAATTCTTTTTTGATGTTGTGCACATGAATATAGGGAATTCATAATATTTTTAAGTTTCACACCTTAGTTCCAAGTCCTATCCCCTCTTCTTTTCCCCTTACAATCCTTCATTCTCCCCTGCCAGACTCCCTCCTATTTTCAAGTCTTTTCACTCATTAGGTCTACTTTGTTTCATCTAGTTTTTTTTTGATGACATATGTCTGACATGATTCATGCTCCAGCAAATATGGTACAGGTCCTCATGAGATCTTTCTGCTTTCATGGTGAGATGTTAAAATTCCTTGTAATCCTTATATACATATCTGCATTGAAATCTTGTATATCACTACTCTGTCATGTCCAGGAGATAATGTCTGACCACCACTGTTTCACTTCAAGCTATTACCATCTTTTAATCTTCCTTTCTTTGTTGTTTCTGTCCATAGATGGACTGGAAAGGTAGGGGTACAACTAATCAGTTCCCCAGAACAAATCACACTCACCTATAATACATGCCATTCCTAACTGACTCATCAATCTTTTCCTTACCTACTAACTCCATAGCCTTTGGTAGACAATATCTTTCCATCTTGAACTTCTTCTATATTTTCTCTTTGCTCATCATTTTTCCCTTGAGATCTCTGATGTTCTACTGCCTTCTCCTTTCCTTAAATCTTGGATTCCTGGATACACAACTAACTCTTTTTATCAGCCTTCAGGTTATCCTTGAGTAATCACATGTGCTTCTGGTTTTTATTGGTGGTGGTATCCCTGGAATCTTCCAGGACTTGAAGACTTGTGATTGCAGTTTACTGACTAGACAACTCCAGTCTAATGCTTCCATTAATACCATAAGTCAAACATATTTCACATCAAATAAATGGGATGTTGCTGTAAGACTGTGAACCCTGTTCTAGAAAGTGAAATGTTTGTGAAGCTGAGAGAACTTGGTACTGAGAAGTAAAGAATATGACCATTGCTATAGTTTTGGAATTGTTTTGATGTGGGGTCCCTCTGGGGCCTTGTATGTGTCTAGGTGCTTGTGTTCGAGAGTCAAAGATTGAAACCAGAATGTGCATAGAAGATTAAGGCAGAGTTTATTACAGGAGAGAAATAATAGAACTCACAGATATCAATCCATGAGGGGCAAGAGAGTCATGGAGATTCATGGACTCTAGGCATTAAATCCATGAGGGGCAAGGAGCTGGAAAAGAATTATGGACTCCAGACGTCAAGTGCTATGAGGGGCAAGGATGCCAAAGATGGACTGCCAGGGTCTGGAATATTTATACCCTTGGTCGGGCCCAGGAAAAGTGACTTTTTTCATTGGTTAGCTCCAGTTTCTACAAACCTGATTGGAACTTTTGGTCGTCTACATCTCATTGGTCTATTCATTTTCGACCCAATCCACTTGATCTTGTGTCCACCTCATTGTAGGGCTTATCTGTAATGGAGAATTAATTTCCATATCATTTCATGAACAGAGGTTTGGGGGAAGTTGGCAAAGGGTATATTCCCTCAGGATAATACCAGTAATAGGGGATGACCTTCCAAAACTTTCAGAGACAGTTTGTTGGGAGAAATATGGAGAACTTTGGGACTTTGCACTGGGAAAGCCTTTGAGTCTTGGATATGGGGCCTAAAGGGTCATTCTTGTGAGAGCTTTGAAGACAGTGATGTTGTTAGAGATATAGACAGTGGAAGCCCAGCTTGTAATGGTCCAAAAGGGAGCAAAGACTGTATTGGGAAATGAAAAAGGAACAAATGAAATGATGTGTTAGCACAAAGTTTAACTAAGTTTTGCCCTCAACCTGAAAGTTTGCCTGAAGTTAAATTCTTGTGCTTGGCAGAAGTTTCAAGGCAGTGTAAATCTTGACAATGTGGCAAAGCTACTGTTTAGTGCTGTTGTTGAGAGGTATGAGGAAAAGAGTAAGGAATCAGGAAGAAAGACGGAAAATGTGAAGTCTGATGAAAAAATGTGAGAGCAAATTTACTGAAAATGCAGACAGCAAAATGGCTGCTACTATTAAAAGAGATGAACCTATTAGGGAATCAAAACCTCCTCTCAATTTGGATAATAGAAGAGGCTACATCCTGAGAGCAAGATCCTCTGGGAAGGTTCCCACCAATAAGAATACAATTTTTTTTGTAAGGGAAGACCTAAAGTGCAGAACACCAAAGGAATTTTCTGCTTCTGCTCAATCAAAGCAACTGCCCAAGAGAGGTTCTTCCCAGAGTTAGCACAGAGAAGCTGAACCAGCTGTGATTCATGTGAGTTAATCTCCATCCAGAAGTTATAGTAGAACTTGGCAAAGTCATCCACATGGTTCTGGTCTTAGAAGCATTAAAGATTCAAGAGGTAGGAGGTCATGGATTCTTCCTCCAAGTTTTCAGAGAATGGCTGAATTCAGACAATGGGTTGCATGACAATTCTGCAGTCTAGAAGCCCAAGAAAGGCATTTTGTGCTGTGGAGTTGAACCCTGATTTGCCATTATGAAGCAAAAATGTTAGAGATGCCACTGTCAACATAGGACACCTACTAAGGAAAGCTGTGCATCATGGGAGGAGCCAGCCTAAGAGAATGGACAGGAAGATCCACTTTAAAACAGTGATGTGTTCTACCAGCAGCTGCACTGGAGGAGTGGAACAAAGCCCTTTGGAACTGAGATGATTATGATTTCAACAAGAAACTCATCTGCTAGATTTGGAACTACAGAATTTGGAGTCTTTCCTGTTGTTTTTTGGTCTTGTTATGGACCTATATGGCCACATTCTGTCATTTTGGAGTGGGAATGTTTATTCTGTGCCATTTGATGTTGGAAATATGTAACTCATCTCTTGATTTACTTGAGGCTTTGGATTTTTGGACTGTGTTGGGACTTTTAAAGTTGGACTATATGGTTTGCATAATGAAATGGCAATAAGCCTGTGGAGGCCAGGGTTGGAGTGTCATGGTTTGAAATGTGAGTTGTTCCATATAGGCTCGTGTGCTTGAATCTTTAGTTGATTGGGAAGGTCCTGGCACCTTTAGGAGGTGGAACATTGCTGGAGGAAGGCAGTCATAGGGATGGGCCTTGAGATTGGTTAGCCTCACCCAGCTTCAGTTAGTTAGTTTGCTCCTGTAGTTGGCAGTTTTCAGCTCTCTCTGCTTCCACAATGTCAGCAGTTTGCAGCTCTCAAGCTTCCTCCATCTTCTGCTGCCTGCCATGCTTTTTCTGCCATAAAGGACAGTATCTTCCCTCTGGAACAATAAGCCAAATAACCCTCCTTATTTTTTCTTTTAAATTATTTGAGTGATATCTCATAGCAATAGAAGAATAATGGGTACACACACACATAAAAAGAAAAAAAAAACCTCATGGAATGCAATTCGGATCTGCAAGGTGCACACTTTTCCTAATGCAGCACATGTAGCCTTTCTTGATCCAGGCAGGTGACCTTGAAAGTGAGCCGCTTTCATCCAGCCCCTCCACCCTTCTTGGCCCACACTCGGCATTGATCTGTCTCTCTAGCTTTTCCTTTATCATGCTTCTCCTGATTGGTTCAGCTCTGGATGACTCCCCAGTCAAGGGCTCTGAACAGACGCCAGCAACAAGGACACTGTTGTTTATATCTGGTCCTTCCTGGCCATTCAAGAGCCCATTGATCAGAGTCTCTTTCTGTGGGACGATGCTTTTCTATTCCCTCTTCTTCTCCACTGTCAGCAGATACATGTTTCTCAAGGTCTTTGTAACGTCAGGAGTGGTTTCATGATGGAGACTATCTGCTTCAGGGAAGCCTATGACATGACAAAAGAATAAGCTTAAAAGTTTGTTAGGCATGTTCAATTCCAGATCAAATTCAGGGCTGTCCATGCGTAGGTTTCTAGAGAGACTTTTTTGGGGAAAAAACATATTTAAGCTAAATTTTTTTTAAGTATCTAGAGTTTTTGTTTTGTCTGCAATTTATAAGCACTGTTTTCTCTCATTCTACCACATAGGGGGCCTACCACTTAAAGTGGCCTGTCATCTCACTTTTCTTGTCCCTTTAGTGTTGAATCACTTGTCAGAAATCACTATTTTTGACAGTTATAACTGACCAAAACACTGAGAATAAGTGGCTGTGGACTCTTCAGCCCTAAACTGGACATCTAAATCACAAAAGACAAAACAGTAAGAATGTAAGAGTCTGAAGTTGGGGAAGTGCAGCTGCCACTTATCTCCTGGACATGATAGGGCTGCTGCATTGGTGAACTCACTGAAGCTGTGTGTGCTTCCATGAGAGCCATGTAGGATTTGGTCTGTCAACATTTCAAGGACATCTCAAGAGTCTCCACACTTCCCTGTGAAACTATTGCAGGTTAATGCTTGCTGAGAGAGGGTGGGAGCTGCTTTTCTCAACAATTTGCCCCATGATAGAAGTGCTCAGGCACTGGCTAGGACACACAAGCCAGATAAAATTCAGCAGACCACACATGAAAGCAGAGAGACTAAAAGGAAAGAAGAAGGTTTGCAGTATGGAAAGGAGATGTGATGGGAGTTAAGACTCTGCCTCAAGAGCAGAACATCCTGAGTTTGGATTTCAGGTCCCACATAAAAATTCCAGATAGACTATGGCCTGTACTTCTGACCTTGATGGACAGAGCATGAAAGATTCCAGAGAGAAGCAAAAAAAAGAGGTAGAAGTAACCCAGGATGATTCCCAAAGTTACCCTTAGTCCTCTGCAGGGACACACAGTGCCCTCTGATACTATAAATAAATAAATAAATAAATTTAAAAATTAAAATGTAACATAGAGTCGGGCAGATAGAAGGTAACCATCCTGCAAATAAGAGACTGATGCCCCCCCCCTCACCATAGTCTCCTACTCTTATTCCATTTACCTTTGAATCTACTCTTATAAGACTCTATTTTAACAGCCTTTTATCTCTGGCCAGGGGGTGACATCTAATACCCATCAGGATGAGCTAAGGGCAGTGCAGGAGCAGCAAAACTGAAAAAAAAATCAACAAACCATAATTCAGAGACTCTACATCAACCACCTGGAACCAGGCCAGCCTAATCTCTCCCCATCCCAAAGCTCAGGGAAATTTGTGAAAGAGGGGGCAGTAAGATTGTAAGAGCCTAAAGATGGGGAGGAGCAACGATAAGCAAGATACTCCACACAAGTTAGGGCCAAAGTAATCATAATAGGACTTTGCATGACCTGCACAATGACCAACATATCATTGACCCCTCAAGGTCTAGCATGGATCACAGGCACTAAGATCCTTAGAGGCAAGGAATTAACAGCCACAGTAGTGATCCTATACTAAAGGGGAACACAAGAAAGAGCTCTAGGCAATGCTACTGAGTCCTTACACCTCATCAGAGAGGAGGACCCAGAGGGAAGTTTTGACATGCACACTAAAGGATGCTCCAGGAATGGGAGGAAGGGGGGACTGGGAGAAAGGGGGGAAAGGAAGGGGACAAGGGGAAAGGAAGCAAGGGGATCTAGGGAGGGGTGGAGGGAGGGAGGGGGATGGGGTAGTTATCAACTTTGTATGAGTGGAAGAAATAAAAAAAAGAAAATAATGTAACTATTTGGACCTATTCACTATTGTCATGTGTAGCAAAATTTCTACCACTCAGTTACTCACTGGCCATCTTATCAGTTAGCTTTTCATTCCACTCCTCTTTCGTCTAAAGCAATGTGAATGCGGCTTTACAGACTGCACCTGAAAGTAATAAATAATTTAGAACCTTGATCATAGCTTTGTGCTTTATGCTTGTAACTTTGGTCATGTTAGTTCAGTAGTTGTAGTAGTTGCTCTTGTCCTGGTTTTTGAAGTTTCTTCCTCAACAGGACTTTGGATCCTGAATTCAGGTGTGGAGTTTGGGTTGAACCCTTGGCCTTCGGTGTCCACTTTGCTCAACCAGTTCCAGTTTGTGTCTGTCCACCAAAGCCTTCCTCTTACTTTTTCTCAGGGAGAAAATTCCTGAATGTCCGCATGGTCATGGTGAAGAGGAAGAAAACATTTCCTCCCATGTACGTGTCTTGTGCCTTTGCCTGGGGAAAATGAAGTGTCTACTCACCCAGAGAGGCACCGACGGCAGGACAAAGTAATGACTTCACCAAAGCTCTACTTGGTGAGCCACGAGTTTATTGAGGCTACTTACAGGAGTTCAGAGAAGGGATTACTTGGAGGAACATGGGCAACTCAAAGGCAACTGAATCATTAAAAAGACCAATTCAAACTGGGCGAGATTCCCCAAAGCTTGAATCCTGTAGTTCTCCGACCCCTTACCATCAAGTCTCTTCCCCTCACAATCTCTATATGTGACCTACCTTGGTGAGAGCGGGACCTTGTAGAACTAGTACTTTTCAGAGACTCCTTGAGATATTTAAGTTTTTTATTTCCTGGAGCCCCCCTCAAGGCTGACACATTTCAGTTTGGAAGAAATTGTTGCAAAACATACAGACTGTGCACACAAAGCTAAACCACTTCTACCTTAACTATCACATTTTGCCCTCACCATCTTGCACTGAACTAGGACTTCTTATTCGTTTGCTTGTGTATTATTTGTCACACTGTGGACAAGCTGTCCAAAGGCTCATTATGTTCTTCAGCTGTCCACAGTTCTCCTTCTGAGCTTCCTAGAGTGCTGGGATTACATGCATGATCTACCATGCCCAGTACATTCCTCTTTCATATTTAAAGACACACACTTAACACTCAACGCTTTCCTCAAGCGATTCAGTTGACTTCTATTTCGGGTGCTGTGTCAGGCTGCAAAGATGTAAATATGGAGCTTATGCATCCAGTTGTCCATCACTATACTGAAAGAGCCACAGAAGATCAGAAGGAATCGACTGTTTGTGGAGCTGGAGCTCACTGAACTAGAAAGGGCAAAACGTGAACTGCATCTTGAAAAGAGATTAGTGGAGAAGGAAGAAAAGCTAGCTGGTAAATGGTAGGTGACAGGCAGCTTGGAAACAGCAGCCAGGGCCTCCCAGGGTTTGAGGTCACTGCACAGGAAGACTAAACAGACCAGGGATGTCCTGGTATTTGGAGTAAAGTCTCAAAGCATTTCAGGATCAGATAGATTTTGATCTGCATAGGAGGATGGCTGGAGGTAAATTGAAGATCTCAAGGCTGTGAGTTCTACCTCAATAGCTCTGGGGCACAGTCCGAAATCCCTCTTCTTCCACAGTTTCACTTCCAATTAACAAATCCTATTCAATTTAGTTCCAAATATCTTTTCAATCTCTCTTATTTCCATACTACAACCACTTCTTTTATTCAACATCTATTTGTCCCTTCCTCCCTCCTCCCATCCCTCCCATCCCTCCCATCCCTCCCTTCCCTCTCTTTCTTTCTTTCTTTCTTTTCTTTCTTCTTTCTTTCTTTCTTTCTTTCTTTCTTTCTTTCTTTCTTTCTTTCTTTCTTTTCTTTTTTTTCTTTCTTTTCTTTCTTTCTTCTTCTTTTTTTCTTTCTTCTTTCTTTCTTTTCTTTCTTTCTTTCGTTCTTTCTTCTTTCTTTCTTCTTTCTTTTTTCTTTCTTCTTTCTTCTCTTTGTTTTCTTCTCTGTCTTTCTCTCTTTCTTTCTCCCCCCTCCTCTTTCTCTCTCTCCCCTATTTCATTTTCTTTGAAAAAGGATCTCATATACCCCAGACCTTTAGCCTTTGGTCAGTAGCCCTACACCTCTGTAGGGAATTTTCTCCCTGAGAAAAAGTAAGAGGAAGGCTTTGGTGGACAGACACAAACTGGAACTGGTTGAGCAAAGTGGACACCGAAGGCCAAGGGTTCAACCCAAACTCCACACCAGACCTTTAGCCTTTGGTCAGTAGCCCTACACCTCTGTAGTGATGAGACTGCATACATGTACCAACATACCTCATTTTTTAAAATTTATAGTGTATTTTTTTCCACTCATACAAACTTGATAGGTACCCCTTTCCCTTCCCTCCCTCCACCCCTCCTGGATCCCCTTGCTCCCTCCCCCCTTTTCCCCTTCCTTTCCCTCCTTCTCTCTCTTTCTCTCAGTGGGCCTCCTTGCTGATGAGGTGTAAGGACTCAGTAGCATTGCCTAGAGCTCTTTTTTTGTGTTCCCTTTTAGTATAGGAACACTATTGTGGCTGTTAATCCCTTGCCGCTAAGGATCCTAGTGCCTGTGATCCATGCTAAACTTTGGGGGGTCAATGATATGTCGGTCATTGCGCAGGTCATGCGAAGTCCTAATATGATTACTTAGTCCTTAACTTGTGTGCAGTATCTTGCTTATCGTTCCTCCTCCCCATCTTTGGGCTCTTACAATCTTACTGCCCCCTCTTCCACAAATTTCCCTGAGCTTTGGGATGGGGAGAGATTAGGCTGGCCTGGTTCCTGGTGATTAATCCAACATACGTCATTTATGCAATGATTGTGACCCAGTCCAGGATACGTGCCTGCAAGGCAAGTACTCTGCTAATGGAGCCACAGTCTCAGCTCCCTTATTCAGGTTCTTACAATGCAATGATTTTCTGTTTCCTTATCTGCCACCTCCAACCTTTCTTCTGCTCGATTGCCAACAATCATTCTGAGATGTGATTGAAAGTACAGATTCTGGAGTATGACAAACCTAGGTTTAAACTTTGCTTCAATCAGTAAGGTGCATGATTTTGAACAAGTTACTTAGCCTCTGTAATTCCAAATCACTTCAGCCATAAGTCAGGCAACAATATGACACGCCACAGGTATGCGAAGGAAAAGGCACAGGCTGGCTACTCCTCCCCACCAGGTGACCCCTGCCTGCCCCTTGCTGAGCTCCACACAGGATATTAACATGAACAAAATGTCCAATCAGCTGCTAAGAGGGCGTTGATTAGTGAGTTTATGGTTTGAATGGTGAAGAGATAAAGTTACTGTTTTTCCAGAGTCCATTTTCCTGCTTGGATGACGGTTTTTCCTTCCTGCTCAAATGTATGTGGGGCCTCGTTTCTCTTTTCTGAGGGGAGACCATGGGCTCCTAGCACCTGTGATTTGAGGGGAGGATGTGAGGAGAGAATGCAAGGAGAGGATGCAAGGAAAGGATGCAAGGAAAGAGCGTGCATGGAGAGGATGTAATGAGAGGATGCGAAGTCAGGAATGCAGAGGAAACCACCAGAACTATATTGACCTTGAGCCAAACTCATGCTCCTGTTTCTTAGATCTCTTTGCAAATAATGGGTCCATGGAGTCATATCGTAATAAAGATGCTACC
The DNA here is from genome assembly GCA_023101885.1 of Typhlomys cinereus. Lineage (NCBI taxonomy): Eukaryota > Metazoa > Chordata > Mammalia > Rodentia > Platacanthomyidae > Typhlomys > Typhlomys cinereus. The sequence goes on from JALPQD010000479.1 coordinate 1,034,766, forward strand.
CTGATTTGCACTTTATATATATATGTGTGTGTGTGTGTGTGTGTATGTGTGTATACACACACACACACACACACATATACACATATATATTACAGTTTCCATTCTTTTTATCTCCCTCTCCTTTTGTTTTCATTAAGTAGGGCTAGTAAGCATCTAATAGTCTCCTAATGAATTACAAAGACACCATTCACACTGGACCCTCCCCAAGAGGCCCTTCCTGATGGATGTAGGAGACTTTGCTGTTTTCTCCTGTATCACCACTTTAACTTGCACATATTGTCCAGAGGTGAGATAATTTTATCTAATAATAGTTCCTAGGTTTGATTTTATGCTTGGCTCTGCTGTCACATGATCAATTCTGCTGAACAGACCCCCTTGATCATAAAGGAAATCTTTTCCATCAGATAAGGAAAGCTAATCTATATCAGTTAATAAAAATAGACTAAGATAATGTGAGCATTAAGAAGTTTCCACTCTTATATTCCCAGAAGTGAACTCAGCCATGTCCATATATGGAATTCTCTAGAAGGAAGCAGAAGAGGAAGATATAATAAAGTCACACCCTGGAACTGAATCCCACTTCATGATGATATTGAGCATAGGAACCCATCTGTCAGTTAATGCAATAAATCATATGGGAGACAAGCAACCAGAGTTCTGATAGCTTCCGAAGCAGGTGGAAGGAGGCGCTTCACGTGCTCCATGAAGATGTACACATCAAAGGGCTCAGGAGGAACAGAAGTCCAGCCATACGCTTAGCAAGTCGCACAGGTTCAGGACCTCTTGTGTAAAGCACTGACTCTAGGGGTGACTAATGCACACAATGGCAGCTAGTGAGGGAGTCATCTCTTTTTAAAGAGAGAAGGAAGGGTTCATGTTGGCCCATGGTTTGAGAGGGTGCAGTCTATCGTGGCGGAGCATCTCGTCCCTGGTGGCAGGAGCTTTGCTTGCTCACAGAACGGCACTAGAAGCACAGCTGGGTTGCATATCTCAGGGCCGACTCCTCAGCCTACCTCTGGTAGGGAAGCCCTTGTTTCTGGTCTGGGGAGTCTTTAGATCACAAATGCACCACCCAGCAATGTCACTGTATGGCAGGGACATTGAGCTGATGGAATGTCTTCCCTTCAGAGTCTGGGCGAGCTGTGTAGACTGAAGTCATTGGATCTCTCTCTCTCTCTCCTCTCTCTCTCTCTCTCTCTCTCTCTCTCTCTCTGTGTGTGTGTGTGTGTGTGTGTGTGTGTGTGTGTGTGTGTGTGTATGTGTGTCTGTCTGTCTGTCTCCTGCTTCTAGCAAAGAGTTTCTGGGCCATTCAGATGAGGTGGGGAGACAGGAGGGGGCGTCAACCATGTTAACCTTTAGCTCTCTCTAACTTAGAGGAAAATCCTGCTCAAAATGGAAACTTTGTAAAAGCCAAAACTTATGACTAAATAATTGGTAGTATTGTTGGAAAAGCTAAAGCCCCAAATGTCTTGAAGTTTAAGTAAAGAAATATTTGTTTCTATAGATCACTGCTAATGGTCAAGAAAAGGAGGAAATATTTTTAATTTCCTGGTATTTTGGTACCCATTGAAGGTCCTAAGCATAGGATAGTACTGTGAATCTTCTAGTGTTGATGAGAATACCTGAGAGTCTCAGAGGCAAAGCCACTTGTTCAAGGTTAAGAACACAGCAGCAACGGTGTCGAAATTCAATTTGAACATCTGTGCTCCATCGCTCATGTTACATCAGTAACCACAAAGATTGCATGATCACAGAAGTAAAACCAGGAAAGGATAAAATAAGCTGAGGTGAGAGAGATCCACACTTAGCTTCTGTCACTGTCTGAATGTGAGTTGCTCAGGCTCCTGAGTTTTGCCTCCGTAGCTGGTGTTAATGTTTGACAAGGGTGCGGGCCTTTAAGAGATGGTGCCTTGCTGGAGGAGGGCATGTTTCAGGGCAGGACTTGGGGTTTGGTGACCTGGTTCTGATTCCTTCTTGCTTTTGTTTCTCTGTCTTCACGATGGCTGGGGTGGCTGGGGTGGGAGGAGGGACTTCAACGGGTCTCCTGCTTTTGCCTCCAGCCGTATCTTCTGCTCTATGATTTCCACCATAACAAGGGATATATCCCTTCTGGAATCACAAGCTAAATAAATTTCTTTTTGTTTTAAGTCGAGTAGGAGTATTATCTCACTGCAACAAATGAAAGGTTAACTGCAGCAACTTCTTCTGTCGTGATTCTGTCTTATCTGCCACAAAGACAACTGGCTAAACCACCTATCAAGGGCCGCCCGTCCCAAGGGCCCTTGAGTTCTGAGTAGAAATTGCAGATTTTTTTCTGTCATATGTGTATAACAGGGGTGAAAGCAACAACATGGGGGAAAAAATTGATCAATGAGCTTTCAAGCAGAAGTATTCTTAATAGGTTATACGCAGGTCTTGGGCTCTAGAAGGTGTGAATTCATGCAGTGTCCCTTCTTGCTTCCCCATCCCAAGGGCTTAGATGGATTATTTCACTTCTCTGAATCCAGGTCTTTATTGGGTAAGTGGTTCAGTAATGTCTCACTCAGAGTTTAGTGTGTGGATGCAAGCTTGCATAACACACGTGGAACATAGGAACATGTATAATGGTAAATACCCAATTCAGGCCTTTCCTTATTGTGCTACATTCATGACATACTGATGTTCCCAGCAGGCAAACAGCAGGAAATGCTTGTAAAGCACTAATGAAGAATCAAGATTCGATATTGCAAACTGCAGAATGATTTTTAAAAAAACTATGCAAAATACTGCACAGAAAAAAGAGAGTAGACAGCCAGGTCTTGTGGCCTAAATTCATCTGAGAAGCTGAAGCAGAAGAATCAAGAGTTTAAGGCCAGCCCCAGGCTCTTCAGTGAGACTCTACAAAAAAAAAAAAAAAAAAAAAAAAGAGAGAGAGAGAAATATGAAACTAGAGAGTAATGCATTGAAATAACTTCGGAGTACTGTATTTCTCTTCACACATACATATTTTCTAAACCTTCTGGGAGCAACGAGAAGTACTTATTGACGGGAAGATTTACCCGCATCACCGATTACAAAGGTTTGCCTATGTGACCTGGTTGCTTGCTCGCTGTTAACATGAAACAAGTAGAAAGTTTGTAACGTTTGTGCTAGCACAATGGCAATTGAAGTGTCAGCAAATTTGCTCAGCAAGTGGTTCTCTGAGTTTCGTAGGCTCCTGGGGACACCACAGTGGGGGGAGAGGAGAGATGGCTGGATCTGAAACCTCAGGGCAGCACTTGCCTCCCAAGAGCCATAGAAGGCTGGGGCAATGCAAATGCATCTTTGTGCTCAATCCCCTGTGATTGAATCGAGATCTCCGGGGGCTTGAATGGGGACTGGCTGGGTGCCATATCTTCCTCTGTTCACAGCTGAATCTGAGGAAGCCCAACTCCCAAAGCAGGAGCAGTCCCACTTGATCAGCACGGATGACCAGAGCAGCCATCAATTAGGCAGAGATTAGCTTAAGTACAGTAGTTAGTTAATTGCAAGTCTGACACGGTTGTCCCTGCGTCACAGCATGTGGTCTGAGAAGTTCAGCCAGAGCAGTGGGACGCTTCCCCAGGCTTGTGAACATGTATTATCAAGTGGAACTTAATATACAGGCATCGCTCAGGGACGAGGGCAGCCCCCCGCCCCCGCCCCCAGGTTTGGAGTCCCAGCCCAGCTTGACTTAAATCTTGAATGGCTCCTGCAGTGTTTGGGTTGATTGCACAGGAAGGCTTGCTGGAGGTGGTGATGCCAAATATGGATTCTAAGGGTCAGGTAGCAGAGATCGCCAGAGAGGATTTAGCAGACCTGTAGAGATCAGATGGATCCATCAGAGAGTTAGATGCTGAAGTATTTGGAGGAACTGCAGGTACTTCAGAGGTCTAGGTATAGAGCATGATGGGATAGGAAATGAAGGCCCAAAAAATTTAAAAAGAAAAAATAAGGAGGAATGAAGGATTAAGAATATTGCAACCCAAGGGTGAGAGGAATCACATCTCTGCAGGAAAGGGAGCACGGAGCAGGAGGTTTTTGTGGAGGACACCCAAGTCCACTGGGGATGACCATCGACTCCTTTGATCATTAGTTTGCTCATTATTCCACAGATGAAATGAAGCACTTTGCTGGCCCTTTATCAGCTACTGTAACAGTCAGAGGCATGTATGTTACAGGCAGACTTCCTAGGTTCTAAGACGGTCTTGACATTAGCCACGCAACCTTGAGTCATGTCTTTGTGCTTAATTTTCTCACTCATGTTAGATATCCACTTTGAATTGTTCTGAAGATAAAATTATCACAAATACAGAGCTTAAAACAACACACATGAACACAGAGGTGCCCAGAGGTGTCCAGTGTGCACCAAAGAGGAAAAGACAGGAGACAGATAAATCATAGACTAGTAATGTAAGAACAATTCTTCGTAGAGATGACAAGAATAGAAAGAGTTGGAGTCAAGAAGTCCAGAATCAATCCAAAGGAAGAATACAATGAAAATCCAAAAGACAAAAAAGTGCAAATGTTATCTGAAATAAACAAAACCCACAGGCTATTTCAACACACTGTGACAGAGATCGGGTAATATTTTGTTTAGGTCATTAGGAAACAAGAAGAAAAGAAGGACTTAGTAAAGGCTTTATAATGAATAGAGGATTTAAATCTGGCTTACTAGATGAATTGGAGTTTAGCAGCGACTAAAGAGGGCATCTCAAGCAGGGAGAACAGAGGAGCAGGGGAGCTTATGTTTAGGAGATGAGGAACCAGTGGGTAGAGGGTGCATGGAGGGACAAGATTAAGGAAGGAGGGATGAAGTGGAGATGGAAGAATAGGTTCTGGAAAGGAGGGAGCAGTGGCCTTCCCACTTCTTACATGATATATGTCCCTGGTTGGTAATTTTTAAAGTTTTTTTAATTTTATATTTTCACCCACAAAAATAATGATTAAATAATTTTGATATATACCCTAGCATGGATCCTTTAAAAAGTAGGAAAAAAGTGTATATATTCATTGTAGAGATATTTGGCACATACTGTCAGAATTGAAAAAGTTGTAAAGAATTACTATTTCAATTACACATGTGCATATAGAAGAAATCATATATATAATGAATATATATAATTATATATGTGTATACAGTGTATATGTGTATAAAGTATTGAGAAGATGCTAAAAGCCTTAGGAATTTTCACCCACCACTTTATATCTTTGTACTATTTTATTGTGTACATTTTTGTTTTAGATTTAACTTCCCTGATCCTTTGGGTGAGAAGGTTGATGTACAGTGGGTGATGGGTGATTCACACTCATCTATTCTCTGTCAATTTCCAACTCTTGCTAAGTAAAACTTCCAGGCTAGAGGTTGTTAATTGCACAGATCTGGAGGTTTAAATGTTAGTATCCACATATGAGAGACAGCATGTGGCACTTGTGTTTCTGGGACTGAGCTAACCTCACTCAGTACAATGTTTTTCTGGCTCCATCCATGTATTTATGAATTTCAAAATTTCACTCATTCTATTAGATGAATAATATTCCACTGTGTATGTGTGTATATACATATATCACATTATCATTATCCATTTATCAGTTGATGAGAATCTAAGCTGTTTCCAAATCCTTGCTATTGTGAGTAGTAATGTTCATTAGCATCAGTGTGCATGTTGTCCTGTGGTGTGATGTAGAATTCTTTGGGAATCTGCTCAGAAGCCACATAGCTGGGTAAGAAGATAATTTTATTGTCAGGGGCTGAACTCAGATCTCTATGTTTGTGTGAAAGTGCACTTACCCACTGAACCATTTTGCTGGCCCTTCACATCTCTTAAATAAGGTTTTTATCAGCTACTGTAACAGTCAGAGGCATGTATGTTACAGGCAGACTTCCTAGGTTCCAAGACGGTCTTGACATTAGCCACGCAACCTTGAGTCATGTCTTTGTGCTTAATTTTCTCACTCATAAGTTAAATATCCACTTTGAATTGTTCTGAAGATAAAATTATCACAAATACAGAGCTTAAAACAACACACATGAACACATACATGTACACTCACACACACATGCTTAAATTTGAAACTATGCTTACAGGATATAAATGTACAGTTGTTGTTAGATATTTATAATATAGTCCTCATTAGTAAAAGTATTTGCTTCTATATAGCTGTACTTCTGTATTTCTTCAACAGGGAGGCAAGAACATTCCTTCAAGGTGAGAATCAGCCTAATGGTGAGAGTCTTACTTCCCTCAATGATGCTTTTTTCCCCACAGATGACAATCACCTCCCTTTACTGGACAACTGCTTTTGTGCCAGACACTCTGACACTGTGACAGGCAGTGATTCCCCTTCCCAAGATCCACCCCCTCCTCTTCCTATGTTTATCTTTGTATCGCCAAGAGTCTGTTTGTTTGTTTTTTACCCTGAGATTTCACAGAGAGTTCTGCTCATGGTTTAGCCAACGGGAGGTAAAGGGCTGGAGGGTGCTTGGAAGTGAGAATCTAGGGTATCCATTACCTATTGCTCTTGAACTAACAATTCTCAAACTCAGCAGCAAAATGTGGGAAGGACATATTTCTGGAATCTTGTTTCAGATTGAGGTTTTATTTTCTTAACCATTCTAGCTTCCACTGATAGGTATAGCTTGAGTTCAAGCTTCTGCTGATATGTCTCTCAAAATCTGGTACTCTGTGCCTTCTCTTGTCCAGTGGATGGCAGAGGGTAGCTAGAGGCTCTTTCCAATTCTTCTTCTGTTCTGTTCTATTTCTATACTGTTTAGTCTTTTAATCATTTATTATCACCTTTCTCTTATTTCTTATTATGGTGAGAGCTCACATGCTCTTCACAAATACTCAGTGATGCACAAAGAAATATTATTTTCTCCTTTTCTTATTTATTTATTTATTTATTCAATTGTGCGTGTGTGCACGTGTGTATCTCTGTGTGTGTGTGTGTGTGTGTGTGTGTGTGTGTGTGTGTGTATGTATGTGTGTGTGTGTAGAACCACGGATGAATTCAGGAACCACCATGGACGCCTCCACCTCCCCCTCGTTTACCCTGCCCTGGGATTCACAGGCTCCGCCCTACCAGGACCAGAAACGCAGGCTGTCCCCACTTCTGCCTGGAGTCTATACGTGGGGTCTAGGATCCGAATTCAGGACCTTCAGCCTGCAAGGCGGAGGCTTAACCCCTGAGCCACCTCTCCAACCCCTATTTTCTCCTTTTCATTTCCACTCCTTGTCTTCTTTCTCGGAGGAGGCACATTTAACTATTTTAGCATTTTGCCCATAAAATTTCCCAGGATTTCCCATACTTGAAACTTACCACAGTCCTCTGAAGAAAATGATACTGCATTCACTTTGAAAAGGAGGAAACGTTATTGTGCATCCTGGGTAAGCACATCTTTCTGAGCCCAAATGCCCTCGGGGGATCGGAGCATTTGAATAGTAGCAACATCCAAGGTTCATGTTCAAAGACAATGTGTGTGCAGTATTTGCAGAGTGCACAGGGTCTTGCAAATGTTTGCTAAATAATAACATTTTAGAATATGAGCACAGAAGCAATTATTTCTATTTTTCAATGTTATTCTTAGCGAGGCTCAGAACTGGCTTCTGTATTTTTACATAATTAGTAGTCATACACAGAAGAGTGAGGAATCTCACCAACATTCCTAAAGCCTTCTTCACTTTCTCTGATAATGGAAGGAGCTGTGAAATAACCTCTTATTGACCACTTATTACATGGGTGCATCTTGAGTTAGCTGAATCCATTTTATTTTAATATTTGTGTGTGTGTGTGTGTGTGTGTGTGTGTGTGTGTGTGTGTGTGTGTGTATCCGAGGGGACTTTGTGTGTCTGTGGGACGCAAAGATAACTTTGGAAATCACCCTAGATTATACTACCTCCTCTTTGCTTTGCTTTGGAGTTTCCTAGACTCTGCCTTCTAGGATCAGAAGTACACATTGCTACCATTTCTACCTGGAGTTTTTTTTCTTTCTTTCTTTTTTAATTAATTTATTTTTTCCACTCATAGGTACCCCATTCCCCTCCCTGGATCCCCTCCTTCCACCCCTCCCTGGATCCCCTTGCTCCCTTTCCCCTTGTCCTCTTCCTTCCCCCTTTCTCCCAGCACCCCCTTCCCCCCATTCCTGGAGCATCCTTTAGTGTGCATGTCAAAACTTCTCTCTGAGTCCTCCTCTCTCATGAGGTATAAGAACTCAGTGGCATTACCTAGAGCTCTTTCTTGTGTTCCCCTTTGGTATAGGAACACTATTGTGGCTGTTAATCCCTTGCTTCTAAGGATCCTAGTGCCTGTGATCCATGCTGGACTTTGAGGGGTCAATAATAAGTTGGTCATTGTGCAGGTCATGCAAAGTCCTATTATGTTTATTTTGGCCCTAACTTGTGTGGAGTATCTTGCATATCATTGCTTCTCCCCATCTTTAGGCTCTTACAATCTTACTGCCCCCTCTTCCGCAAATTTCCCTGAGCTTTGGGATGGAGAGAGATTAGGCAGGCCTGGTTCCAGGTGGTTGATGTAGTCTCTGATGTTCTAAATTATGGTTTGTTGATTTTTTTTCAGTTTTGCTGCCCTTAGCTCCATCCTGATGGGTATTGGATGTCACCCCCTGGCCAGAGATAAAAAGCTGTTAAAATAGAGTCTTATAGGAGTAGATTCAAAGGTAGATGGAATAAGAGTAGGAGACTGCGGTGACTCCCATTTGCAAAATGTCTACCTGGAGTTTTTACATGGGATCTGGGATCTGAACTCAGGACCTTCTGCTTAGGAGATCAGAGTCTTAACCCCTGAGCCATCTTTCCAGTTGTGGCTGAGTCACTCTTAAAAGAGTTAGATGACAGCTCTTTCTCCAAGAATCCTTCCTTGACAGCTGCATTTCACTCATCTCTTCCCTTTACAGCATGGCTCTTACTGTCAATGAACTAGCAGGTCTGTGTGTAACTAGAGACTTGGAAACTTAGACAAGAACTGATGGTGTCTGTAAAAGTGCATATGCCTGAGCCTCACCCCAGCCAACCAAATCCTAAAACTTCCAGGTCCCTGTGTCGACATTTTTAGAAGCACGTTGGCTGTTTCTCTGCAGGTGAACTAAGGACACAGTTCAATCAGAGCTGCCTGAGTCTGACTCATGTTCATTTAGTCACTCAAGAACCATTTTTAGAGTAGACACTCTGAGAGGCAACAGAACCAGCAAGGTAAGCTGCAGACAGTCTGTATTCTCAAAGAACAAGCATCTTGAGCTGGGGCATGAAGGGAGCAGAATAGTCAAAAAAAGTAGTCTATAATAGAGAAAGAAATGTTATGGCTGATCCAAATATAGGTACCTGGGGAGAGAAGGTTCAGTGGTTGCTTGTGTAACATTCTGACAAGCAATTAATCCTAAACTTGGTCAAGCAGGTCTGGATGCACATTGAGGTTAGAAAATTACCTGAAACAGCCCCTTTTGAGAGACCCATATTGTTCCCTGCTTTGCAGTCATCTGTATAGCAGCAGCTGGTTCCTCTGGCTTCGTTTCAACTTTCATTTGGAGGAAGGGGGCAAGGAGAAGCACTTGCATCACGGAAGGCACTGAAGGAAACACACTGCAATCGGCATCAAAGTACTCTACATTTGGAAAGCAGTGCATGTTTTTTGTAAGAAGATGATATGGCGTTAAAGACGAAACAACTGGGTAATGTACTGTATTCTCACAGGGCATGTTGGCAGTCCTTTTATAATCCATGTATATACTTGTGGAACAAACGGGTGAATAAATTGTAGGTAATGAGAGGCAGGTTTCTCACTACCAGAGAAAGAAGCATAGAGAAGGCCAGGGGGAGAGCTGGAATGCAATCAGTGACTTGGATTGGAATTGGAGTTATTAATGTAAACTCATTCTTTAAAATTATATTTAGGCTGGAGAGATGGCTCAGGGGTTAAGACTTCTCATTTAGATTCCAGGTCCCATATAAACACAAGGTAGAAACAGTGGCCACCTGCACTTCAGGCCCTGGTGGGTGGACCCTGGAAAATCTCAGAGTGAAGCAAGAGGGAGGTAGAAGCAATCCAGGATGATTCCTGAAGTCACCTTTGGTCCTCAACAGGGACACACAGTATCTTCTGATGCACACACACACACACACCATATAATAAATAAATAAAATATTAAAATTGCATTTAGATGCAGAAACAAGAAAATAGTATATACCATATGTATTTCCTAGCTCTGGCCACTGATATGACATAAGCACTGTCACTCAAGCCAGCGAGTCCACTTTCCATATGGATGTTGGTTTCCTTGTGTCATTCTTCAATAAAAAGAAACAGGACTTCTTGGGAAAGTAGCTTATTACTAAGTTTGTGGCGTGCACCGCCCCCCCCACACACACACCACACTATGAGCCTGGAATATTTGTCTTGTGCTACAAGAGTATAAGAAATGCTAGAAAAGGAATGAGCATGTTGAAAGAACTTTGAAGCTAGATTGAGGAATTGCTGATTACCAGAATTAGGACAATGTAAACAATGAAATGATGACAGTATTTGGTCATTATCTATAAAGTAAAATTAGTGATTGTAAGTTCAAGGGGGTACAGATAAATAGTTGGCTAAGCAAAGAGGAGGGATGGAAAAGTTCTTTCTTACAAAGAACACAGTTCGTAGAAACAGAAGAATGAAAAAATACAATGCTTTTAGGCAAACGCTTCAGTCATAATTATTGCAGCAAGACCCATTGATGGACACAAAAGCAGTAGGTGAAAGTTTGATAATAAGCACTGTATTGACAGAGTCTCACACGGTTTTGTCCAAGGCATTGATCAATTTCAAATGGAAACTGTTAGTTTTACAGTGGCAAGCCCAACAGATAGCTCCCTAACCAGGCGATCAAATCAATATCCCCAATAAAACACTTCACAATCAGTTGCCCCTGACAAGACTCATCTGTTTTGAGATAGGGAGGTGACTCAGTAGTTAAATGCTTGCCCTGAAAGCAAAATGACCAGAGTTTGGGTCTCCAGATCCTATGTAAAAATGTCAAGCAGATATGGCAGACAACCTATAATTCCAGCCCTGGGAGGTGTCGTCTGGAGCTCCCAGGGCAAGCTGGCCTAGCCAGACAAGTTCTACAGGCAGGCTCTGGTTGTAGTTAGAGACCCAGCTTTCAAAAGAATGAAATGGAAAAGTGGTTACAGATAATTCTTAATATCCACTGTGAGCTTTCACGTGTATGTGTACACATTTACACATTGCACCTGCATTCATACACATGTCCTTACACACATGCAATAAATATGTACATACACACACCATATACACAAACACTTAAAGGTAGAAAAAGATAGGAATATCTGTCTAATTTGTGGTGATTTTGCAAAAAAAAAAAAAAGGACCAGCAAATTAATCCCTACAAAACACTAGACAAATCTAAACAGTAATATTCTACAAAATTACTTATAAATAATAATTGAATAAACAAAAGAATTTGCCTATAGTTGACTTCAAGTGTTTCTCAGCATTTAAAAAGTAGGTATTAAGATACTAGAAAGATGATTCAGGGGTTAAAGTCTTTGCTTCACAAGCAAAAGGATCTGAGTTCAGATTCCCAGATCCCATGTCAAAAAAAGATCCCACCTGGTGGAAATGGTGATGTACTTCAGGTTCTGGAAAGTAGAGCCTCGAAAACCTTCGTGTAAAGCAATAAGGAGGTAAGGATGACTCCTAAAGTTGCCTTTGGGTCTCCGTAGGCACACATAGTGCCCTCTTACACACACACACACACACACACACACACACACACACACACACACACACACACCACACACATACAAATAGTTATTAAGGAAATAAACATTAATTATCTTGATCTGTGCATTCTTCAGTGTGTATATGTCATCTAATATTTTGTGCCACCATAAATGTACACATTTTATCTGACAACTAGAATCTTTCAAATGGAATAAAAACAATGTATCACCCTTCTGCATATACTCGTGGTCAGTATGACTGAGGATATCTAGGGGATCTAGAAATGTCAACAGGAAACCTCAAACCTCACACTGCATCAACCCATCATATACTGTCAATGTTGTAGTAACTGCCAACAATATGCTATAAAAAATAAGCCAGTTACAATAAAAACATAAGATATGAAGTACAATGAAAAGAGGAACTGATGCAGGTTGAAGGAGACCAAGGAAATAGCAACACAAATGCATCACGTGATTCTGAGTTAGATTCTGGAACAAAAAGAGAAATTAGCAAGGAAGACGCTCAGAACTTAATTATTTTAATGTTGATTTCCCAATCATTGAATCGTTAAGTAGGTTGTTAAGCACTTTGTCCTACTCTTGTAAAACTCTTTTCCATGAATCTATACACGAGGAGGCAGATACATCTGACTTGATTTAAGTACTACACAATGTGTATATACAGAAACATCACATGATCCTCTACAGTGTTAACTGTTTTCTATTTTTCATTCATTAGTTTGTAAATTATTTCTTATGTTTTTAAGAAGAGGAAAGCTAAAATACTTAATCCTTGCTTTCTCCACAGTATCTGGAGTAGATATTTAATATTCTGTAGAATTATTTTATTGTGACATCCGTAATCAATTCATTTCCCTAAAGTTGGGGTGTCCCTCTTTCCATGCCCACTTTGCCTGGCTCTTTCTTCCCTTGGGGACTTTTGAAACTGGTATGAACGGCTGCTCAGTGCCATGAACAGAATGGAGAAGAAATAGCTCTAGAAAGTACTTCAGGAGAAAACAGAGAGATGGGCACTGAGAGACCTCTACAGTGTCCTTTGGAGGGCCGCATGCCCTTGGGGTTTAAGAAGGAGGGGCTCTGCCTAGGCATCTTGTGGTCACAAGTACTACTTGGCATTCCCCAGACAGGGGGCAGCAGACAGCTGAGAAGGATGCTTTGTAGGCGGTTGTGAGTCCCGCAGCTGATCAAACCAGGGAGCTGTTCAGGGTGCTGAGTATTTTCTCATCTGACCAAGGAATTGCAATAGTTGATTTGAGACTTCACAGTGTCTTCGTTATAATTGAATATGATCCTCAGGGTATCACGTCACATATATTGCAATTGTGTGATGGTGTGTGTTTGTGTGTGTGTGTGTGTGTGTGTGTGTGTGTGTGTGTGCGCACGCACTCCTATTTGTTAATCTATTGCTTCAAAGAACTACATCCTCTTGGAAGGTAGAACTGATTTGGACCTGCAGTAACTTAGACCCCAGCTAGTCAACTTTCTCTCCACAATTGGGTTTCCAAAGTGTAGTTTCAAGTACCTACATTACCGTTTCCCAGACCTTGTTAAAAAATACAATTTCTAAGCCCTGCCTCACCAGACCTATTAAATCAGAATCTGATGGCAAAGATTGAAGAAGAGAAGGGGAAATTGTAAAAAGATATGCATTTTTAAAAAGCTTCCTCTGGTCTCATTTTCACCCTGAAGTTCAAAGATAACTTGATATCTAGTCCAAAGCAGAGTAGATAGTAATATTTCAGGACATATGAGGGAAATCATGGGGATTATTATTTATATTTATTTGTATCTATTTCTTTAAAGTTTTTCCATTCCTGATATGCGTTAAAATTTGCATGATATTTTAGTGCATGAATACACATTAGTCTGAGTACACAAACATAATTCATAAATAAATATGCATGCACTTCTTCACATGTCCCTTCATTCAAAAAAAATACCACTGGAGCCCTCCACCAGTCTTTCAGACCTTCAGCTGTCGTTTTGAATAAGACAAAGCATTTTCCTTCACTGAGTTTTTAGTTTTCTTATAAAGGACAAGAAAGAGGCAGGAATATTGTGCCATGTGCTCAAAATATTTTTTTATTAAAAATTTAATTATACATTTTAAAATTTTTTACCAGTTCCCTCCCTCCCCCCTCCTCCCCCTCCCCTTCCCCCAGTGCCTCCCCCCCAATTCCCAGAGAGTCCTTTATTGTATACGCCTAACTCTCCATTGGGTCCTCCTCTCCGATGACATATAAGGACCCAGTGGCATTTCCATAAGCCCTTTCTCTTGTTCCCCTTAAGCATAAGATCACTACTATGGCTGTCAATCCCTTGCCTCCAGGGGTCTCAGTGCCCTTAACAGATGCTAGACTTTATGAGGGCAACAGTGCGCTGGACATTGCGCAGGGCATGCAAAGTCCCATTACGATTGCTTTGGCCCCAACTATTGTTGAGAATCTTGCAAATCGTTGCTCCTCCCATCCTTTTGCTCTTACAATCTTACCGCCCCCTCTTCCGCAAATGTCCCTGAGCTCCAGGATGGGGAGAGATTAGGCTGTCCTAGTTCTATGTGATTGATATAGTCTCTGAAGTTCTGGATTGTGGTTTGTTGATTTTCTTTTGCAGTTTTGCTGCTCCTGCAATTCCCTTCACTCCATTCTGCTGGGCACTGTATGTCACCCCCTGGCCAGAGACAAAAAGCTGTTAAACTGGAGTCTTGTTGTAATAGCACATTCAAGGGTAGATGTAATAAGAGTAGGAAACCTCAGTGAGGGAGGGGTCCATCACCCATTTGCAAAATGATTACTTTTTATCTGCTAGACTATATGCCCTCCCCTTCTGGTGAGATCAGGAAAGAACGTCTGTGAACTTAACCAGGTTTCTCATTACTTACTTGCAGACCTTGATGGAGGCCTATTTTCTCTGCTGTAACATGGTCTCCTCTCTCCTTGTTTCTGGTGTGGCCCTCCTAACCCATCTCTCTTGTTCATAATCCTTGCAATTACTGTGTTTCATAGGTTTACTTTTGAGTGTCTCAATGTGGGCTGGGTGAGTTTGGTACTAGGAGCCACCTATTAGGGAGTACATACAGCGCTTAATTTTCTGGGTTTGGGATACTTCACTTAATATAATTCTTTCTAATGACATCCATTTCCCAGCAAATTCCAGTAATTCATCATTTTTGATGGCTGAGTAGTACTCCATTGTATAGATGTACCACAGTTTCCTTATCCACTCATCAACTGTCGGACATTTAGGTTGATTCCATGACTTTGCTATTGTAAACAGTGCTGCTATGAACATGGTCGAGCTTGTGCTATCGAGGCGAACCTCTGCTGCATGGGGGGTTATTCCCAAAAGTGGGATAGCAGGGTCATATGGCATTTCAATCTTTAATTTCTTTAAGAATCTCCAGACGGCTCGCCAGAGTGGCTGTATGAGCCTGCATTCCCACCAACAATGTAGGAGAGTTCCCCTCTCTCCACATCCTCTCCAGCATTTGTCGTTGTTTGTATTGTGGATTTTTGCCATCCTGACCGGGGTGAGATGATATCTCAGGGAAGTTTTGATTTGCATTTCCCTGATGGCGAAGGAAGTGGAGCATTTTTTAAGATAATTGTTAGACATTTTAATTTCATCCCTGGTAAAGTTTCTTTGAAGTTCCAGGGCCCATTTTTTAATTGGGCCAGTGTTTTCCTTGGAGTTTAATTTTCTAAGTTCTTTGTGCACTCTGGACAGTAGAGCTCTGTCAGATATGTGGTTAGTGAAGATTTTCTCCCATTCTGTGGGTTGCCTTTGAGCTCGTGTGACAATCTCTTTATCTGAACAGAAGCTCTTTAATTTCACAAGATCCCAACTGTTGAGAGTTGGTAGCAGTGACTGTGCCATTGGATGTCTGTTTAGGAAGTGTTGGCCTAGCCCAATCAGCTCGAGGGAGTTCCCTATCCTTTCAACTATGGTTTTTAAAGTCTCTGGCCTGATATCAAGGTCCTTGATCCATTTGGAATTAAGTCTTGTACATGGTGACAAGTACGGGTCCAGCTTTAATCTTCTGCATGTGGAGATCCAGTTTTGCCAGCACCATTTGTTAAAGATGCTGTTCTTTTTCCATTGGATTCTTTGGGCCCCTTTGTCAAAGACCAAATGGCTGTAACTTTGTGGGCTTATATCTGGGTCTTCAATCCTTATCCATTGATCTGTGTGTCTATTTTGGAGCCAGTACCAGGCTGTCTTTATAACTATGGATTTGTAGTATAGACTTAGGTTTGGTATGGTAATACCTCCAGCTGTGTTTTTGTTACTCAGGATTGTTTTTGCTATCCTGGGTCTTTTGTGTCTCCATATGAACTTTGAGATTATTTGGTCAACTTCTTTGAAGAATTGCTTTGGGATTTTGATTGGTATAGCATTGAATCTGTATATTGCCTTTGGTAGGATGGTCATTTTTACAATGTTGATTCTGCCAATCCAGGAACAAGAGAGGTCTTTCCACCTTCTGGTGTCTTCTGCAATTTCTTTCTTTAGGGTTTTAAAGTTTTCGTTGTAAAGGTCTTTTACCTCCTTAGTTAGGTTTATACCAAGGTATTTCATTTTTTTAGGGGCTATAGTAAATGGTATTGTTTTTCTCAAGGCTTTTTCACTTCTTTCATTCTGGGCATATAGGAAGGCCTCTGATTTTTGCACATTTATTTTGTATCCTGCCACCCTGCTGAACTTCTCAATTAGTTCCAGGAGCTTCTTGGTGGAGTTTTTGGGATCACTCAGATATAAGATCATGTCATCTGCAAATAGGGATAGCTTGACTTCTTCCTTGCCGATTTGAATCCCTCTTATGTCCCTTTCCTGTCTTATGGCTTCAGCTAAGACTTCAAGTACAATATTGAATAGAAGTGGTGAGAGTGGACAGCCTTGTCTAGTTCCTGATCAAAGTGGGAATGATTCCAATTGCTCCCCATTGAGCATAATCCTTGCTGTGGGCTTGTTGTATACAGCTTTTATTATATTGATAAAGGTTCCTTCCATTCCTACTGTCTCTAGCGTTTTGATCATAAAAGGCTGTTGGATCTTGTCAAAAGCTTTTTCTGCATCTATCGAGAGTATCATGTGGTCTTGGACTTTGGACTGGTTTACATGATGAATTACATTTATTGATTTTCGTATGTTGAACCAACCTTGTGTGCTGGGGATGAAGCCTACTTGGTCCCCATGAATGATCTTTTTAATATGTTTTTGAATCCGATTTGCTAAGACTTTGTTGAGAATCTTTGCGTCTGTGTTCATCAGGGAGATCGGCCTATAGTTTTCTTTTTTAAGTGAATCTTTATTAGGTTTTGGGATTAAAACGATATTAGCTTCATAGAAGGAATTTGGTAGTGTTCCTTCCTTTGCTATTTGATGGAACAGTTTAAGGAGTATTGGTGTTATTAACTCCTTAAATGTCTGGTAGAACTCTGTGCTGAATCCATCTGGTCCAGGACATTTTTTGGTGGGAAGATTTGAGATTACTTCCTCAATTTCCTTATATGTTATAGGACTATTTAAATAATTCACAACTTCCTGATTCAATTTAGGTAAGTTGTGTTTACTTTCAAAATATTTTTAACATGAGGGTTAAATAGTTTTAAAAGCTCAGGGGCTGTTCATGTAGACTTTCCTAAACATCACAAGCAAACCTTCCCTGTTCTGTGCAAATCCCACACATGTCTCTGCAGTCAGATTGGCCAAGCTTTTAACCCATAGAGTGGTGCCATCTCCCAGAACCTTAATGGCCCCCAGAAGTGCGCCCTTGTCTGTACACCATTCCTGCTCCTCTTGCTAGTCCTGCTTAGAAGCTCTCTGTGGCTTCCTTGAAAGGCAGTCAGCAAGGAACCCCGCTGTTCCACGATGGTGATGATAAGTGACAGTGTGTTTTTCTAACACAGAAACCTTCTAAGGAAGGAGCTGGAAAAAGACTTCCTTCCCCAGTCCACGTGCTTTTTTTCTTTTAATCAAAAATGCTGTTTTGTACTCAGCTGGTGCCCTCTTCCTCAGAAGAATTGATTATTACATTGGCAACTCCCCCCAAGCACTGAAGAAAAGAGAAAGAAACTACCCAAGCTCCATTGTGTTTTGGATTTTCTGAACATAATGTGTGAGCTCTGAAGTGTCATCATATTTTACAGTTACATGACGGTTCAGCCTGCACTTCCTAGTCAGGCAAACAGGACTCCTACTTTGACCCAAACTCGATTTGCATAGCGCAAATGATAAGGTGGCATCTTTCAAAGCCACCCTCCCTCCTGAGATCCTCACGTTCAGTTCATATCTTCCTGCTTCCCACACAAAAGGAAGATCTGTAATTAGTATAAACAGGTCCAAAAGCTCATTGAGATGATAAGCTACTGTGGATTCAGTGGCAGGGTGATGTCACATCCAAGTCATGACAAAGGGCACAAGCCATGGATCCTTACCTCATCAGCACAAAGGCAATACTGCTACTCTCTGGATGAGGACCATGCAGATGGTTCTGAAGTTTGCTTGGAAAGGATCCATCCAGCTGTGCAGAAGTGATGGAGCTGTGAAGCTGAAGTTTTAGGGTCAGAAGAAAAGAAGAAAGGATGTATGCTGAGGGACAGGTAAGTAGGACATCAGCCCATACATCCGTGAAAACCTGGATTACTGAATATCTACTCAGTTCCACGCACTGGGTATGAAGCAGTAAGTGACAAAATTCCAGATGTCCCTTGTGTGGATTTTTACATGGTTATGGGAAAGTTCAGTTGAGATCATAGTGCCTTCACTTGGCCTGCCTTTCTGGACTCTATAACAAAATGCCATCAAGTGGGTGCTGATAAATAATGGATGTTTATTTCTCATACTTCTAGTGACTGGAAAGTATAAAATTAAGCTGTCCAGAGATTCAGAACTTGATTAGGGCACATTCCCTGATTCTTAGAGGTATCTTCTTCTTGGATTCTCATATGGTAGAAGGGAGATCTCTGGTAGGGGGGGGCTTTTATAAAGGCACTGATTCCACTCAGGGGGCTTTGAACTCATGACCCATCACCTCTGGAGACCCCATTTCCTAATCCTACCACCTTAGGGCTTAAGTTTTTACATATGAATTTCGGGAGGGGACTTAATAATTACTCATCACACATCTCATTTGCAAGTCTCGGAAAAGGCTTCTAGAAGGTAAATTAGATAGGAAGCAATGCACAGGGGCTGGAGAGATGGCTCAGAGGGTAAAGCAGTTATCACATAAGGTTCAGATCCTACATAAAAGCTGAAAGTGGCAGTGTGCATCTTTAAGCCCAATGCTTGGGATGTAGACGCAGGCAGATCTCAGAGTGTTGGCTCACTAAGTCAGTCTAGCCAAACCATCAAGCTCCAGGTTCAACGAGAGACCATGTCTCAAAAACCAAGGATAGGATGAGGCACTCAACATCAACCTACGGGCTCTACAGATGTATGCATGGATGTGCATATGCGCAACTATACTACAGCCATGACATAGCACTACACAGGCGTGCGCACACACACATACACACACACACACACACACACACACACGCGCGCGCGCGCAAGCAAAAAGAGCAGAAAGGAAACATGGCAGAACGTGAGAGGATCAGCATGCATGGGGGGGGGAGTGGGATGGAGGTGAGCAGGGGCGTGGTCCAGGTACATACTAGGTTAAATGGCTCAAGCAAAAGATTGGAGAAGACATTTTTGAGGCAAAATGTATCATATAAAGGATTTTATACACAAGACTTAAGGCCAGATTTGTGCTTTGGAAACATCATTAGAGATCTTTTAAAATTTATTAGCAGTTGCAGCCCAGGACACAGACCAACTGTGATGTCAGGTGATGGGTGACAAAGATCTAATTTAAAGCACTGGTAGTCTTCATAAATGGGACGGGGACTTAATGACTTTCATTGAGTTTGTCTCCTGGTTTTCGGTGTCTTGCTAAATGTGCAAAGAGGAGAAAAGACAAAAATGATTGGCATTTTATGTTCAAAGAATTACGCTTCTGTAGTCTGCCTGTGTACTAGGATCCCCTGGGGAAATGGGAAAAAATATGTGTGCCTCAGCTTCCACCTGAATGAATTTAACAAAAGTCTCTAGGGAAGAAACTAGCTGTCTCTATTTTTGGAAACTCTTCAGTGATTCTACTGTGAGCCCATAGTTGAGATTTGAGTCAGATCTGGGGCTGCAGCTTATAGTTCACAGGCAAAATAAGACCTGCTACTTGTGCTCTTTTTGTTGAAGATGATTGTGAGAATCATAGATTCATGTGTGACAAGGAAAACAAAGCAGATCCCTTGAACAGGTTTCTACATTCCTTGGTGGTGACATTTTGCAAAACTCTTAAATAACAGGACCCAAGCAGTTCAGTTACAACCCATCCATTTCACCCTGTTTTCTTTCCCAGATTTGTGCTCACATTTGTGTTTCTACTATTTTACAATTAGCTATAAACTGTCAAGAAAATGGGGGGTGGAAAATGCCTCATGGGTTAAGCTACTCTCTCAAGCAAAAATACCTGAGTTCAGATCCCTGATCCCATGTGAAAACATCAGGTGGCAATGGTGGAGAGAACTCTTCTTACCCTGGGAGTTAGAGCCTGGGAAACCCCAGAGCAAAGCAAAAAGAGGTAAAGCAATCCAGGATGATTCCTGATGTCACCCTGGGCGTCTACAAGTATACAGAGTGCTCTCGTATGCACACACCTACACACACACACGTATACACCCACATCTGCACCCATATCTACACATGCACAAATAAATTAGAGTGCATGACGCATAAGCATAAGAACCTGAGCACCCACATAAAAAGGTGGGTGCATCAACCTGCATTTTAACCAGAGTGCTTGGGATGGAGGTGGAGACAGAAGTGTCCATGGAGCTCAACGGAAAGTCAGTCTAGCTGAACTGGTAAGTTACAAGTTCTGTGTGATACAGGTTCCGTATCAAAACAAGGCAGAAAGTGATTAAAGAAAACGACATCAACCTCTGGCTTCCACAAGCACATACAGAGGTGTACGTATCTCCATGCACACACACAAGTGCAGAGAGAGAGAGAGAGAGAGAGAGAGAGAGAGGAACCAGGTACAATACAGGAACACTTCTCACTGCCCTTTGATGGTCCCATCTATCTGTCTTCCAAACTACATCCCAGGTCCTTATGTAATAAGAAGCTCTGATTCCTTTCTTCATAGCACAGTTACTTGTTGATATTCCATTTTCAACTTTTGAATGACTGCGGGGCTTTTGGTAACACCCCATTCATTCCTGTCTTCTCTTTGTCAGTCTTGAAAACAACCTGTGAATTGTACCAATTTTTTTTGAAGATTCAACTTCTATTTCATCAATCCTGTATTGCTGTCTGAGCTTTGATTTCCTTGAATTCCAGTGACTTCCTCCTATCACTTGCTTTGGGTTTGGTTTTGCTCTTTTAAGCATGAACTGAGGTTATCATCTCTTTCCTCTTCTCTAGTGTAATCACTGATGCCACTGGTCTATGCCATCCTCTCAGTGGCACCAGTTGCCCCTGACCCACATTAATTAATGCTATGTTTTTATCTGTATCCAGTTCTATGAATGTGAATTATCACTGCACTCAAGGACTTCCTCTTTAGCCCACAATTTATGGAGGCAAATTACTTGATTCTGTGTGTTTGGGGATTTTTCCCATGGCTCTTCTGCCACTGATTTCTAGAAAGATGCACTGTGACTGGAGTCTTGGGCAATTTTAGGTCATTTAAGTTACTTAAAAATGTTCTGAGTTGGGCTGGAGAGACGGCTGAGTGGCTGAAGCCTTTTTCTCAGAAACAAAAAGACCTGATCTTGGATCCCCATGTAAAAATTTGTGGATCATTATGGCAGCAGCCTGGAACTTCTGTCCTGGAAGGTGAAACCTGGGAAACTACAGGGCAAAGCAATATATTAGGGAGGGGGGGCAAACCCAATACAGCAATCCGAGAAGATCCTTAATGTCACCTTTAGATCTCAACAAGCACACACACTCACACACTCAAGTACTCTCTTGTATACATGCCCTCCTGACCCATGTACACCCACACACATGCTAAACACACACGCACACATGCAATCTTTCATTCATTCATTCATTCATTCATTCTAGTTAAGACTGATTCATGGCTACCCGAGAACACAGCGCAGCTTGCTTGTGTGCAGCGCCCTCTACATGGCAATTGGATTCTGCCCCTGACTGTGCTATTCAGCTCTTTCCTACTCCTAAATTCCAGTCTGGTATTTCTAGTAGCTGGAAGAAGAAAAGTTGTATGAACAGGACGTGGCTGCTGTGGTCACCTGCACAAGATCAAGCCGGTCAACATTCCAGCGTGGATGGGTGAGGGGCTCGTGAACCCCTCGACAACTAAGGAGACAGTGGCAGTTAATGGTGGCTGGGAAGGAGAGTCATTTTCTGTAGGGGTGTGGCCTCTGGTGGGCTGCTCACGCTGCTGTGGATGGCCCCACATCCGTGTACATGCCGGCAGCATTAACTGGACCCAATGGGTTATTAAAAGAGAGAGGGGGAAACAAAAGGTGGAAGGGGAAGTATTGGGGGGGCAAGAGACTCTTCATTATATTTAAATCTTTCATTTTGGGGAGGCAACCACTTTACTTGGGCTTTGAATTTGAGTCTTGGCCTAATTTTGTGGATTATGGTTACTTAAGGACGTGTAGTTTCCAGAACTTGTGCAGTATGATTTTGGTTTTCTTTACTTACCTAGTGCCTCTGCGCTTCTCGGGTGTCCTGGCCAGGGTCACTGGACAAGGAGGGTGGATGTTTGTCTTTCCCCCTTTTACTTTCCTTACGGCTCTGCTATGGACATTCAGTCCGCCCAGGAGGGCAAAGAGCCTCCTTTCTTGCCATTCATCTCTTTCCAGCCACTTCTGCCCAGACCCCCAAGTCTTCCTCAGAAGGAGAGGGGAAGTAGATATTTCATCTGCTATGGTGTTCGGCTCACCCGAGGTGTCCTCAGTGGGTCTCTCATTTGACCTAGCAGAGACATGAATCAACAGGAGATGTTGCCAACCTTGGGTCTGAGTGGCCTTCTTTTTTTTGAAGCAACAAGATGTCTCTCCAGTGTTCCATTTATTCCTGGAGTTTGGTGATTTCAAACCTGCTTTCCTCTTTACTGCCCGAATCTCCTTTGTTTGTCTCTTATGCAATGCTTAGTATTTGTAGTCGTTTTTAATGTGCAGGTGGTGAACAGAGAAGAGGTACTAGAGTGGAAGAAAGGTCTGTGTTAACTGTACCTGAACTCTCCTTCTTTCTGTAAATAGCATTGCATAGGAATACAGCCATTCCTAATAACTTAACCATTTGCTATTATTTATTAAATAGTGTATGTGTGTGGGGATATGGGTGAGCTTACATGTGGGGGTAGAGGACAACCTTTTGATGTTGTCCCTCACCCTTCCGTCTCTGGTTTGTGCACTTTCATGGCAAGCATTTCACCTGCCTGAACCATCTCCCTAGCCACATCCCCCCATCATTTTTCATACCACCTATGGCTCCTTTTGTGCTACACCAGCAGGATAGAAACCATCTTCTCCTTTTCCACCAAGAGGCCCTGAGACAAGCAAGCAGAAAGCATTTACTATCTGGCCCTTATGGGGAAAGTTACCAGTGCTTGGTCTAGATTGGCCAAGAGGTCACAGTTGAGAGCTTTCGAATCACCACCTAAGGATTTACTTAGACAAAATCTGCTGACGTAGACACGAACCTGATGAATACCTGAAATGCCCAGGCTGTATTCATACCAGCATTTGAAGGTAGCATCCACTCTGTTCAAAGCAAAGAGGGTGGCTCTTTTCCTACTTTTCCCATCTGGCCCTCACAATAGCAACAGACCATTATTAGGCTGGCAGTGCCCACACTACACAAGTGAGCAAGATAAGGACTTGGGGTGCTGATGAAGACTCCCATAATGACTTGAACTACCCAATCTGTGGGTGCCAAATTAGAACTTCTTCTCTGCCCTCCTGACCTCTGGCTTAGCATATTGCACTGATGTACAATACTAGGCATAATTTCCGCTGCTTGATGGACCTAGGGAGCTTACGCTACATATGTGCTATATATGTAGATGAAAGATAGAAGTGGTAGAAGACACTCTGAAAGTAACGTGTTTGGAATAGTCTCCTTCCTAAGACCCTGATCTTGCCATACTGGAAGTGAAGGAATGACAGCACGTGGCAGTTCTTCTCTGGACCACACACCACACCTTACTTGCATTTCTTCTAATAATTTCCAACCTTTACTAATGTGAACAGAGCCGCTGATATATGCTGTCAAGGTACCAACAACAGAATCTCTTACCTTCACTATATTTCCTGGGCATTCTCCCAATTGTCATTTTACCGAACTCTCAATAATCCTGCCATGGGACTGTTAGCTCTCCATTGCACAGAGCAGAAATCCGAAGTTTACTGAGAGTATTTTGCTTAAAGTTGCCCTGTGAGCAGCGTAGCTAGACTCTGAATCCAGATTAGTCTGACACTTACTCGGGGGTGAAATTAGCTTTCCTGAGGGCACTGGGCATGGGATGGAGCCAAGAGGCTCCTGGAACAAATCATTTCATTCCATTGGCAAGAAAACAGATTTGGGTGGACTGAGCAAGCTGTATCTTAGGACTTGAATTTCTGTGGCTATTATTTCTGTTTTGTGGTCCCTTCTATGAGTTTCTGGGCTGGTTTATGATTCTACTGTCAGTGTTCTATGGAACAATGAAAGAAACACACACACACACATGCAAGAATGCTAACCTTTGATTTGTTTTTTGCCCTGCTTTGCTGCTGAAGAGCATTTGAAGGAAGCGTCCACTCTGTTCAAAGCAAAGAGGGTGGCTCGTTTCCTACTTTTTCTAACTGGCCAAGACCACCTGGCTTCTGAGTGACTGTTTACCTAGATATTATCAAGGCATGCTCCTAGCTAATCTCAAGCACTGGAGGACAAGAGAATGATGCTACATTTATTTATAGATGCAGGGGCATGTGGCTCCTCCAATACACACATACAATTTTCCATCTGTTCCCTTGAATAAGAGTCAGGGGGAGGAACCAGCCATTTCTACCTCTCAATCAGAAGAAATCTTAGACATCTTGGAAGTAGTTTTATATTCTCTTTTTGTGTACATGTGTAGGATTTTGGTTCTTGGACACAGGCACTTATGAAGTCCAAGCTGGCCTTGAACTCCTGATTGTTCCCAAGTCCTGGGATTTATTATAGGCATGTACCACCATCCCTGACCTAAAAGTAGTTTCCTAATGGAGATAGTCAACATGTAATGGACATGCATACACTAGGAATACATCCATTCAGTGTATGCACATACACGTGCACGCAATTCTGTGTCTGTGCAAATTTCAAACTGCACATGCATTGAATATCTATGGTTGTGCAAGAGATGGGTTGTTGGTTACATGGAAAGGTATGTGTACCTGGGGGTGGAATGACTAAGTTATATGCTGCAATTTCATCTGTGTGTTTTCTCTGGTGTGAAACATAAAATGAATATATGACTTGCTAACTGAACATGTATTGTTAATGTGCCGCAAGGCAGGTATGTGAGGAGTGGTTGTGTTTACATCAATCTCTTTAATTGATATGTCTTAGGAGAGAGGATATTCTATCCTTGACCTTGGAACCACATCTGCCTTACACTTAGGCTACACATGGATCTGTACAAAGCAATGAACTTGATAGGAAGCAGAGCTTGTGGATTCCTTATGCTATGATCCCCAAAACAGGCTCTGTTCCGAGTCAGGAGTCAAGTCAGAGAACACAGCTTTGTTCTATTTTACGCTCGATGATCTTGGACAGGGCCCTGAAAGGTGAGGATATAGAAGGCTCATTCCTTGCAGTTAGTCAGGAAAATGGACGTGAATTCTAACCTTCAGTTTTTTTCTTTGGCACCCTTTTCAAAATCAACTGACCTTAGCAGTACGGGCTCACTTCTGATCTTGTAATTCTAAACCCTTAGTCTTCACGTTTCTGTTTCAGCATCATGACTCACTGCAACAGAACAGCTGACCCAAGCAACTTGGGAGAAAGGGTTTAATTCCACTTCATAATTCCTGGTTACAGTCCATCACTGTAGAGGCAGCAGGAGCGTGAAGCAGCTCATCACCTCACATCCACAGCAAGAACACAAGGCAAGGACCCAGGCATGTCTGGTTTCTTAGCTTCTTGCCTGCTCACCATCTGTATATGATTCCATACCACCTACCCGGGGAATGTTCCACCTCTCCATGGAATGGATCTTCCTACATCATTTATGCAACGAAGACAACCCCCTGCAGGCTGGCCCATAGGTTCGCCTTAACCTAGAGAACACCTCTCAGGTAAATCTGGAGACTTACATCCTCCATGTCAGCTAGACCATACTGACCCCCAGAACATCCTATAGCATTCTACAGGTACGAGTTATACACAGATGGGGGCAGTGGAGTTATGTCTCATGCTTCAAAAAGGTTGCTGGATGGCCCTCACTTCCATTTTCTTTCTATTGTGAGGAACTGAAGAGAGATACGATCACACAGGGGAAACCTTAGGGACTAGAGCTGGGTGAATGAAGGGAAACACTCTTATCAGTGGGGTGACCCAAGGGGGGTCAGCTTGGTATGCCACAGAGGCCTGAACCCCCACAAGACTAAACAAGCAAGAGGGAACTCTGGGGTCCATAGAAGTGGCCAGATGGGAAGGTGGGAGTGAGTGGGATGGATTAATGAGGAGAAAGAAAGGGAATGGGAGCAAGGGGGATGGAGGGAAACCGGCACTAGTACTCAATGAGCTTATAAAACTAAAAACTAAATAAATAATAAAAAGTAAAAAAAAAAAAGGTTGCTGGAAAGAATCGATGAAATGATGACTTTGAAAGAATACACAGCTGTGGCTTATCAGAGCTGATGGCTTCCACAATCGATGATAGTTCTCCAGACACTTGATGGCAGAGATCATAACTCTCAACCCTATTTTCTTCAGTCTGAGCCACATTTCCCTCATTGCTTCTGCTTTTGTGTTCTTTTTTTACTTACGACCCCTTCACGATCCTGTCTCCCATCTCCGTGGGTTTCAGTTTATTGATGCCATTTGGAAAGAGTGGTGCTCGGCTGGGCTGTCGCTGTGCACTGAGAACGCTTATCACCCCCCTCTCAATGAGTGATGCAGCTCCGTGCCAGTCTGTCCTAGTTCTCTCCACCAATACATCCCGCTGCTGCTATGCTGACTCACGGCACAATTCAATCATTAAGTCATTAAGGCAGCTCGTGGACTCTTCCAGTTCTGCTTCACCTCCTATTTGAGCAGATAATTTTTGGTGGCCAGGGAGATAAGTACACATTTGATGGCAAGAAATAGAACTCATTTTCCTTATCAGGGTCCTAAGTGATCGCTTCCCAGCTTATTTCCTATTTTCTACTGTCTCCTCACATCTCCTACCTGGGTCTCTCTGGACCGCAATTCCTACGAGCAACAAGGCTTGAAGCTCTAATGACTCCTATGATCCTCCGCTGACTCCCATGATCCTCTACTGACTCCCATGCTCCCTTGCCAACTCCCATGGTCCTCCAATCCTTCACTCACAATGCAGATTCTCTAGAAACCCCAAACCACAAACCTCTGAAAAGTCTATCCCCACTTAGACTCCATTTCATAATACTTACCATAATTAGTGGTTTTTCTTATTGATGTTTTTATTTATAATTGGTCTCCTAAATCAAAATAATGAGCTCAATTGAGCAAGAAGAGAAACCTTACCAGTTAGGTTCATGATTAAAGTTTTTTTCTTTTGGCCTGGAGTAGATACCTACTTACTGATTTTCTAGTGGAATAATATAGTAAGTATGAGAGTGGATTTACTTCCATTGTATATAATTTTCTTGGACTGGGTCACTTTTAAGGGACCATAGAAATGTTTGAAATCACACTGTTCATCTGCCTTTCTTAATTCTGTGTCATGTATACATTTATTCAACATGGTTCTTCATCCAACTTAAAGATGAAAAATGTTAATGAAAGTAGGACCCAAGACTAGCACACACGACATCAAAGATTATCCATCCCTTTGGATTATGCTCCAAGGCTCAAGGAGGGGCCTCTGTGATATGAGCAAGATGGCCCAGTCAAATTCAATCCCATTAAAGGGAAAAGAAGGGGCTGGAGAGATGGCTCAGGAGTTAAGACTCTGTCTCCCAAGCAGAAGGTCCTGAGTTTGGATCCCAGGTCTCACCTGAAAACATCAGGCAGGGAAGGCCTATATTTCCTGCCCTGGTGGGTAGAGCCTGGGAAATCCCAGAGCAAAGCAAGAAGGAGGTAGAAATAATCCAGAATAATTCCTGAAGTCACCCTTGGTCCTCCACAGGGACACATAGGGCCCTCTAATACACACACACACACATACACACACACTCTCTCTCTCTCTCTCTCTCTCTCTCTCTCTCTCTCTCTCTTTCTAAATAAATAAGGAAAAAAGTCAATATACGTTTCTTCATTATAAATTCATTTTGAAGGGTTCAAACTTGAAAAAAAACCTAAACCTGACAATGAACACTGATAGTAGCAATAGTAGTAAGAATATTAATAATGAAGATTATTTCCCACCTGTCACATAGGGTTGTGTTATTCTGGGGAGTAAAATGTTGGCAGTTTTACAGGGCTTAACCCAACAGTTGCATGCGCCATACAGACACGACGGGAAGGATCTACACAGAGAGTGCCCAGCATTATGCCTGGTGCACGCTGCTCACCCAGTAGTGCTCAGGATTTATCGTTGCCATGATTGTCTTGTTATAATGACTATGTTGTGGCTATAACTAATCTTCCTGTTAAGACAACTGTGGCCCTCTGCTGAGTGTTTTGCATAGGTCATTTTGTTTCACTGTCTGAGGATGAACCTTCTTCATCCTCTTGTTTCCTTCCAGGTGTATCACACGCATTAGTGCAACACTTTCAGCGTCTTACCTCCCATCCCTCTTTTTTCCTGTGCAGAACCTGAGCATTGTGCTTTGAATGTGAATCTCCACAGTAGCTCTCCTTCTCCTCTTCCTTTCCTTTCTCCTTCTCCTCCTTCACGTTCCTCCTTCCCCTTCTCCTCCTTCTCCTCTTGCTCCTCTTCCTTTTTCTTCTTCTTCTCCTCCTTCTCCTCCTCCTCTTTTTCCCTTCTTATTCTATCTCTCCATCTCTCTCTTTCTCTCTTAGATTCAATGTGAGCTAGCTGCCATGCCTTCACCGAGATGTACTCTATGCATTCTGGGTCTGTGAGCCCAAATATACCTTTCTTCCCTTCAGCTTGCTTTGGTCAGAGCGCAGAATGCAGCTCACTGGTGAGCTGGGAGAAAGAACTACTCACAAGAACCTCAGTCTTCCTCTCCTCTGGGCAAGGAGATGCTTGCTGACAGTTGGTGTGCCTTCCACAGATCCCCTTCCAAGTTTCATGCACTTTGTGCCCCCCTTTTCTCTCTGCCTCCGACCACCATCATGTAGAGCCTCTCCTCTTATACTAGAGCCTTTTTCTCATTTTATCTTCTGCCTCCGACCACCATCATGTAGAGCCTCTCCTCTTATACTAGAGCCTTTTTCTCATTTTATCTTCTGCCTCTGACCACCATCATGTAGAGCCTCTCCTCTCATACCAGAGCCTTTTTCTCATTTTATCTTCCTCAGAAGCACTCATTAGACATTTTGTTTGTTTCAAATTCTCTGCTGGGCTTCACATCAGTACATTAGCTTCTTTTCCTTCTCGACACCATGCTGTATCCCTAGAGCCCAGAGTGGAGCTTGAAAACTAATGGGTGCTTATAAATACTTGATGAATAAACATGGCTCTCGTCATTTATAATTTACCTCAATTTAAGTGCAGATGCAAACAACAAGTAGAGACTGCAGACTCTGAGGGTGACGGCTTTGCCCGGCTCTGAACGTCCCTCTCCACTGAGCAGTCCGCCAGTTCCCTGCAGCCTCTGAGCTCAACAAGGAACCACAGGCTCAGGCTTCTGGCACGTGCACCAAATCTGCCCAAGAATGTGTGCATTTTATAGTCAGATACACAATAATGTGTGCTAATGATGGAAATCCTGGTATTTACACACACACACACACACACACACACACACTTTGAATTCAGTGACAATAATAAACAACTCTTAGAAAACTATTTTGTCCTTAATTTTTGTATATGGTGTGTGTGTGTGTGTGTGTGTGTGTGTGTGTGTGTGTGTGTGTGTGCACGCATGTGCCACGGTATACCCATGGCAGTCAGAGGACACCTTTGTGGAGTTACTTCTCTTCATCCACCTTCACATGGGTTCTGAGAATTGAACTCAGGCGCATTTTTCCAGGGTTTTATGGTTGTGGAGGAAGCTCAGGAGCCTTGGAATCTGGAATCTTGGACGGGGAGTTGAGGGAGGCCAGTTCAACGGAAACCTAGTCCACATGACTGTGCATTGAATGATCATGTGGGAACAACTTGGCTCTGGTTGGAATTATTGATTCAGGGCAACATTTTAAGGTAAGCTCTCCATTTCCCTTTAATTTCCATTTAGAAAAGTCTCATTTATTTCAAACCATAATAAGAGTTGGGACTCTTGTAGCTCAGGGAATGAATTTTATCATTTATTTTGCAGCTTGTCTCTGATTTGTGGTGCTCAGTTTTCCCCACATAGCAAAACCTCTCTCTGCCCTTGTATTTAAACTTTTCACATTATAAGTAGACCACCTCATTGAATCATTAACACTTTCCATTGAGATATATGTCAAATTATCATTATCTTTACTGTGCAAATGCAAAGACTGAGAATCAGGGTTTGAGCTATGTGAGGTGACCCATTCTGAAAGTAGCGGATAGGGGGTCCTCATAAATGCAAGATCCTTTTCCACATCTCCCCCTTGTCTGCTCCCTTGTTTTTAAAAGTATTTATTTATTTATTTATTTAATATGTGTGTGTGAGAGAGAGAGAGAGAGAGAGTCTGTGTGTGTGTGTGTGTGTGTGTGTGTGTGTGTGTGTGTGTGTGTTTGTGTGTATGTATCAGAGGGCAATGTATGTCCCAGTGGAAGCCCAAGGGTGACTTCAGGAATCATCTTGCATTGCTTATCCATCTTTTTTGCTTTGCTCTGGGATTTCCCAGTCTGTGCCCACCAAGACTGGAAGTGCAGGCCGCTGCCATTTCTCCCTGGTGTTTTTTACATGGGACCTAGGATCCGAACTCAGGACTTTCTGCTTGCAAGACAGAATCTTAACCCCTGAGCCATGTCTCCAGCCCCCGCTTCCCTCTTTTAGTCCTTCCTCATGTGTGCTTGCAGACAGAGACTTCTGAGTTAAAGATGGTCTGCTGCAGCTTCTAACTTCTCCATTTGGAGCAAATCCTCTGCTTTCTCAAATGCAGGCTTCCACCCACCAGCTCTGCAGAGGGAGTCAGAGGAGCCATTTTGCTGGCTTAACTAGATGCTATCATCATAACACACAACTGCTAATTTGCCTCCAGAGTCCCCTAACAGCCAGCTTTAGTGGAACGTGGGGACTGCCTTCTTTTTATCTTTTTAATTTTTATAAAACAAAATGCATACACAAAAAGAGAGAACCCAACTTAGATCTGTTTGTGGGGTTTTTTGTTTTGTTTTGTTTTGTTTTTGAAATGCCTGCCCTTCCTCTCTGGCTTCTTCTGATTCCTGATGATTCTTGGCCAAAGCAGGGTCTTGCTGTCTTACTGTGCAGAACCAGTTATGATATTGTAACA
The DNA here is from genome assembly GCA_023101885.1 of Typhlomys cinereus. Classification (NCBI taxonomy): domain Eukaryota; kingdom Metazoa; phylum Chordata; class Mammalia; order Rodentia; family Platacanthomyidae; genus Typhlomys; species Typhlomys cinereus. The sequence goes on from JALPQD010000479.1 coordinate 1,066,262, forward strand.
GTTACTCTTAACTATTGCTGTGAGAGAACACTCAAAGTCAATCAACTTAAGAGAGAAAGGGAGGTTTATTCGGCTTACGGTTCTAGAGGGAAGGTACAATCTCAAAGCAGAGGTGGCATGGCTGGCTAGCCAAAGCTGGAGGAGGCTAAGTCACCGCAGACATCTTGGAAGGTGAGAGCTGCAGACTGCTTGCTGCAAAGGCAGACTTCTCCTGGAGGTAGGGTGTGACTCATCCACGTCAAGGCCAACCCCTTGTGACTGCCTTCCTCCAGCAAGGCTCCACCTCTCAAGGTGCCATGACCTTACACATGAGACTGTGGGGGACACATTTCAAACCATGACAGATACCATTGGGTGGAGTCCAAAGATGCAGTTCTGGAGCCAGGCATCACAAGGCTGAGACTCCCACATGATTTCTTAGGACATCATCAAGACAGTGCTTGTACTTGACCTGATGGTTCTCAAATCCCACCCAGGTCATAATTCCCTCTCACTCCAGAGAACTCCCCATCCATGAGTCTCATCTCTCTGCTTTCCTGATCCTCTCTCCACTGTCAGCCCCCACTTCCTATTCTCTATCGCCCTCCCAAGCATTTTTCTGATGGCTGTTTGCAAAACCACTTACCTTCCCTCATCCTTCCCTGTACTGTTGTCTATTGAGAGGAAGACAACTCTCCCTACCATTGAATCTGAGCTTTTCTGTGTCCTTCTTTGCTTATAGAACATGGAGAGAATGGCTTTGCTTTGCTTCAGAGCCTGTCTTAGTAAGGCTTTGCATGCTTTTCTGCTGAAACTGTTGGAACTTTACTGTCAACTATGTCAATAGTCCAGCTGTCCAGCTGCATGACCAGGAATATGAGGCCCCATCATCCCTGGCATGTACGTTCAACTAGGCAATATCCAAAACAGATACCAGTTGATGGGCAGTTCACTGTATATTCAAGAATATGCCTTGTCAAGTCTAAGAAAAATATCCAAGTAAGTCAAGTCCAATCATCAACTCTCAGAATTTCAAGCTAACTGAACGGTGTTATCTCAAGCTATTGAGTTTGTCATTTCTTATGCAGCAGTAGCTAACTTGATGTGGCTTCCTTCCAATAATTTTCAAAATCTTCCTTCAGAGCCACTTATCACTGACACAAATTGCTCTGGCTTTCTTCCCCTAATGACACCCCCGACAGCCATGACTGTGGCAGCCAGGAGAACTGCCTTCCTCAGATTCCTTCTCGAACCACATAGTCCCAAAGAGAGCCACCAATCTGTCAGCAACTCCATTTTCAGCCCAGGCCAGAGATGAGCATATGCATTCATTTGGGGCAGTCAATAGTATTTTCCATCCCCACAAGGATATGTGAACCATCCTGGACAGTTGGGGTCTGTCCTAGGACTTCCCACCAGAGAACTAAAGCAGAGTAAGGAAAACTTCCTTGCAAATTAAAGACGACTGTAAAAATGTCAACTTGGGGCTACTAGAGCACAACTTCTTGACACATGGAGAACTTGATCTACGAGAATGTCATAGTTGGGTAAGGTGTCAACTTGCTGGTTGAGGGTTTGAGCTCTAGACACATTTGTAGAGAATTAGTGGTTGAGTTAAGCCCAGAGCAAACCTGCAGAAGATTGTCTAGCTGCCGGGTAAACCCCAGCCTATAGTGGGTGGGACTAGGCCCTAAAATAAAATACAGAGAGCTGGTTGAGAAAGTTAGCATCCTTGTTTACACTTGGCCAGATTTACTGGTCTGGCAAGTAAGATTGTTCCTTCTTAGCCATTATGTGGAGATAGTGTAGCTAGTTCTCTTGGCCCTGGTGTTGGTGCATGCTCTCCCATCAAACTGGACTACGAACTGTAACTGGACTATTGTAAGATAATAAACTGCCTGTTTCCTTAAGCCGTTTGATGGTGATTTATCAGCAACCATGCAGGCAGACTGCAACAGAGAACAACACTGGAGGACCCAAAAAGTCTGAGTAGAAAGAAGATGTCCCATGGCAGACAAGTCTGACTTGCCTGGGATTTCATGTAGGTACCAATACTCTCTTCTGTTTTTCTAGAATACTTTGAGTTGGGCCTTTGTGACTTGCACCCAAAGTTCTGAGTGGAAACTTCCTCCATAATAAGTAAGTTTCTTTGAGCCTTGAGTCCTGAAGAAAGGTCTAGTTTGAGCAGAACAGAGCTGGCAGCCAGCAGCCCTTACCATCGTGCCCATTTCCTTCCATGATGCCTTTCTCTTTATTTTGTCAAGATACAGTCACTGTGGCTGTTAAGGGCTCAAGGGTGTGTGTGTGTGTGTGTGTGTGTGTGTGTGTGTGTGTGTGTGTGCTGTTCAGATAAACCACATGAACTTTACCTTTGGGAAGTTCATAGTCAAGTAAGGTAAGGAGTGATGAGTCATTCATTGGCCAGTCCCTGTCTTGTCAAGGACTGTGATGATACAGGAAAGAGGTCGTGGGGTCCAGCTGTGAGCATGGGCCCACACAGGGAGGTTTCCTGGTGGGGTTCTTATGTGAGCTGGGTGGGATGGCTGGTAACATGAAGCCAGGTGGGGCAGAAGATAAGGTTCCTGACTCTCTTTGAAGAAAGGATATTGTGTGCACAATGCAAGCTCACCAGTGGGTGGAAGATGGAAAGAGAAGGCAACCAAAGGTCTGCAAGGGGTAGAGCATCAATGGACTTTGGGATGTTGCTGAGAAAATGTTGCTTTCTGTTTGTCCCAAGAGCAGTGGGCAGTTGTGGAAAGCTTTCAATCCTGGATTCCATTAACTAGATGTGTGCATTCAGAAGACAGATTTAGCTTCAGACCAAGGTAGATCAAAGGAAAGAGTGGAAGAAAGATGTGCTCCTAAATGGATAAGAAATGTTTGAGTTGTGAAATGGGTCTCAATGCAAATCAGAATGCATTTGGTTACCCCCATATCTTACAGGTCACTACTGTACTGCCATTCTCCTCTTGACGGTTTTCAGAATTAGTCGCTGGGTGAGGTCATTGATTGCCATTTCTCCCTAGCATCTTCCATCATACTTTCTGTCTCTATGAGGCCAGTCAACATGGAGGAAGCTTCCCTCTCCATTGCAGCTTGTTTTCCCCCATGATATATGAACGTTGTATGTGATTTTTTAGCAGTTAAGTATTAGAACTCAATGCAATGATGTCTACTCCTATTAGACTGTTATAGCATCTGGCCTAGCAATGTTATACCCTACAGCAGGGAAGATACCATGACACAGTGCTGCTCTAGGAGACTGTGTGGGACTGGTGCTGGTCAGGAGCGAGGAGGAACCAAATTATGATTTACCTACCAATGAACCATTCAAACCCTTGTGGATGCTGATAAACTTACTAGTGCAGATATCCTAGAGAGGATCCAATAGACCAAAGATGCAAGAGGTGATGGAAAAGGGGGAACTGTCTATAGGGGAGAACAGGAGGGATAGTATGGGAGGGGGGTAAGTAATAGGTGATGAAAACACATAAATTCACTCTTAATATAGAAAATAAACTTAATTTAAAAGACAAATACCGTAGCAAAAATGATAAATAGCTGAGCAAGTGAATGCAAAGGCTTCAGAAAGGGAGATTAGAAAGATATCGAGGGCACAAGGAGCATCAGGAATGGGGAATGAATGGAATACAGAATAAACACAATACTACTGTTACGGATGGTTAATCCCCCTGAATACTTGATGTTCAATTGGGCAACTTTGAAGCCTTTTGATGTAATATCAACAGACCCCTTGATATGTGAAACTTTGGATAAGAATGGTAGCAATCCTGGCTGATGTGTTGACCATGAACTTCACTGTGCATTCCCCACGTCCCTTTAGTAATGCCGAAAGGTTAGCAGTGTGGCCTCCCTGCAGAAAACAAACCCACAGTTCTCTGAGAGAAGAGCAGCCAAGATCACTGGACTCCTTCCCTTCATTTCCGTTCTCTCCAGGACCTTGGCACCTCGCATCCTGACTGGCTTGGGTGTTCTCCAATGCTCTCCAACAGCTGTTTTCAGAGTTTCTGTTGTCGTTGTGGTTGATTCAGCCTTTAGAGTTGCTCTTGGCAAGAAGGTTGATCTGATCCAAGCTATGCTAACTCAGATGAAATGGGGAGTTTCAATTTCAATCACATCTAATTCAATAACATATTAACTATCTGCTCCCATGCTGTCGATGCTTCCACAGGGACATGAGTGAAAACCGAAAAAGCACCAAGTGTTGCCAGGAAGCTTGATAAGCGCTTTGTGTGAAATACAAAATGTGTTATTCTTTGGAAGTCCTCACAGTGTGAAATGTGAGCTGTCCCCTCCACCCTTCCAGTCTCACGTGTTTGGATCTTTTGTTGTCTGGGAAGGTCATGGCAGCTTTTGGCCGTGGAGCCTTGCTGGAGGAAGGCAGTCACAGGGGGTGGGCTTTGAGGTTGATTATCCCCACCCTGCTTCAGTTAATAGTTTACTCTTACAGTTGGCAGTTTGCAGCTCTCAGCCTCCGTGATGTCTGCAGTGACCTAAGCCACCTCAGCTTGTGCCAGCCAGCCATGTCTTTTCTTCCACAGAGGACTGTGTCTCCCCTCTGGAACTGTAAGTTGAATAAATCTTCCTTTCTTCCTTAAGTTGTTTGAGTTTGAGTGTTGTCTCACAGCAACAGAGAAGAGTAACTGCCACAGAGGTTGAATTCAATGGCCCTTAACAGAAAGACTAAGATTAAATTCAGAATCTGTTTCTTAAACTTGAGCCATTTATTTAGCTGTTCTCTGCTTCGATGTTCTTATTTATTAAATGAAGACAAAGATGCCTATGTTCCAGGCCTATTGTAAGCAAAAGATGGCATGACACTATAAAATTTGCTATTTGTTGTTGTTATTTTATTGTACATGTGTGCACATTGTGCCCTGTGTATGTGAAGGGGGCTCACACATGCCATGGATATATGTAGACAAGTCAGAGAAGTGCCCTGTGGATATTTTTCTCTCCACCTCTCTGTATGGAAGTTCAGAGGAACAAACTCTGGTCATCAGTCTTGCAAGAAAGTTCTTTTACTCACGGAACCATCTTGGTAGCCACAATGTGCCAGTCTTACTACATTCAACTAAGTATGTGTGTGAGTGTGTGTGTGTGTGTGTGTGTGTGTGTGTGTCTGACACTGTGTGTATGTGTGTGTCTGAGTTTGACAGTGTGTGTGTATGTGTGTGTCTGTGTGTCTGTGTGTATGTATAAGAGAATAAGGGTGGGGAACAAGATGACTGAAAAACAGTAATTTTAGTGCTTACCTAAACGCACTGAGAAAAGTGAAATGGAGGAAAAAGAATAATACTAACCAGACTGTCTCTTAACAAGAATGAGAGACAAGGTATAAGGGCCTGAAATAGATGAGTATTACCAGAGGTAAGAAAGAACAAATGAACAGAGATGCTGTAGGAAAAAAAAAGAGACGATTTAGTGACAATTTGACTACTGAATTTAAGAGTGCATTTAAAATTTTACATCTGGACACAAGTGGGGTGATGACTACCATATTTCTCTTTTGTGAAGGTGAGGGAGGACCGAACTACATTTGTTTCTTCCATCTTGTCTTTTTCCTCCTGAGTTCTCCTGAGTCATTCTCCTGACACTTGCCTTGATTTCAGGAACGACAGTCCTGACTGATGGGCAACTTGTAGCAGAAGTCAGAACTCTTCCCCAGCAGTAGTGACCTTGGAGATAACAAAGTTCCCTACAGCTAATCAGCCAGATCACAGAGAGACCTGGGCAACCTAGGCTGCCAACCATGGAAACTTCTAGCTCTTACTTTTCCTCCTTTGTGCAATCTCAGAGGTCCTGTAAGGACCTTGGGCTTGTCACCCTCTGTTCTTTCCAGTGTGAGCACACCGTGAGTAAAGCTCTTTCTCTGGCCCTCTAGCTCCCGTCTTCCTGTCTCTCTGACTGGCCTTCTGGGATGCTGGTCAAATCTAGAATTCAGGAACTCCCGGCAGCCAGACTGTCACACTGAGTCAAGCAACACAAGCAGAGGTAATTAAGAGATGAGAGAAGAGGAAATGAAGAAGAAAAATGTGGGTGAAAACTCAAACACTCATCCACAATGCGGCACTGAGCAGCAGGAGGAGATAACAGGCTCAAGTGGCACTCAGCATACCTTGTGTGAGGAAGGTCCTGATATATGTGGATAGGAAAACACAGGAGCTGTGTGAAATAGATGCTGGCAGGAGAAAAGTCAAGGTCCCACAAATAAGTTCATCTGATCTCTATTAAAACCTATGGTACAGCTTTTCTGAAGGCACTAGAGGAATCTGTGAGGCAAATTATATTTTAATAAAGAGAAAGGACAAAGAAAGCTTCTGCCTAAACCACCCACCTACTTGTCTATTTGTTTTATCTATCCACCTATATGTTCACTCATAATCCATCTACCCATCTATCTATCCATCCATCCATCCATCCATCCACCCACCCACCTACCCATCTATCATCCACTCATCCATCCCATCTGTCCATCCATCCATCCATCCATCCATCCATCCATCCATCCATCCATCCATTTATCCACCCATCCATCTGCCCATCTATCTACTTAGACATTGCTCATTCAACACCCATGACATAACAAATATTTTAATCTAAAAAAGAAACTAAATACTTCCAGAAACACTCAACAAAATTGAAGACAATTACACAATTTAAAGTTTAACTAAAATATAAAATTCTACAATGCAGACTAAGTATCACAGCTTCATACACAGATAGAGCTTTCTCATAGAACTTAAAGGAATTTGCTAGAGATTTTTTAGCCTCTATACTCACAGTGTCTTGCTAGCTGACCTTATTAAAATTACTCTCACTATATATCGAAAGATCCCAGGAAACTCTTCTTGCACAAACTCATCTTCACATCTGTAATTGGAAGAGTTCAGATCAGATGACCCAAGAGGTCTCTTTCCATCATTTGACTCTGAGAATTTCTTTATAAGAAATCCGGTAGTCAGAATCCATTTCCCCATCCTCCTCTCTCTTCATGGAGCCTCTGCTGATAGGATTGCAAAAGAAAGAATTTCTATGGGACAGAGCAGTGTGAAAAAAGAATTCTCAGAAACGGGCTGATCTATGTGAGCACAGATTTATCCTTGGAAGAAACCAGGTAGAGACTTCTGGGCTGCCCGAGTGGCATAAGCTTTGTGATTTATTAGCCCATGGGACTTGCTGCTGCTCTTCCTGACTCAACTTGTGTAGTTTGATAAATCATCTGGTTTCCTTAAATAACATAGGAATGAGGGAGCAAGAAATTCAGGAAAGGAAGACATTTCACCAGAACAGAGGCAGGAAACTGCATCCCCATCTTCCCGAGGCACATCTCAGTTATTCCTGTTGTCTTCTCCTTCTACACCCTGCCATGTTCTCAAATGCTTTTTTTAAAAAGCTAGTGTGTGTGTGTGTGTGTGTGTGTGTGAGAGAGAGAGAGAGAGAGAGAGAGAGAGAGAGAGAGAGAGAGAGAGAGAACTGTGTGTGCCTGTATCGGGCCAAGGTTGATTTCAGGAATCATCCTGGATTGCTTCTACCTCCCTTTTCCTTGCTCTGGGATTTCCCAGGCTCTGCCCAACCAGAGCTAGAAGTTCAAGCCATTTCTGCCTGGTGATTTGACGTGGGACACAGGATCCCGGAGGACTTTCTGCTTGCACACCAGAGTCTTAATCACTGAGCCATCCCTCCAGCCCGATCTCAGATCTTTGTGGAAGTGGCCGCAGTGTGGCCCACAGGGGCTCCTTCTCCCTCTGTCCATTGCTTCACAGGAGGGCTGGTCGTGGTCTCCCTTCTCCACTTTGGCTGTTGTTGACAAGATCAGGGTATTGAAGCATGTCTACTCTTTTCTTCAGGGAATTTCAGGCATTCCGTCTTAATCCATTCTGAGTTCACTTATGTGTGTGGTATAAAATAAAGGTCCAACTCATTGTTTGACTGTGGATATCCAGTTTTCCCAAGTCCCCATGTTTGAAGAGATGATCTTTCCCCTCCTTTGCCTTCTTGGCCTTTGTCAAAGCTTTGTTGACTCTGAATGTGGATTTATTCTGACTCTTTGAATGTGGGTTTATTCCTAGCCTCCCAATCCTTTTCTGTTGATCGTGATGTCTGTTTTTATGCTTGTATCACAGTGCTTCACTTGATGTACCCTTGCAATATATTTTGAAATAATCATCATAAGACTGCCTTTAATAGCTTTCTTGAGATTTCTTTCACTGTCAAGATCTTTTGTGGTTTCATGAGAATTTTACATTGTTGCTCCTTTCTTAAAATTTGTAGCAGTTAGCTCTAGATATCAACCTAACAACTGAGAGCTGACCCTTTAGGTGCATCTATGACTAATTATTTTGTTGAGGAAAGCCTGCAGCAGATTGTATAATTGATGTGAGGGGGGAGGGAAAACAGCTGATCATGGGACCATTTTCCAGGCATGTGGATAAGACGAAGATTGTTTGCTGACTTTGGCAAATTAACAAGCTAGAAAGTTTTCCCTCTCTTGTGTTACGGATGTGGTATGGCCAGTTTTCTCACTTTCTGATGCTATTATGAACTCTCCTGCCACTGTAGTGGGGTGCAACTTACAGAACTATGAATATGAACAAACCCTCTAAATTATTTGGGTTTTGTTGCCATCACAGCTGTCAAAGATGAACTAAGACACAGGAAACTTAAGCTGAACATGCAGCTCACAAAATGAAAGAAAATATTTGCCAGTCATAGATCAAATAAGGGGCTAATGCCCACAGTAGTTAAGGAGCATCAGTAATCCAAGAGGAAGAAAATTTAAATAATGGTATTAAAATGAGTAAAGGGCTTAAATGTTCCTATAAAAAAAGGACCTTGGAATGGTCAATGAACATATATGAAAAGATACTCAGCCTCCTTAATTATCAGGGGAATGTGAAAATTAAAGATATCATCTCATTCCTTCCAGAATTGCTGTGGCATTAGAAAAAAATATAATACCATTGGTGTGGGTGTGAAGAAATTAAACGCCTTATTTGGTATCAATGAGAAATCTAAAATGGTGCATCCAGAATGAGAAAATCACATAGAGTTTCCACAAAAATTTAAAGCATATCACAAGCATATAATTCAGCAATGCCATTTTGGGGAATACATCCAAAAACAACCGAATCAGAATCTCAAGGAGATATTTGTACTCTCATATTTGTTGTAGCATTGTTCAACATAGCTAAGATATTGAAATAATCTTAACTCTTAATATCGATTAGTGACTAAATGGATAAAGAAAATGTGTCATATAAATGCAATCGAATATTACTCAACCTTGAAAAAAGAAATCCTGCTGTTTCCAATAATGTATATAAATGTGAAAGACATTTATGCTAAAAGAAATGAACCAATCCCAGAAGTGTAAATACTGCATGATTTCACAGCTGAAAGAGTCAAATTGAGAAACAAAAAATAGAAATGGTGGTTTCTAGAGCTTTGGGGTGGGGAGGGAGAAAATGGGGAGCTGCAGTTCAACAGGAAAGGTATGTAAGTTCTAGAGATCTTGTGTACAATATTGTGCCAAACACAATGTATGCTTAATGATATACTAGAAGGGTAGCTTCCATGTTGGATGGGTGTGTGTGTGTGTGTGTGCGCGCGCACGCACAACACATGTGTACATCTAGTGGTGAGGTTTCCCGGAGACTGGATTTCATAGGTTTATATCTCAGCTCTACCAGCTATTAGCAAAAGGACAATTTGAAAGTTCTTTACACATTGTCTGCTGCAGTTCTGTCCCCTGTAAGAAGGGGGCAGCACTGATACCTACCACTTGAGTTGTGAGATTTAGCAGTTCCTGGAATGCTTAGCGCAGAGCTCGGTCAGTACCATCGTTGCTTCCCTGGACTCTTCCTGCTGGCCGGCTCATGTCCTCCACATTGCTGTTTCCTCACCTCCTGCCCTGGGCAGATATTCAACGGCTTCTCATGCTCTTTGGATAAGTCCCATGAGGACTAGAAGCTGACCTTGAGTGTGGTCCGGGGCTTTTGGGTAGTTTCCACTTATTCCCTGCTTTCCAGCCATTCTGACTTTCTTTGAATTCCTCAGTTCTCCCGCCTCCTCCCACCACAGCTCCACGGCCAGCTGTTTTTTTTTTTTTTTTCTGGCACTATTTCTCGGGTTTGCCTTCCCACTTCCTACTAGCAGGCCACGCCCTCAGGAAGCCCTCTCTCTGTTTCTTAAGGTCGTCATGGAAAACACCACAAACCAGGTGACTGACTGAAACAGAAATTTCTTCTCTCACAGTCCTGGAGATCAGAAATCCAAAATCAAAGTATCCTAAGTGTTGATTTTCCCTGGAAGGTCTAAGGGAAAATCTAGTCTGTGCCTTCTAGTAGCTGTGGCCAAGCTGTGGTAATTCTTAGATTGGGATTTCATGAATCTGGTTTGTACTTCTATTTTCATGTATTTTAGCTCTCTATGCCTCTGGGATTGAGATTTCTTCTTGTTTTCTCTTATAAAAATGCCAGGCATTAAGTGCAGGGTACCAATCATTGAGAGTGTGCATGGTTCAGCCTAGGGGGGTCCTTAACTTAATTACACCTACAAAGATCCTTTTTATACAAGGTCACATTCACAAGTACTGATCCTAAGACTTAGACATATCTTTTGGGGGACTCACCTTATGATATGCTGCTGATGTTTCCTGCCCATCTTGCCTTCCAGGGTCCACACATGTCATACCTTCCCCATGCATGCTCTCATGAGCCACGGCGTGGGCATTGCAGCCTTCATGAGTGTCAGCTTTGGTTTTTGTCATGTGACTACATGACAGCCACTTCTGTTCATACCAAGTGCCATGAAGACAAAGGTCGGTTGGCTGTGTCACACTCAGAAACACTGAGCCTAGTCAACCATAAGGTATATAGCCTGAAGCTTAATTTAGAAAGTTACCAACGTAGATGATTAAAAATATATGACAAAGAGGAACAAATCTCAATATGGCATTAAACAAAAATACAAGCCATGAGAGAAAGAGAGAGAGAAGAAGAAAGAAGACAGAGACTGAGACAGAAAGAGACAGAGAGCAGGAGAGAAAGCGATGCTGAAACTGAGCAAGAGGAAGGAAAATACATACACCCAAATGTTAACAATTGCTATAGCAGATAACAGACTTAAAGGTCATTTTAATATCCTTCTTTAAACCTTCTGACTCTTCTATATTTTACACAATGCATTTGTTTGACATGCTATCTAGCTTATTTTCTCCTGCAAACATGTGGTGCTGATAACATTTAGAAACTCCCAGGAGAATGACTTCAGAAATATCATCACATAGCCTTGGTGGTGCCTAGTGTGCAAATAGATAGAGCAATTGCACTTGGCCATCCTTCTAAAGCGTGTGATTCTCAACAGATGCTTTCAATATTATTATTATGAATATGTTATTTATTAATTATTAATATTATTTTCTTAATAGGACAAGGCTCCCCAGAATTAGATTGGTCATAATCCTTCATACATAGGAAATCATTATTATTGTCATCATCATCATCCATGTATGCTTCAATGCTCTTCTGTTATACGGATATAATTGTCATGAGTCTCTACTGGAATACAGTGCTAACTCTTATCTCTACATGTGAGCTATTCCTGGTTTTCTCCACCATGCCCACTGCATTTACAATGCTGGCCCTCCAGATACTTTAGCTTTTCAGTGCTCGGATGTATAAACATGTGCTGAGTGTGAGGACCTGGATCACTTTATCTAAAGGGAACAAGAGCAGGTACAGGGAAGGCTTGCAGACACCTTGAGTCAGGACACTGTCTCTCAGGCGTCTTTGTTCCCTGAAAGAAGCACTGGCCCTGATAGGTCCCCTAACCATCATGTGTGAGTAAAGGAATGATTGAAAAGAGCCACATGTTAATTTTGTCAACAGTACAGTTGTATTACATTAACCTTCCTTACTGGGAAGTCTTAGTTGAATAACTTAAGCTAGGACCCTCTCAGGTCCTGGATAGTTTGGCAAGATGGTTGGTTGCTTATAGAAAGGGTTCCTAACAAAGGATCTGTGGAAAAACCTGGAAGACAAAATCATTTGCAATGGCAATTCCCCAGTCCCACTACTGACTAACAAATCCCCTCTCCCTTCAGATGATCGCAATGTACTGTAGGATTTGGCAGGAACTGGATTAGAACAAAGCAAAAGCGCCTAGAATACAGAGATGGAATGCAGTAAAGTAACATCAGTGCTAAGCACGGATCCTCCTTCAGTAACATAGTGCATTCCACTGGGAACTGTCCTGGACAGGGACCTCAGAGAGAGCAAGACTGGAAGGCCTTGGGATGAGAATATACCCAATATTCTACTGGATGCTCAGCTGGGAGACCAGGAAATGAGTGGGGGCAGCTGTCAGTAAAACAAGAGATGGACAAAGAGGTTGGATGGGCCCTGAATATATGAAAAATTATAGTCCTACTAAAGAAGGAGAATGACAAAAAACTTTGAAAGAAGGATTGAAATAAATGAATTTGAAAAAAGTCAGAGGAATAACTTTAGCTGACATACACACAGAGATGGGATTACCTATCACTCACAAAAGCTTAGTCAACTGGCTTTTTGTGTTTTTTTTTTTTTTTGTCTATCTGTTTTTAGCTTTTTGTGTGACTCACACAAGGATAAATAATGTGAAGGAAATCAATGTTAATTAAAATGAAATAAAAGGCACAGAAGCTGAGATCTTCTGAGCCATTTACTTTATGTAACATGGCCTGAGGAGGCATCGCACGATTGATGGATAAATCGGTGGAATACAAATGCACTGTTCTCCTATATTCAAGACAAAGCTAGGAAGTTGATTTTTATCTCTGTAGAAAGAAGCAGAGGCCCTTGGGTTTCAAAGAGAACAGAATATCTTGGTTCTAATATTTACTTCTTGTATACTTTCTGGCCCAATTCTTAACCATTTTAAACCCGTTTCCTCTTGGGCATGTAGCATTCAGCAGATTTTTTCCTGAAACATGTCTAATCTGTGCAGGAGAGGCATCCCAAGGTGCAAATTTCACGAATCAACTTGCCAAAGCAATTTGATGGAAGAAACACAGCTACTGTAAAAATCATAAGGAGGAAAGTTGGGGGGAACACTACATCTACCTTTGAGACTGTTTTATTGTGTGTGTGTGTGTGTGTGTGTGTGTGTGTGTGTGTGTGTGTGAGAGAGAGAGAGAGAGAGAGAGAGAGCACTGTGTGTGCTTGTGAAGGTCCAAGGGTGATTTCTGGAATCATCCTGGAATGCTCTACCTTCTTTTTTTACTTCGCTCTGGGATTTTCCAGACTCTGTCTTCCACAGCTGGAAGTGCAGACCACTGCCATTTCTGCCAAATGGTTTTTACGTGGGATCCAGGATGTGAACTCAGGTCCTTCTGCTTGCAAGGCAGGGGCTTATCTCTCCAGTCCTGGAGACTGTTCTTTTACTCTCGCCTCTGTACCCTTGCACATAACCAGTGCAAGAAGTGTCCACTGTGGTTAGAATTTACCAGGAGCTTTAGTACACATGTGGTCCTGGTCCTGTTTTATGTCTGGGATGGCCAAGCGGTATGTCTAGATGAGGACAGGGAGTTTATGTAAGGACACCTCAGGACTTTGGCCCCTTGGAAAGTAACCATTTTGCAAATGGGTGATTGACCCCTCCCACACCGCAGCCTCCTACTTTTATTCCATCTACCTTTGAATATACTCTTATAACAAGACTCTAATTTAACAGGCTTTTATCTCTAGCCAGGGGGTGACATCCAATACCCATCAGGATAGAGCCAAGCACATTGCAGGAGCAGCAAAACTGAAAAAAAAATCAACAAACCATAATTCAGAACATCAGAGACTCTATATCAACCACTAGGAACTAGACCAGCCTAATCTCTCCCCATCCTGAAGCTCAGGGAAATTTGCGGAAGAGGGGGCAGTAAGATTGTATGAGCACAAGGATGGGAGGAACAATGATATGCAAGATACTCCACACAAGTTAAGGCCGAAGCAACCATAATAGGACTTTGCATGACCTGCACAATGTCCAACACATTATTGACCCCTCAAAGTCTAGCATGAACTAAAGGCACTAGGATCCTTGGAGGCTAGGGATTGACAGCCACAGTAGTGTTCCTATGCTTAAGGGGAACACAAGAAAGGGTTTTAGGAAATGCCACAGGGTCCTTGCACTTCATTGGAGAGGAGGACCCAGAGGAGAGTTTGGCATGCTCATTAAAGGATGCTCCAGGGATGGGGGGAGACATTAGGGGATGGGGAGGGAGGGGGAGAGGAGGGGGAACAGGGGTGGGGGGGAGGGGACCGGTGTACCTGTTAAGTTTGTATGAGCGGAAATAAATTAAAAAAAAAAGAAACAAGTTTCATTTGAACTCTGAAGGTTTGTGAGTGCTACCAATTCAGAACAAAAACTGTACCAGTGCTTGGTGAAGGCCAGAAACAGAGCTGAGATAACATTGTGAAGTTACTAAAGCCTTGGCAGAAGACTTGATCGGAAGGACCAGACAGAAGAGCATGATGGTTCTCCTCTCCTAGGATACAAAGAACCTGCTCATGAGTACACATGAGTACACAGGGAGGGAGATGGGTTCTTCAAATTACGACTTGGAGAAGAGGGAACAAACCTACACAATGTAGGCGATCTCAATTGTGCCTTCGATCTGATGCAGTCTGAAATCCAGGGGGCCACACAAATGGTGGGTAATCACTTTCAATTCAAAGTGATTCCTTCCTCTGCATGTCTCACCCAGGTTCCTCTTAGGAACTTTGACAGCATTCTTAGATTCTACCCACTAGATATTAGTTGTGCCCTCTCCACATACCAGTTATGAAAATCAAAAATGTCTACACTTATTTTTACATATCTTTTGGGAGGGAAGCAAAGCTATCTCCACTGAAAACCACTGTCTGAAGTGTTATTATGAGAACTTAAAAGAAAGTATGTGTAATACTAACCCAGTCCAGTTCCTAGTGTAGGATGTGGACTAACATGTATTTAGCTTCCTTCTCTCTCTCTCTTTCTCTCTGTCTCTCTCTTTCTCTCTGTCTCTCTTTCTCTCTGTCTTTCTCTGTGTCTCTGTCTCTCTCTCTCTCTCTCTCTCTCTCTCTCTCTCTCTCTCTCTGTGTGTGTGTGTGTGTGTGTGTGTGTGTGTGTGTGTGTGTGTGACTAGATGCTATATCTTGTTCAGTGAGAATAGTTGCATCTCCCAATGAGATGTGTGAAACAGAATTCTTGCTAGGGATGCTGTAGCTCCCAGATGCTGTGGTCTCTTGCTATGCCACCTGGTGTGATCTCTCTGCTAACCTGAGTCTTCTAACAGGAAAACGAGAAGCTTAGATTCGATTATTAAGTGGTCCTTGCAGATCTGGCATTTTACTGCTCTCAGAATCCATGAGCCAGGTTGGGAGAAGAAAGGCTATTCAGAGAACCTCATGAGGAAAAAAAAAACATATAATCAAAGGAGATGGCTTTGGGAACTGAAGCAAAAATGATGACTGAGAGATGTGCTAATCGTGGCCAAATATTTGAGGGCTGGACATGTAAAGCAGAAAGTACTTTGAGTCCTCAGCCCAGTGATTAGTTAAGAATGGAATCAAGCCAGGAGCAAAACATCACAGTGGAGATGGAGAGATCTGGCTAAGTGAAGGTTAGGAAAAGCCTCAGAGGAGAGAGCTGCTTATTTAGCCAGATGACAACTGCAGGGGTGGGGGGCAGCCTTCCCAGAGGACCCCAAGGTTTTCAGCCTTCTGTGAATGCTCCATCCATGTCTAATGCAGCCTCACTGGAAGGGATTTTGCAAGTGTAACTGTTTTTAAATCGGCCGGCCATGATCTTGATGAGCCTCACCTCCTCCCAGCAGCTCTTTAAATCTGAGCCTGGATTCGGATGCTTGAAGTGTGAGTGGGATGCGATGGGGAGAAGATGGAGAAGCCCATAAAGCATGGGGTGGGTGGCGTTAAAGAGCTGAGAGGGACCCCTGGCTGACAGCCAGCAAGGAAATGGGGGTGTCAATCCTATAACTGCATGGAATTATATCCTGGGCTATAAGTGAATGTGGAATAAAAGTCTTCCCCAGAGCTTCCAGGCGAGAACTCAGCCTGGCCGGTTCATGACCTCAGCCTTTGAGGCTGTCAGCAGAAAACCAAGTCGCACCATGTCGGGATTTCTGATCTGCAGAACTATAAGGTAATATGGGATGTTGTGGTTGGCTGCTGAGCAACAGAGCTGACGCACCCACTGGGAATGACTTCCGGTGTGTCCCCTGGAACTTTCCCACCCCTAGTGGTCTGCTGCACAGAGGAGCCATCGGGAACTGAATGTGTCACAGAGTCAGGCACATTTATTCCTGTGCTGTGGGTTCTGAACCATCTCTGTTGGAGCAGAATTTGTTTTCAGCAATGAGTAGCCAGTGGCAGCTAAGAAGCAGCAAAATTAAAGAAGAAGAAAAGATGTAGAGATGGCTCAGGGTTAAAGTCTTTGTTTTGCAAGCAAAAGGACCTGAGTTCAGATCCCATATTCCACATAAAAACATTGGGCAAAGCAATAAGGAAGGAGAACAATCCAGGATAATTCCCTTGGCTTCCACAGGCATACACAGTGCCCTTTTCTATATACAAAAATACCTACACACACACACACACACACACACACACACACACACACACACACACACAGATAAGGAAAAGAAAGCAGTCAATTCTGGTGATAAGATAACTCTGGTAAAGAAGCTAATCATCAAGCTTTACAACTGACTCCTGCAAGTTGTCCTGTGATCTTCACATGCATACATACACATACACATAAACATACACATGCACATACACATACACATACACATATGTACATTAATCAAATAAAAGTAGAAGGAAAGAAAGAGAGAGATAACGAAGGGAGGGAGGGAGGGAAAGAAGAGGGAGAGAGAGAGAAAGAGGGAGAGAGGGAGAAAGAGAGAAAGAGAGATAGAAAGAAAGAAAGAAGAAAGAAAGAAAGAAAGAAAGAAAGAAAGAAAGAAAGAAAGAAAGAAAGAAAGAAAGAAAGAAAGAAAAAGAAAGACAGAGAGAAAGAGGGAGAGAGAGGGAGGGAGGGAGAGAAGAAGAAAGGAAGAAGCTTTCCTTTGCTAGTGATTTCAAAGAAAAATTTTGGCCAAGGTCTTAGTTGAATAAAGTTGTTTTAATATTTTTCCTTGTCAATGTATATAAATATTCCATACTCTGACATCAGAGTAAGTTCTGTCTTTTCTTAACAGAATTACTCAACAATCCTTGGATCTGGAGGGTGTTGTAAAAGATGTTGTGGTGTTTCACAGAGTAATTCACTAAGCAAGACCAGATATAGTCCCTAGGAAGCAATGCAGGGATAAATATAAATTGGTGTGTGTGTGTGTGTGTGTGTGTGTGTGTGTGTGTGTGTGTATGAATAAAGGTGTTCTTTATGTAGAAAAAGTGCTTGCTCTATAGGTACCAGACTATATAGCACAGACATGTGGTATACACAGAATTATGAAGCATTCTGATGATATGTAGTTGTAGAAAATTATATGTGAGTACATTCTGTTTAAGTATGTTAGGAAGAATGTTACAGTAAGCTGCTATGCAAAGAAGCTGTGGTATGTCTCTTGGAGCCATCTCACCCTGCAGCTTGCTGGGAAGAGAAACTGCTGTGTGCTGCATGACCCTGGAGAGTTGGGATAGGAGCAAGTGACTGTCATTGAGTCATTATGTGTCTACAGTAGAGAGTTTGATGTAATGTGTATTGTATTTTATTGATGAACTGTCATAGCCATGCCAGTGTATCCAGACCTTTTGTGCATGTATACAAGGGTTCAGGGGCTGTTTGTTCTAGAAACATAGGCTGTAATGTAAATGAGGGTAGGGGGTTGCTATTGACAGATCTTGCTTAATACTCTTTCACATTATTCTTTTTTAAATTTTCTTCCCTGTACTTACTGATGCTTTAAATCTGTCTTAACTATGATTCTTGCCTGTTTTTTTTCCCCAATCTGCCCATGGTCTCTGGACCCATGTCCCTCCTCTGCAAGTGCTCTGGGATGTCTGATTTGTGATAACAATGCTCCGCACATGGAAGCGTCAGTCACTGAGGGAGCAGTAGACTAGGTTACCTGTGCGTGCAAGTGTACATAGGATGTGATTTCTCTGTGGTTGCACAAATGAGATAGGCCAGTCAATAAAGAGGTTGGGTGAGCTTGGGTGGAGATGACAGTCTTTACATGTGCTCTGAGTCATGTGTGCATGAATGAGTGGTGAAAGTATACATCTGAAGAATATGTATGACGAGTGGTAAAAGGAGAAAGAAGGAGTGAAATATATGTTGGACTCTGTGGTGTTTGTTTTTTGCATTCTTAGATCACTGGGGTGTGTCTTGTCAGATGCTGGCTGTCTCCCAGGTTCTGGAGACCTGAAGCCATCTTGTCTTTCTAATAGGAATCCTGTCTTGGCAACTGGGTCTCATGAGCTAGAACTGTCCAATAAGACAGTAGTGGGTATCACGGTTGGATACAGGTGTCAAGTTGATGGTTGAGATTTGAGGTTCTGAGTACATTGTTGTTGAGTTAAGCCCAGAGCAAACCAGAAGCAAAACTAAACCTGTTTAGTTAATGGGGACGACCCAGCCCATGGTGGATGGGACTAGTCCCTGGACAGGTGAATAAAATACAGAGAGCTGGTTGAGAAAGTCGGCATCCTTGTGTATGCTTGGCCAGACATGCTGGTCTGGTAAGTAAGGATCGTCCCTCTCTCAGCTGTTATGTGGATATTGTGTGGCCAGTTCCATGAACCTTTTGGTGCCGGCACATGCCAAGCTGGACTATGAACTGTAACTAGACTATAAAAAAATAATTCCCTTGATCCTTTAAGCAGCTTTGTCATGATTTTATCAGTAACACGCAGACTAATTGCAGCAGTGGGCTTAAGGGAGGCTAACGCTAACTTTTTAAGTGGCCTCTCAAATGAGAATGAGGTCTTCCCAGGTGCCTCTAACACAAAGCTATAAAGTCTCAGAGTCTGAAGTCTAAGTCCAGGAGGCCTCATTCATTACTGGTAGCCACATGCTGTGGCCACGGAAGGGAAATGTTCTTCAGTATATGGCTGTAACCCTTGGATCCTCAATGCACATTTCACGATCTGTTCAGTTGTAGTCAGAAGGCTTAGCTGTCCCTGCAAGCTTGTGCCCTCTTTCTCCAGTCAGGGAGGCTCATGTTCTCACTAATTATTTCTCAGTAATTATCTCTCTGCCTGTCTTCCAGGTTTAAATCAGAAGTTCTGCTAATCCTCCTGACAAGCTCCAGAATCCCAGCTGCTTCTGGCACCTTCCTCCTTGTTCAGATGACCTCCGGGCCCTTTCTCCCCATTTATCTTCTCTTCTATCTGTTTTCACTTTTTAGAGAAAATAATGCAAGCACTATGG
This sequence comes from Typhlomys cinereus, assembly GCA_023101885.1. Lineage (NCBI taxonomy): Eukaryota > Metazoa > Chordata > Mammalia > Rodentia > Platacanthomyidae > Typhlomys > Typhlomys cinereus. The sequence goes on from JALPQD010000479.1 coordinate 1,085,678, forward strand.
GCCTTTAGGCTTCTCATCTATCTTTCTTCCTCTGTTTTCCTGTAAGTCTGCAGTAGCTAGAAGGTGGTTAATTAGTTACAAAGAATTATTGTGTTTCAGAGTGTTATGCTGAGGTAGGCAACCTCAGGAATGTGCAGAAGTACCTTTTCCTGGCAATGTTAAATTAGATGGTTTCACCTATAATTTACTAAGGACAGATACTGTTGTAAGACACTTCCCATAACCTCGTGTTATAAACTCACTCTGTGAAAGGCTTTGTCCTAGAACATGAATGCTGGACAGGAAGTGGTACAGAGGACTACAAAGAGAAATCAGCCCATAGGTGCTCCTGAGGAGGCAGAGGAATCTTGAGGGAGCAGCAGCCCAACGGCAAAACCTCCATCAGCATCTTTGCAACCATCACCCTAATGCTTATCAAGAGCAAAGATGACAGAATAGAATCATCTTGTCACTCCTCATCTTGAATCCACATAAAAAGGACAAGTGTTCTTAGGTCTCCCCTCCCCCTACATCTTGATGCCTGCAATAGAGGTGAGCTCTATAGAACCAGATTGTATGGGATCCCTTGCCTATCCAAGGTCATTCAAGGTTATTCAGCCTCTCTATATTCCAAGCACATTCAACTCTTCCAATGGACAGTCATGGCCCTTCCAATGGGGCATCAGACTCCAGTTTCTTCTTGTCTCTGAATTTGTCTTTGTGCTCTGGAAGAGGGGGATATAATGGAGGTGGAAAAGGGAAAAGCAAATCCAGGGAGAGAGACAGGTGTCCCAAAGGTAGTGGTAGCCAAATCTATCTTGGGTGAAGGGTGGTCGCACAAGGTCTAAGAAGAGATGGTGCTAAATCACACCCTGAAGAATGGGGCAGTTTCCCAAGAAACAGGTAAATCTGGCCAATCCATGCACTCTGACTTGCTAGGGAGACTTCCCAAGTTCCTCTCTCTCTCTCTCTCCCAGGACTTCTGAAGTCTGTTTCAGACAATCGAGCCCAGTGTTACCATTTTGGCAAAGGCTGGTTTCATCTACCAAGGATGACAAGCCCACAAATTGTTAAGTCCAGGTTTTATCCTTTGGGACACTATTCTGATAAAGGTGGGCAGTTCAAAAGACCCCACCACTGTGAATCTCATGAGCTATTACCGAAAGCAAACTCTCATGGTTTGAATGTGAGCTATCCCCCACAGGCTGATGTGTTTGAATTCTAGGTTGACGCTAGTGTTCGGGAAGGTTGTGGTGTCTAGGATGTGGAGTTTTACTGGAGGAAGACACATCAGGAGTGGGCTTTGAGTTCCGACAGCTCTGCCCCGCTTGCTCTTGCAGTTTGGTGCTTGCTTCCCCCTGGTGCTTGCTTCCCCCTGCTTCCACATTGGTTGCAATGACCTGAACCAGCCATCTCCAGCTTCTACTGCCCTCCATGCCTTTTCTGCCATCATGGACTCTATCTCCTCTCTGGACCAAAAGCCTAATAAATGTCTTCTTTCTCCCTTAAGTCTTGTATGAGTTTTGTCTCATGGCAGCCAAAGAAAATATAATGGCCACACAGACCATGAGATTGAGATGTGAGAAAGTCATTTACATGCCCATTTCGTCTGTCAGTAGGAATGCAAAGATAGGCTTGTTATTGACCTTAACTCAGCCCACAGTGTAAGGCCATCAGCATAAGGTTAGAGACGTGGTTAGAGAGCCATTGGCAAGAGGGGAGACATCATGAAGAACAGGACTAGAACCTAAGGGCAAATTCCCATTTTAGAACTTTCTTAGCAGCCAGACATCCATCTTGACCTCCTAGTCAAACTCTTAAACCACAGCTGTATCTGCATCTGTTGAGCGACTGACACCCTCCCCCTCCCCCTCCTACCCTCAGGAGCCCTAGCTGGGTGTGTAAAGAGAGCTATTACACATCCTGTAGCCTGAGCTCTCCACCCTGCAACTGTCAACTTATCTTTTGGTGAAGACGCTAGCTACCTATGAGCTGGGAAGAAAGGCAGAGTTCAGGTGTTTTTAAATTAATGCTCTTGGATAAAGCTTTAATGCCCCACCTTGCTCTCTCTTCATCTTCCGTTACAACCCCGAGGTGACTCGGCTTTTGCCAGCTTAAGAAGCAGCTCCATTTAAAAGCCATTAGTTTTTTAATTGCGGAGAGATTGCACTCCCGCTGCCTGGCTACGGGCTTTCACTCACTACCAGCTACCTGGGTGCCCACACACCAGGCATCCAGCCAGCCTTGTCCCAGCGTCCCGCAGAGCAGAGTTGGCCCGCTGCTCTCGTGCCCCTGCAGCGATCCCTTCTTCCTTGCAAGCTCTGCTATTGGCTCATGCATACAGATGGACAGCTGGGGAGGCAGAAGCGGTCCTTTGATCTGTGCGCTCTTCTACTACAAACCTGCTCTGCCATGGCAGACTGAAGCCTCTCCATGGTGGGCAAACTTCATGGCCTGGACACCCATTATACCCCAGGTCTGGCCAAGGTCACCTAGCAACACAGCACAGGTTTATTTTGTGTTGTATTCTAAGAAAGAGGTAAATGACTGGTCTAGACCATTCAGATGGTAAGCGCTCAAAGCTACATGACAAAACATGCAGAGCTAGCGATACTGTAGCATCCATCCTGACAGTACTGGTAAGGCATCCTGAGAAAGTCCCTTTTGCCAAGTGCCAATGACTTTTATATGAATAACTTGGTTTTTAATACACAGCAATGTGACAGCTCCCAGATATATCTACATATCTAACTGGCCACCAGAAGCTTGATACAAACAGACTCATAAATGTTTGCCCAGGCTTGGGAAATCTCCCATCTCTGTGGGTGGGACCTGGGAATCCAGAGTTGAGCAACGCGACTCCAGCACACAGAGGTATGTGCAAACTGCTGCCCCTCCACTAATTCTCATCGCTGGGGTGGTGCACCATGCTTGCTGCACTGAAGTGTATTTCTGGTGAGTGAAATGTTTGTGATGAACAGGGCTTGCTGTCCAGAGCGATTGTCCTTCGTGTAACTCTTCCTGATCCCAGACGACACACTTCTATGGCAGCTCATGCTACTGTGGAATATTTGCTGAAGCAGTGACACACATCACTGCTGCTCAGACTCCATTCTGCAGAGAAAGCCCCGCTGGCCAGTCTAACATAAAGGGAGAAAAGAAGGACACTTGTTCCCAGGTGTCACATAGTAAGAAGACATGGGCTGGGAATTGGCGCACATTAAAAGCACCTGGAATAGTGATACTGTTTGCACAGACCCTTTATCTTCACCTGGTCATGAAAAGGAAGGACAGGAAGAAAAGCCAAAGGCTCAGGACATGGCCTCAGCCAATCATTCCTTCACATGTTCATTCATTCATTCATTCCGAAACATTCTGTGAGCCCTTGCTACGCGTTTGGTGGCATGGTAGGAAATGTAAAACCGAGGATGAATCACAAAAGAGTTCACTGGCACTGAAACATCCAGTCAGGTGAGAAAGGCAGGCATGTACATGAATAACCAAACATCAGAAGTCCCACATACCTGCTGGAGACAAGAGCAGAGAGGTTTGCTGGAGTGAGAAGTGTGTGAGTTGCAGCTTGGACACAGGAAGCCTCTTGGAATGTCCACATTTATGGGAATGTGTAGGGCTGATGCTTAGAGGAGGAAGGAAGGGAAGTTGAGCGACAGAGTCAGGTAGGACAGTGAGATACAAATCATGCGGGGGGCGGGGGGAGGAGCACAGGGAAGCAGGTTGAGAACCTCAGAGCTGCTGTGGCTTCCTTTGTGGCCTGGGACTGCCGCAAGATCGCCTTAAGTTAGACGTCTTCATTAGTGACTGACTTTGGGCAAAGTCTCTGTCTATCCCTTACATAAGGGTAGTTTCTGCATGCTCATGGGAAAGTTCCACTCAGAGTCTCTTTTTTTCTTTAAAAATGGATATTTTCATTATTTTATTTATGTTCAATTTATATTAAAATAAGTTTGTGTGTTTTTATCACCCACACCTACCCCCATCCCATATCCTGTTCCATCTCACCCATTCCCCCCTCCAACACGTCTCCCTCCCTCTCTCATGTCCCCCTACATGTGTGAGTCACTGGTTGAGTATTGAGGGTCCCCCCACTATTGTCCAATGCATGGTAGCGTCATGTCTGACGGGATCTCCTCTACTCCATGGCAGAGTGTTGCTAGCTCAGCTACTGTAGAGGTCCAGTGGAAATATACAGCATTACATTGCGTTCTTGGGCTCAACGGCTCTGATGTGAACAGAGACTGCTGGCTGACATTACCTTTCCCCATCCTCTGCACCTTGCATTCTTGCCACCTCCTCTTCTGGAAAGTTCTCTGAGCCGATAGGGGGTGATTTAGATGTCCTAATTAAGGCTGGTATAGCTATAGACACTCACACTTTGTCCTTTGACCAGTGGTGGTTTTCTGCATTACATATCTTCCATCGCACATAGGTACTTCTAGGTTGAGTGCTGAGTGCTTCTCTGATCTCTGGGTATAATGATAAGTGTTTATATGGTAGCTAACTATATTTATAGTTAACACTAAGAAGTTTGTTTCCTCCAGGGCCTATGGTTTTCCCATCTGTGGTTATCTGACTACAGTACCAGAGTGTGTCTCATCATTTCCCTCTTTTAGAGTCTTCCTACAACCCCCAATCCCACCAACTTAGGTTTCCTTCTAGTTTGTGAATACTACAGGAATTTTTATTTGAGAGTATAATTCCGAAGATTTTAAGTTAGTATCCGCATATAAGAAAGACATGTGGTGTTTGTTTTTCTGTGTCTGAGATACTTTACTCAATTCTATCCATTTACCAGCAAATTCCTGCCCCTAGGTAGGCCTATTCTGTAAGTCTGGGGTAGTGTGACACCCTAGCACCCACTCAGAGTCTTTTAAGAGCAAGAAGTAGGTGGGCTGTCAGTCTCCCTTCCCCACCCCTTTACCCACAGCTTCAGGATCTATCATGACAATCAGACGGAAGCCACGTTCCTGCTGAACTGTCCCCAGTAAAGGACTAAATATCTGGGGCTTTGGCTGGGGTATCTTTCACGCAGTGGTATGCATTCTAACAGATCGCTCTGCACTGGGGTCTCCATCAATCTTGCTGAGACTTTCCCTAGACTGCCCCCTACCTTCTCTCCCTCCCTTCACAAGCTTCCCAGACCCACACACCTCCTTCTCTCTCTCCCTTCATCCTCTGTTGGCATCCACTCTGATAAATGTCTTGACAGCTGTTTCTCAGTAAAGCCCAGGTGACATAGATAGGCCAACCCCATGATTTTTTGGAAAAGGATTTAACTCTCGAAACTAATGGGTGTGTAGGGGCTAGCCCACACTTCAGTCTACTTTCTCATAATCTCATATTTTTTTCTTGCAATAAGGAAATCTCTGGTTTGGTTGTAAATTGGCTGTTTGATTATTGAGCAAACACTTACTCTTTCTAAATCTGTCTCCTTGTTAGGGATGCAGGAGACAATGCTCTGCAGGCAGTAAAGCCTACGGTGAAAACTTCAAGGTGTTGCAGTGAGAGCAGAAGCTGGAATTAACAAGAAGATGAATGGTTAAAACAACGTGGTCTGAGCACTTAGGAAGATGAATGAATATGGGGCTCTGCAGCTGGGTCTGAGATAGACAAGCCAAACAGATAAGAGGAGGGGCAAGGTCCTTGGGCCAGTGAAGGCAGGCAAGCTGGCATCCCAAGCCATCTGGGAGCTGCTTAAGGTGCCATTGTCCTTTCACATATCTTTGATTCTAATTCAACCAGCTGTAACAGACAAAACTTAACTGTAGGTAAGAATGGCTGCGAGCAAGAAACATTCCCCTGGGAGATCACTCCAGACTACCCCAGACACAAGGAGCTAAATATGAGGTAATTAAGAAAGGCTACAGTTGCATCTCAATGGCTGTGCTAGAGTTACTTACACACACACACACACACACACACACACATGCACACACACATGCACACACACATACACACACACACACACACGCACACACACACACACGAGCCACAGCAAAAATAAAGGTGGTCATGTGAATAAATGTGAGAACAAAGAGGACTTAGTACAGTTATAGTAGCAGCAGCTGCAATACCTGAAAGGTTACAGGTAGCAACACCAGTATTTAACTGCTAGCAAACAGTCAAAGTCAATAACTAGCAAATAAAAAGTCAGAGATGGGCAAAAGGGACCTTAACCACTCCTCGTTGGATGGGCAGCACGTGAACAGCTCATGATCCCCTTTCTGGTTGGTCCAAAGGGACATGCATACAGCATGTGGATCTCCATTGGTTCAGCCCATGATTGCCTTGAGAATTAACCAGTCTCAATGGAAAGGACCTCGGTCTTTGTCCAGTTTCTGCCATGACCCTATAAAGACCCTCTAGACAAAGGAGTTTGATGGCTTTTATATAAATGACAATTTCACATGATATGATTTAAGCCAAATACAATTTAAGTGAAACTCATTCCCATTTCTGAACTTGAAATCAGTTTCTCTCTCTCTCTCTCTCTCTCTCTCTCTCTCTCTCTCTCTCTCTCTCTCTCTCTCTCTCAATTATATTCCAGTCTGCCCTATAGTCAATCTATTACTTCTTTTAGAGTCTGTGCAATGGATAAAAGAATCCAAGGAGAGGAGGAAGGCAGCATTTGATGGGACTGGTTCTGTCCAAAGCTGGTGTTTATGGTTTGAAAGTTGATGTTGGGGCTCAAGACTGATTTTTCTTCTTTGAATCAGTTTTAGTATATTTTCCCTGGGATCTTCAGCAGGACATCTGCCTCACTGAAATCCATGTATTCTCTGGTGAGCAACTTTGCATTTCTCCTTGAACCCTGAGCTTCTGGGGACCCATCTTCTCTCTCTTGTCTCCAGTTAACCTCATGCACAGAATTCTTCCCAGATGAGATACACTCAACAAGCTCTCTTAAAAATGAAGCATGGAATCATAGCCTTCACACCAGTCTAGTGCTCCTTTGAGCATGAGGACACAGGCCCAGGACTCTGTAGGGTCCCATTAGCCCCTTTTCATCTAATTTAATATCAGGAGACATCTCTGCTTCCCTCTGCCTTGAGGGGTGACACCAGAGGGGAGAACCAGTAATACTCCAACAGCTCTCTCCAAAGTTCTTTCCCCCAAGCACTTCCAATTCAGTATATGGTGTGGGTTTTTTTTTTTTTTTTTGCTTTATGTTGCTCTCTTTCTCTGTCTCTGTCTCTCTGTCTCTCTCTCCCTCTCCCTCTCTTTCTCTTTCCCTCTCTGTCTCTCTCTGTCTCTGTCTCTGTCTCTGTCTCTGTCTCTGTCTCTCTCTCTCTCTCTCTCTCTCTCTGTCTCTCTCTCTTCCCCCCAAAAGGACATTCAAGTGTATGTGCCATTGGAAGCCCAAAAGTGACTTCAGAAATCACCCTGGATTAATCTATTTCCTCATTGATTTAGTCTGGGGTTTCCCAGTCTCTGCATTCCAGGATCAGAATTGCAGCTTACTGCCATTTCCACATTTTTATGTGGAATCTGGAGATCCAAACTCAGGTCTTTTTTCCTTACAAGTCAAAGACTTTAACCACTGAGTCATTTCCCCAGCCCCCAATTCAATGTTTTATATGTTAGAAGTAAGTGCTTCTGCTAGCAGATCCTGGGCCACATAAGACCTCATTTGGGAAGTGGGGTACCAATCATCTGTTCTGGGTCTTTACGGCCTTTCTGAAAATTCTAGATGACAGGAAGAGTCACCTTGGACAATCATTTTCTCTCATTCACAGTTGCTGACCAAGGCTTTGCACCCTGACATTCTATCTCAGATCTGACAGCCCCAGCCAGCAAGTTCACCTGCTTCTGAGCTTATTAGATGAGGATGCAGGAGACGACTTGGCTGCCCGTTGGAAGATTTTAATCAGCTTGCCCCAAGGAAGATGGATTGTGAGAATAAGGTATGATTGCACTGGTAAAAGAGACCTTCAAAGTCACTTTTCCACTAGGAAAAGGTTACTCAGAAAGAGATTGACAAAGTGGCCAGCCACTCCCAGGACAGCCTCATTTAAACATGTCAGCTGCTGACAGGGCTTGACAAAGTTCAAATCTTGTGTCTGTTTTTTAATATGATATTTCATGGAGTCTAAGCTGTATGCCCTGTGAGAAGTGAAGTGAGATTATCTAAAGTAACTGACTTCCATCTGTAATTTAGGACCATATATCACAGCTTTGGAGGTTTAACAGACCCAGACTTAAATCCTACTTCCTTTCTTCCATACCAACTTGATGCCATGTGTGAAATTTTGCTCATCTGAAATGTCAAATTCATGAGGATTATATGGACATTAAACAAGGTGATCTCAAAGTTGCTCCTTCAGCCAACAAATAATAAGTGGTAATCACTATTGACCACGTAGCTCTTATTCCAAGCATAGTAACTATTAACTCGGGTGTCAAAATACCCAGACTTGAACCTGGTTTCTGCTGCTTAATATGTACATAGCTTTGACCAGAGCATAGGAACAGTCTGTTTAATTAAGTTACATCTGTCATGTGCTATTTCCTCAGAGACATAAAGGAAATGTCTACTTATCCCAGATGAGGGAGAACACACTGACAGAACAAAGGATTCTGTCCAAGTCCAACTGGGTTAACCAATGAGATTATTGGGGTTTCTTGCAGGAGTGGGGTGACTTAGGCAGCTATACTAGCAGGAAGTTCTCTGGGAAATCTGGACAGACTTCTTGGGTGAGTTGCTTTCCTCTTGGAGTCTTGGGCAGGGGTGCGGCTCTTAAGCATCCTGTGAGCACTGTGAATCTTGTGGGTCTTGAGACCTCCTTCCAACCCTCCACAAAGGACTGTTAACAGTCCTGATCTTCTGAGGACTTTGCGCCAGTCATCACAAAGGCTATGCTATGACATGGTGATGGACACGTGCCACCTACAGGAGACAGCCGAAGGGCAATCTGAATGAACACATATAAAATACACATTGAAAACAGAAAACTCCATGCCACTTTTTAGCTGGTACTATTACTGAAACCTTCTTTGTAGTTTTGCTTCTCCCAGAAATCCCGTTGTCAGTCTATCCCAGCTGTGTAAAGAATGCTCAGTCTCTTCCCTTCCTTTCTCAATCCTTTCATTAAAATGGATCAAAGACATTCGTGACTGAAAATTAGAATTTGTGATCATCAGAGAGAGACCCAGGAATTTTAGCAGACTAATTCTACACCAAACAAGAGCAATGACTTTGGCCATTTTATTAACCAATGAAACACTATACCTCCAACTGCTTTTTTAAAAATCTCGAAACAACTTCAAAGTTAAATCATCATCATCATCATCATCATAAATTACAGACACAGAAGTGGACAGAAACATTTGTCCTAAACATTTGAATGAAACATGTCCATCTCACTCCAGACCATGTCTGTGTGTTTCCCACGGTGGCATTCTTCTGCACACTCACAACATATCCCTGAAATCAGATAATGAAATATGAACACACCACCACTTTCTCCCCAACAGCCCACTGCAGTTTCTTTGATTTCCCCAGCAGTTCGTGGATGATGTTACAAACCATGTGTACAACCCATTTATGCCATTGCATCTCCTTCAGTCTATAATAGTCCTTGATCTTTCCTTAGCATCCATGCTGCCAGTGCTTTGGTTTTGTCTTATATTATAGCGTGTGCATGTGTGTGCATGCATGTGTGCGTGTGCGTGCGTGCCTGCCTGCCTGCCTGTCTGTCTGTCTGTCCATGGATATACACATTCACTTGTGTTGCATATGGATGCCAGAGGTCAACTCCATCCAGTGTCTTTCGTCAGAAGCTCTTCATCTTGTTTTTCGAGACAGGTTTTCTTACTGGTCTGGTGCTGGCTGTTTAGACGAGGCTAAGGCTGGCTGCTCAGCAAGCCAGAAGGATCTGCCTGTCTTCGCATCCCTACCAGCACCACATCTAGCTCTTCCACATGGGCTTTGGGGATCAAATGTGGGTTCTTCGCTTAGACGACAAGTGCTTTACCTACTGAAACACCTCCCCACCTTGTATTTCTTTACGATTAGATTATAGATATGGTTTCTGGGAAGAAATGCAGTAATAGGTCTTGTCATGACAACATGTCGGATGCAAATGATTCTGTTTGCTCACTTTGATTTCTTGATTAAGGTGATCCCTTAATAAGTTTCTGTACGGTGAGTCATGCCTCATCCTCTTGCAACTTTACAAGTATTTTATGGTAAAGTACTTTGGTGCTATATAAATATACCACTGTTATTAAACTCCAAGGTTCTCGTCAGTATGGATGTGCAGTTTCCTACTATATTCAGTAGCAATCTGTGCCTATTGATATGTAGTTTGACATTTAGGTTGTTTCCAACTTGGTCAGGGATATCCCAACAAAGCTGATTTTGGTCATCTTTAACCCCATGATTTCACTCATTCAGTTGTTCCAAGCAGATCTCCATTTTCTCTCTCCTGGGCATAGCCATTTCCCAGCATCTCTGGTTTCCTTTAATGGGATCTTGTCTTTAGAATCCAAGCTATGAGCTCAAGCATGGGGTATAGTTGACGCTGTGGCATATCACGGCATCTCAGAAAAGCATAGCTGGTGCACAGATGCATGCCTATTCACACATCTACATTGGCAGTCATGTTTAAAGCCACAGGTTCACTCCAACTGGAACCCAGTGCAGTAATTTTCATTCCACTTGCCCGCCTTCCCACATGCCTGTCACCCCTTCTGCACTGGCTCCCACTGTGCTGATTGCGCCCCTTCACCTGACTAGCTGGGGCTCTGACGCGGCATTCTGCGCACCCCCCTCTCCCCACATAGTCCCCTCTCACCCACGCGGGGCCTTCCAGCAGCTCTTCTTCGGCCATGTGTTCTCTGTTCTGCTTGGGGTGGCCCTGTCCTGACATGGACACCCTCCTCTCATGTGCTAAGCTCTGACTCTTCCCAAGGGGCTCCCTCCAGCCTGGTGCCCCTCCCCAAACAGGCTCAAGCCTCCTCTGTCGTGACCCACGGGGCCCTCTCTTCTCTTCCCCTGGTTGGTCTCTGACTTGGAGACACTCCCCTACTGCCCCGCAGGTTCACATGCCCGCTTTTATTCTTCCTACCAGACTCGGGATGAAGCATCCAACAAGAATAAAGGAAGTGAGGAGAGAGATGAAAATAGGAAGAATAGGAAAATAAATTGAGAAAACATGTATCTTTAATAATCACACTCAACCTTTTCACACACCTGAATAAATGAATGAAAATCTAGTTACTCTGATACTTTGTAAAATATTATTTAAAGAAAATTAGATTTTTTTTTCTGTATGAGGTGTTAGCAAGTGATCCCACACACTTGCCAGGTAAATGCTCTCCTACTGAGCCACATCCCCAACTGAGTGAGTTAAAACTGAGTTACTTCAAAAGTGGTTTCGGCCAGGCAGTACCTACACATGTACCGGACAGATCTGAGCCCAAGCCTTCTTCTTTCTAGCTATAGTCCTGAGTGCCACAGGGCAGTGGTACCAGAAGGACCAGCAAGGATAGTGAATGCAAAGCTACTCTTTAAAGGGATGTCTTGGGGAAAAGAATAAGGTGCTCCGGAGTAGCACCTCTCCCTTTCATACTGGGAAACCCTGTTCCCGCAGCTGTATTATTCTCCTCCAGGGAAAGGAGCTCAGTGCTCCACAACTCTTCTCATCATGCCTTTGATCTTCTTTCAGAGATAGGAAGGAATCAAAGTTATAGCATTCTACCATCAAGGATGAGGAGCTGGAAGGAAGGAGGTCAGTCTGCACGGCCTCGTGACTCCAGGCTGTTTTATGAGGACTGTGATCCTTTTGAAGAAATAAAGACATAGTGGGCATAGCCTTCTCTTTCTTCCCTCGGGTGGACAAGAGAACTGTCTCATCTATTTCTTTTTTTTTTCTTCTGGTTATACTGGTTACTCTTTCTCTGTTGCTGTGAGACAAGACTCAAACTCAAACAACTTCAGGAAAAACAAGGAATTACTTGGCCTATGGTTGGCTTCCATTATAGTGGGAGGCAAAAGCTGGAGGCAGCTTAAGTCATCACAGATATAATGGAGGCTGAGAGAACTATCTGCAAAACCACAAGGGCCCACTCAGGGTAGAGCTACCTAACCTCAAGATCTGCCCCCTGTGATGTGCCTTCCTCCAGCAAGACTCCACCTTTCAAAGTCGCCACAATCTTCCTAAACATCAACTAAGGATTTAAACACATGAACCTGTGTGGGGGGCAACTTTTTATTGGAACTATAACACTGGTGCCCTCCATTCACTCAAGGAGAAACTTCATCTACTGTTGCCCTAGACTGAGAGTATCCTAAGTCAGCTTTGCCTCTCACTAACAGAGCATTCTTTTCCACTGAAGATAAAAGGCAATAAGCAGGGCAAGCTAGTACCTAAGTTACTTAGGACTATATTTAACCAAATAAGAACACTCTGTATTGTGTTTGCACATCTGTCATGGTTTTACGTTGCTTATTTGCAACAGTAAGTTACTTCTCTCTGTTAGTAACTTTTCGGATGCTAAGATGAAATACCTGACCAACGCAACTTAAATGGGGTTTTATGTTGGCTCACAGTGTGAGTGTGTATTTCATCATGGCAAAGAAGATCTGGAGCCAGGAGCATGAAGCAGCTGATCACATTACATCCAAAGTGAGGAAACAGAAGAAAATGGTGGTATTCAGCGCACTTTCTCCTTTTTATTCAGTGTGGGTCTCTGACTGCCCAGATTCAGCATGTGTCTTCTCTCCTCTAGACCTTTCTAGAAGCACTGTCATAGACACACCCATAGGGGCTATTTCCATGGTGATTGAAAACCCAGTCAAGGGGACAATCAAGAGTAGACATCACACTTGTCTGTTTCTTAATTTGTATGTACTGTTTTTCAAAGATGTGTAGGAAGAGCAGTGCCTGGTACCATCTAGTGTTTGGATATTCCTAGCTTCACCATTCACTATTTATGACACCCCTATGTACCATGCATGTTAAAAGATGTAATTCACTTCGGTCAGCACATGGGCTGGAGAGATGGCTCAGGGGTTAAGCCTCTGCTTCACAAGCAGAAGGTCCTGAGTTCAGATCTCAGACCCCACGTAAAAATTCCCAGAGAAAATGGCAGTGGCCTGTGCTTCTGGCACTGGAAGGTGGAGTCTGAGAAACCCAAAAGCCAACAAAGAGAAAATAGCATAATCCAGGATGATTTCCAAAGCCACCCTTGGCCCTCCACAGACCCACAGAGTGCCCTCTGATACAGACAGAACACACAGGGAGACATACATACACACGGGCCAAAAAAGTAGTGATCAGCACATGAGAAGTGGTTCTTCTCTGAAACTCAGCATCAAATGAAGAAAATAGGCTTTAAACCAGAAAAAAATGCATCTAGAATTACACATTGCAGCATCAGAATATATTGTAACTAAGCAGAAATTACCCAGGTATTATTCAAAGTAGTTGAACAGAAATAACAGCATGTTTAAGGCCCTAGGAAGAGAAAAAAAATTGACAGAATGAAATCTTTAAAAAAGGCATAAAGGCTGGAGATTAACAATCAATAGGGTATTAAAATACTACAAAGGACTTCAGAGATGAAGAAAAGGAAGAAGGGAGACAGGGGAGAGGGAGGGAAGTAGAGAGGGAGGGGAAAGAAATAGGAAGAGAGAAATGGGGAGGGAGAAAGGGAGAGATAGGGAGAGAGTGTGAGAGAGAAAGTAAGTGAAGAAGAAAGAGAGAGAGAAGTAAAAGAGAGAATGAGAAAGAGGGAGTAAGAGAAGAATGAGAGAGGAGTTAAGAGGGAGTAAAGAAGAGAGAGGGAGAGAGGATAAGCAAATAAGAGAGAATGAGAGACAGAAAGATAGAGAAAGGGAAATGGGAATCAGTGAGAGAGAGGAGGAGAAAGAAGTACGGAGGGTGAGAAGGAGGGAAAGAGAGAGAGAGAGAGAGAGAGAGAGAGAGAGGCTTCAGACTTTCTCCAAGTGCAGGAGAATCACTGAACCCCTTAAGCAGAGGAGTAGGATAATTTATTTTCAAGATATTCTCGCTACTTCCTAGAAAATGAGTTGAAAAGGAACAAGATGAAAGGCAATAGTCCATTAAGGAGCCATGACGATCCTTTGAGTGTGAAATGATGGCAGCTTGTACTGAGCAGTGGAAACGCTCCCATCCATCATTCTCAGCAGCGACAGAGCAGGCGCAAGGCAAAAGGTCCCCAGGGATCCAAAAACATGACTTTGGGCCCATTAGATCAGGCCACTGACTTTTGGTCAAATCAACCAGAATAAAATATGATTTTCTTCCTTCCCTTAATAATCAAACTCATTACCATTCATAATAGTCAAGAGATACACACCACTGTACAGGCAATGCAGGAGCAAGGAGGTGTGTGGGTCTTATGACACCCCAGGGCACCCCACCTCTTGCTGCTGCGTCATTACCTCTCATGGAGTGTGAGCAAGGCTCAAAATTCCTTTCCCAGTGAATGGAACACGGGGAGAGAGAGTGGGTACCACTTGGCATTTAGATCCCAGGAGGACCGGCTAGCTCGCTCTGAAGGATGCTCGTTGCCCTGCCATATTCTGATGTCACAAGAGGGATGCGTCTGACCTCTAGGCAGGAGCCAGAGGCATCCGCAGCTCACCAGCAGCTGCACAATAAGCTTGGGGATATGACACCCCTCAGTCAGGTCGCCATGCAGTCATTGCCTTGGGCAAGACCTTCATCGAAGTTTTGAGACAGAGCTGCGAAATAATAAAAGGCTCGTTTCTCTTTTTTCCTTTTATTTTTGGTGGTGAAATATTTTTACTACTTTTTATGTTTGATTCTTCAATGACTTCATGCGTGAGTTCAATGAATTTATGTCAATTCATCTCTTATCCTCCAATCACATCCCCCCCTCCTTTTCCTAATACAAGTTTTCTTCACCCTAACCAATCTCCCTTAAAGGATCATTTCTTTAAACAGCGAAGTCTTAGAGCAACGTATTGTGCAGTCTCACGCATTTGTGCATGGTCTAAAACACTTTCATAGCTCATCTCTTCCACAGCTGCATCCCTGGGTCAGTTCTTCAAGGATCAACACTCACCAACCATAAAGGCAAAGCGTTGTTAGAAACTTTGATAACAAAGCAATAAGAGCCTAAGAGGGTAATGTGACCTCCCAAGGAGAAGTGAGTGGAAATTCTGAGTGGAGGCTCTGGTAGCTCAGGTCTCTTATTTAGAGCCAGGATGCTGACTCATCTTATAGCTTCTACACGGAGTCAGTATCTCAGTTTCAATAGTGCTTGTGTCAGTCTTCATGAAAAAATACGTAAGGAAAGATTTATTTGGAATCCCGTTTTCAGGAGGTTCAGTCGGTCGTGATGGGAAAGGCATGGCAGACCCACTCCATGATAAAAGAAGCGAACAGCAGACTTTACATGGCACAGGCCAAGAACCAGAGAACTATATCAGAACCAGCAGTAGGTATAATCTTAAAAAGACCAGGCCTTTCCCCCAGACAGACCTCACTTCCAAAAGTTACCACAGCCTTCAAAATGAAAAAAAAAAGTGCCACATTCCGGGGGCTGAGTGTTCAAAACATAAGCCTATAGGTGACATTTAAGATTTAATCTGTAACGTTCTACCCCCAACCCTCACCCCCGATCATCTCATAATGCAAAGTGTATGTCTATGTGTTCGAACTTCAAAGCCACATCAAAGAAGTTACACGCTTCCAATACACAGCGGTACGGAGTAGACATCACCACCCCCGAGGAGAGGAAACGGAGGGTAACAGGGAGGCTGGACTGAACTTCAGCAAGACCCAAGGCCAGGAGGGGAAGATTTAATCCTGCAGCTGCAGACACAGCACCTAGTGCACATGGGTGGTGATGTAAGCGCCTGTCTCCATCGTCCTCCCACCCGCAACACAAGGGATCACTCCATGCTTGCAGATTTCCTTGGTGCCCATCAGGATGGCGTGAAGGGCATTGCAGGAGCAGCAAAACTGCAAAAGAAAATCAACGAACCATAATCCAGAACTTCAGAGACTCTATTATCAACCACCTAGAACTAGGCCAGCCTAATCTCTCCCCATCCTGAAGCTCAGGGAAATTTGCGGAAGAGGGGGGCGGTAAGATTGTAAGACCACAAGGATGGGAGGAGCAATGATATGCGAGATACTCCACACAAGTTAGGCACCAAGATCCTTGAAGGCAAGGAATTGATAGCCAAAGTAGTGTTCCTATGCTTAAGGAGAACACAGGAACGTGTTCAGGGAAATGCCACTGGGTCCTTTTACATCATCGGAGAGGGGGGGCCCAGAGGAGAGTCTGGCATGCACATTAAAGGATTCTCCAGGGATTGGGGGGGAGGCACTGGGGAATGGGGAGGGAGGGGTGAGGGGAGGGGAAGCAGGGGGGTAGGAGGGAAGGAGGAGGGAGGGAGGGAACCGGTGTACCTGTTAAGTTTGTATGAGTGGAAATAATAATAAAAAAATGTTAAAAAAAAAAAGATTTCCTCGGTGCACATCCCACGTCAGAAGCACCTCCATCGCGTTGGGATCTTCTATTGCAGCCAAAGTCACACCTCCATGCTCCATGTGCTGCTAGGGGCTCCTCGCAGGGCATTTGACCTGTCACCCACTGCTTGGACTCATAGACTTTATTTATTTAGTTTCTTGGTGCAATTCCTCATGACCTGTAATTCTTGCATTCTCTGTGCCTGCCCAAACTAGACAATGCTCTGAATCATACAGTCAGACCCCATGATCCATGGCCACACGAAGGACACATCCCTTGTCAACCTTATTTGAATATGGTGCCCTGAAATCTTTTTCCTGTTCAGAGATCATCCTCTCCAATGAAAGTCATTTAGGTGAGTTTGCATTTTTACATACCCCTCAAGACACCTTTCCTATGGTCAAGCATGCAAAGCCCAAGGTCTCCCACGATGGTGCCTATCTCTTAAAATCAGCTAACACTGTTAGAGTCTGAAACTCTACCACGCCCACACTCATTTCCTTGCCAAATTGGATATTTTTCAAATCCTTCTGTACTGCTTTTGTGCTCTTTGTGGCTCTCGCTGTAAATCTGGCTAAATGCAGCTAATAATGACCTTGTCACAGCCTGAGTACTATGCCATCTTGATATTTCCTCTGCCAAGCAGCCTAGTCCATTATATTTAAATTTAGGCTCACTCAAATATTCAGGACATGAACAGAGTGTAGCCAGGTTCTCTGCAGAATGTACTAGGAATAGCCTGCATTCCAGTTCCTGATAGGGCCCTGCTCTCATCTAAAACTTCATAAGCAAGGTTTTTATTGCCCCCATTCCTAATAGTATTTCAATCTTCTGATTTCTCACGAGAATACATTAAACTCTTTCTGTAGTATTCTAGAACCTTCTAGCATGCATCAACAAATGCTCCCAGATCCATCCTATACACAAATTCTGAAAGCATGAGAACCACAAGATCACATTTGTCACCGTAGCAACCTCAATCTTGGTGCCAATCTTCTGTATTCATTAACTTTGCTGGTCACTGTGCCAAAATACCTGATTGAAACAACATAAGGGAGGAGAGGCTTATTATAACTCATGAATGCCAAGAGATTTCAGGTCATCATGGCAGGTGGACACAGTGACAGTCACAAGGAGAAAACTCCTTGCTCACATTGCAGTAGACAAGGAGCAGAAATATGAAGCCAGAACCAGAAGCTGTTATAACATTCAAAGGTCTGAACCTAGAGACTAATTCTGCCAGCCAGCCTCAACATTCTAAAAGGCCTGGAAACTTTCAAAATATCACTGCAAACTGTAAGACATTCAAAACGTGAGTCTGTGGGGGCATCTCAGGTTCAAAACTCAGAGTTTGAGCTCCTTAGGGAAATGAGGTGGAATTTCTGATCAGAAACTTCTGGGGGATTTTCAGAGTTTAGTCTTTTTTTTTTTTTTTTAGTTTCTTTCCTCTTAACAGAGTTTAGTCTTATACAACAGACTCATATTATACTCTTAGTGATTCTGTCATAAGCACTATGAAGTCGGTCATTTAAAATAACATGATTTTATATTTTACAGTTCTAGAGCTTGGGTTCTTGAAATGAGTCTATCTGGGCCAAATGATGGAAGTGACAGGGATGGATTACTTTCTAGAACTTTAGAGAACAATATATTTCAGATTTATTAAGACCAGGTTCCTGATTGCTTCTTCTATTTTCAAAGTCAGCAATGGCTATTGAGATCTCACATCAAAACACTCCCGTATTACCTCTCATGGTTATATTATCCCAGGTGAATAATGCAGGATCCTTGGCCTATCTCAAAGGCAGCTGACCAGAGGCCTTAATTCTATTTAGGATCTTAATGGTATCTTGCCATGTAAGGAAACCTACCAATAGCTTCATGCTATTTGGATGTAGACATCATTGGCAAAGGAACATAGAGAATCACCCCACTTATTAGAGGCATCTTCCTTCTGCCTCTCTGGAAGACAAAGCAGAAGCTAACTTCCCTAAGAGGAAGAAAGAGAATAATCTGTTGAAATTCTAGGGCAACATAAATTGTAAGATGTATGTGGCATACCTCTCTCTTATTAAAGAGACATCTTCAAGACGTCTTCTCTGGATCCAGAACCTTGTAGATAAGCCACTGAGGCTTCTGACCTTTGGTATTAATGGGCAGTGACAGATGTACTAGGATTTCTATGAATGAAATCAATGCCTAGAAAATTTAAGTGAACGTTGGCATATATACTTAGCTGTGACGCTTAAGATCTGGAATTACCTTCGAGACAGGCTCCTGGGAATACTTGTTAGGAATTATCCAGAGTGGGTTCACTGAAGTAGGAAGAGCATCTTCAAAAGTGGGCGATGCCATTCTCTGGGCTTAGGACCCAGAGTGCAAAAGAAAAGGTAAAAGTGAGCTGAGCCCCCGAGTAAGGAGCCTCAAGGTTCTGGTTATGCCTTGCATGACTTTCCCATTGGAATGTACATGGTACATGATTGTACCCTGAAACTGTGAGCCAAAGTGAACCCTCCATTTCTTAAGTTGCTTTTGTCAGGAATTTTGTCACAGAAACAAGAAAAGTAACCAAGACACTAACCTTTCAACTAGTGGTGTGTGATACGTGGATAGATTCATACCCTGCCTTCTCAAGGATATAGCTTGTCCTCATTTTCCGTGACGATCTTTGCTCATGACTGAAGTTCATTGGACCTGTGAGATCAAGAATAAGATGGAAAAGGTAGAACAAAAATGTCTTGGTTTCGGGTGCATAATTCATGAAGTCTTAATATTAATATTAATGACCCCGTTCCCCAAAGCCAGGCAAATGAAATATGCAGAGGAAGATAAACTTGGAAGCCCAGAAACTTCAGGTATTTTAGACTTAGTTCCCCGGAGGGTATAACTATAAAAGTATAGCCAGATTTGTAGAGCAAATTAGAACTTGCTAAGAGCTTTTACATTTATTAACTTGCATCCTGCCCACCGTGAAGTTGGTGAGACGGGAGAGTGCTCCCACTTTATGAATGAGGAAAGACAGACTCCACCAACATTATAGCACTTGCCGGAGGCTGAGCTGAAGCTAGACATCAAGTGACCTGATTCCAAACCCCACAGTCCCTTCGCGGACTCACTCTGCTATGTTAGATTTTATGTGATGTAATTAAGATGACATACACAAATTCCTCTAAATGTTATATTAGGCAAAACCACCAAGTGAAAGCTGCCGTGCTTAGAATGGCGATAAGTTTTATCATCTCTTTGTCTTGGAAACTTTCTGTGTCTATAAAACAGGATGTAAGTGGGTTTATCACACATGTTTATTGAGTTATAATATACAAAGAGAAGCAAATACAGTGCCTTTTCATGGTGATGGCTTGCTATGGAAAATAACCTTTATGTACTTACTCATTCAGTCAGTCATCTTACAGCTATTTACTGGGATCCTACTGTCCCCTGCACACCTGTCTATTGTCACAGCAGGGAATGAGAACCAGACACTTTCTTAAGAAAAGGGCTGCCAACATGTAATAAAGATGAAGACATGGGAATCCAGGTAAAAGGGGAAATGGGCTCCCGAGGTACCAAGAAAGCTCTTTCAGAAGAAGTGGCATTTCTTCTGTGTACGTAAGCTGTACTTGCAAAAATGACCCAGATGAAGGAAATGTGGGGAACTCAAAGTTGTGTTTAGCAACTTGCACACTGAGACTGTTCAGTTCAGGTTCAAAGTCAATGCAGTCAACACACTATGGACTTTAGGAATCATCCCCTTCCCACTCACATCTAATTCTCGAGGTTCCTCCACAGGGAAGCACTTGTCAATGTAAGAGCTCTAGCCAAAGGCAGAACTGCACATCTCACATCCACTTTGAAAGCAGTGAAGGTGGAAAATTGAGCTCTGTATTAGGTCTATGCCCTGCCTCTGTGTAATCTCACTGGGAAATCTGCCCTGTGCCCCATATCCTCACCACAGCAGCACCGAACCCTAATTGCCTATTTATTTGAGTCAGTCCATGTGTACTGAGCACATATTCTTTGCAGGCACAGTTCAAACACTGAATGTGCGGCCACTTCTCCCATCTTCATTTATGCTTGGCATTTGAATAGCAAACATTGTGACCTTTGCATTGTACCCTCGGTGCCTAGGATTTCCTTGACCTCAAACTGGTAAACACGAGTCACAGAGATTCATTGCAAGTCCTCATCCTTTCGTGTATTTTCATAAATAATGTTCTTTATATTTTATATCACTGGTGTGCAGAAAGCTCTTTGCATAAATTAATTATTAGGAATCAGAGTACTTAAGACTATTTATTCACCACAGCAATTGTATTTTCAGAAAGTTATTCCAAGTAACTAAAAATAATCTGTTGAATATTTGAAGGGAAAGGTTCTGTTTTTAGTATTATTTGTTAATCAAAGTTTTCCACAATACTAGTCTAAATATACATAAATTTATGTGATCTGTATTTTCTCCCTCCTCTTTCTCTTCATTAGCTTTCCATTATTATTACAAAATACACCTTAAAATGATGAAAGGGTTATTTCACTAGTGATTTTAGAGATTTTAGCCCATGGCCAGTTGGTCTCATTGATTTGGTCCTGAGATGGCATATTTCATCATGGTAGGAACTCATAGTTAAGGAAGTATTTTCCAGCAAATGATAGGAGGGAGGGAGGGAGAGAGAGAGAGAGAGAGAGAGAGAGAGAGAGAGAGAGAGAGAGAGAGAGAGAGAGAGAAACCAATATCTTTTAGTGTCTTACTCCCAATGACCCAACTTCCTCCTACTAGATTCTGTCCCTTAAAGTTCTTTTATTTCCCAATATCACCATAGCTTGGTAATCAAGCCTTATATATACTGGCCTTTGGGGAACACATCCAAGTCCTTTCTCCTACTTTATCCTCTGTTCTATTCTTGCAAAAAAAGCTATATTGAACAGCCTGCCATTTTGAAAGATAGTAACCATTGAGTGGAAAGATAAAGCCAAGTCTACAAAACCCCAGAGCTTTACATGCAAAAAAACAAAAACATGGGGGGGGGAAGTGGTTTGGAAAGAGAGTGTCCTGGTTTGAAATGTGTCCCCCATGGTCTTGTGTTTGTGAAGATCCTGGCACCTTTGAGAGGTAGAGCCTTGCTGGAGGAAGGTAGTCACAAGGAGTGGGCCTTGAGGTCCCACCCTACTTCCAGGAGAAGTCTGCCTTCGTAACAAGCAGTCTTGCAGCTCTCAACCTCTTGGATGAGTGTGATGTAGCCTGTCTCCAGCTTTGGCCACAAGCCATGCCACTTCTGCTATGAAAGACTGTTTCTCCCCTTTGGAACCATAAGCTGAATAAATCTCCCTTTCTCCCTTAAGTTGATTGACTTTTGGTGCTCTCTCACAGTGAGAGTCAAAAGGAACCGTTACAAAGAGGTTTGCAGTAGGAAAAGGAAAAGGAATGGGTTTAGGTAAATAAGGGGTTAAAATGTCATAACTTCATTGTATTCATATGTGCAGCTCCAACAAATAATAAAAAGAATTTAAAAACTCAGACGTCATATTTTATAGTACTGAGATATGAACTTTTTTCTAAAACATTTCTGAAAACAAAGGTGGATTATTGCAGGAGAGAAAGATTTATTTAGCTTTCTTCCTGGGACAGGGCCTAAAAGATTAAAATCATTTTAAACTGAATTCTGAGCTAGATGTTCAGCAGGTAGAGGGAATTCTGACTCCAATCTACTTGACAACTGGTTTCTATATATAATGTCTTGTGGGCAACTTCCTTCTCCTTTCCTGCTGGAGCTACTAAGTTGGACAAATCTCTTTATAGTTCCTTGGCGGATAATTATTTGAAATTTTCTCCACATGCTGGCAATATCAGTTCTATACCTTCTAGCTTTGTTAAGAAAACCTATTCTAGATACCTCCCTGCCTTGATGGTGTCAATCAGTTTCTGATCCTGTGAGACACCAAACTTAACTGTCACTTTTCAGAAAGACCAGAACATGCATTGAGAGTTGTTTTAGCAAACGGGCTGGGGAGGGAGGGGCTTGGTTTACTATGTGTACCAAAAACATAGGTCCCCTAATAAGGAAAAGAATTTGGACATAGCCTGAAGTTGCCCATCTCCGATGAACCTTCCTTATTCTAATTACGTAGTTTCTGAATTCTATTGCGCCGGATGTGAAGGTAGGGTTGGTTCCATTCTCTTGCAATTCAGATTAAAAGGTGGAAGGTGTATTTTCTACCAAGAACTTGTACGATTTTTCTGCTGTTGCCTTCGGCTCATTCCAAAGCAGAGAGAGCGACTGAGCCCACAGCAGTTCTGATTGGCAGAGAGCAGATCAGCGGCAGTGAGCAGAATTTGCTTCTTGGACTGTTGCTCTGCTCCATCAGTGAAAGTGATTAACCAGTCCATCTTCCAGCTCCACTCGCCTCTGACCTCTGTCTTCTCTTCCCATGCAATGTGAGCAGAATTACGCTCAGAATCCAAGAAAGAGGCAAGTCAAGATTAATGGACTGTCACACATTTCTATGACATCTCGTTTTCTTTTGCCTCTTTGGTGAGATACTCAGACGCATTACAATGTGTCATGTGAAAGCCACAGTGGGTAAACCTTTTACTTGCATTTCTTTAGTCTAGCTAAGGAAGGTAGCAACTTTCTCTTGAGATCTTCTGAGACAGTTACCATGGAAAAAAATAAAATTAATGGAAATTACTCTAGCTTCCTATCTATATTATAGAAACCAGAATATTATGTGATTCTTCAAAGAAAGGTACAATTCAAATGTTGAATAGCTAATATTTTGCCAATCCGTGTTCTTACCTATGTGTCCACCAACTTAGTCAAACATCCATTATGCAGCTATATAAAATTTATACGTCCCATGTCCTGCTTACCTGACCAAACTTCAACCCATTTATCAAACTATATTTTCATCCATCAATGTTTTTCATCTCTGTCCATCCACTTATTTGTCTACCTATCTGTTCATTTCTACTTCTAAACTGTATTCACCAATTCCTCACGTACTCATTAATCTATTTCCTCATCTATCTGTCAATCTATTTGAGCAATAATTATGCAGTGCCGTATGTGTAAGGTACTGAGTTCATCTGCATGGAAATACGAAATCAGCCACACCTGAAGTACATGGCAAAGTACTGTGAGAACTTGGCACAAATAGAGAACTCAGGAGGATTAGAAGACAGAGTGGTTAGTGGAAGAGAAGGAGAAAGAGAATGAAGATAAATGACAGTTAATTTCATGCTTTATGTGCTTAATTTTCACAGAAATTGGATGTTCAGTGAGTGCCCCTCTCTGGAGTCACTGTCTTCCTGTCTGCCCCTCCATCTTCCCCAAGACCCCAACTTAGTACTGTTAATAGAGGGGCTTCACAAAGAGCATTTTAGTAAGCACTCTTTTGCTTATGCTGTCATAGATGATTGGACACAGAAGACAAATTTTTGGATATTGAAGGGGCTCAAAATCCCAGCGAGTCAGAAAAATAGCAAAGATTTTTTTTACAAGAGCAAGCTAAGAGAAAGATTAAAGCATTTTTCTCTCCTGGTCTTGTATCTTTGCTTCCTATAAAATGTGAAGCCCAGATTCCTTGGGCCAGCAGTGAGAGAAATGTAACAAACCAATAGCCAGAGGTGGCCTTAGCAAAATGGAAGGCTGGAATGATGGAGTTAAGCAATGAAGTAATAGTACAGACACTGGATTCAGAATATCTGAACTTTAAAGTTTATGACTTTGTGATCTTAGACAATTGCCTTCATCATTCCTAACTGTGGTTTCCTCACCTTTTACCTGGATGCTTGGTACCTAGGTGAGCCCAACTTCCTTGTATTAATGGTGCCTCCCTCACGGGAATACAGTGATGGTTTATAGGCAGTACCTAGTGCAGGGTCAGCGCAGGGTCAGTGCAGTGCAGTGCAGTGCAGCGCAGTGCAGGGTCAGTGCAGGGTCAGCGAATATTAACATTGTTTCTCTAGCACTAGAGGAAGAAAGGAGAAGCAAAGGAAGATGTGGTGGCAGGACAAAGGGAAGGAATAAAACAAAGAATTCCAGTGGCAATTTTGAAAAGAGAGTGTGGTTGCCATGACCCTTGTATTGCTTTAAGAGTTTTTTTTTTTTTACACCAACTAAACTTTTTGCTACAGCTCCATGTTTAAAGTTAGAATATCCATATTTTTATCAATTTTTTCCTTTAACAGTTTCATATTTGAACATCCAGAATTTTGAGTTCTCTAGGGGAAAATTTAAGACTTGCATGCATCTATCTTCAGGACATATAACAAATGGAGCTACATTTGGGGCTGCTGGGAGTTTGCCAGGTGAGCAGTGCCAAGATGACAATAAGGAGGCAGCTGCGAAGAATGCCCAAAATTCTCTCCATCTGGGGCCAAGAACCACAGATAGAGCCTTTCACCATGAAATGATAGCCCTATTATACCTAGTGGGCATTTGATTAGCATAATATATGTCTTCTTACAGATGTTTGGGCTTAAGAACATGGTGAATACCTTGCAATGCTTATCTTGTCACTATTTCAAGTACATTGCTGGGAATATTCTGGGTAGCTGAGATCTGCTTTCCTAGCCTAGGCACACAACCTTTTCCATCCTAGTCAACCCTGGTTATGAACTTCTGCTTGGAGAGGGTTAAGCAGGTCAGTTTCTTTACATTCTCCAGCACCCAGGTGATCTTCATAAATGCTGACTGATGAATCAGCCCATTGCAAGCAATTCTCTTCAGAGCTTGATGTGGCTCTTGTTCAAGAATTCCCTGTGCTCTGGTTGTTTCTAAACTCTTCCAAAGTCACGAATGCTCCGTGTGAAGATTCATCTTGAAACATCCCCAGACAGCATGTTGATGGGTGGGAAAGTGAGGCCCAGAAGCCTTCGGGGCAGGAAGAACATAACTCTGGTACCAGCTACAACACTAGCAGGAACTAGTAACTCCTGTGGATCAAGAGATTAGAAATCATCAAGACGAAATTGATTTCAATCTCAAAGTCTAGGAAAGAGTACAACCAATCAAAACACAACAGTGCCAAACAATTTACTCTTCTGACATATTAGATAAGATTCATGAAATTCCTATAATTGTATAACTTTTGCCTCCATACATACTAATATATCTTCTCAAGTGGAGTGAGAGAAGGGGAAAGTGTACTAATAGTAAAATCGTGCATAATCTTCACTCCGTTTTTATCAATGCTGCAGACAAAGGGAAGATGCTGCATTTTTAAATCCATTTTGTTTCAGACTTTCTACCAGCATAGTAACACAATGCAAGCAGCTTTAAAGAAGTAGCTTTAAAAAAAATTGAGTTACTTAACACATTATATCCAATACAGCATCATTTCAGCATGAATTGACATGAAATGTTATGAATCAGATAGTTTACATTGTGCATCTTGTCAAACCCTTGAAATCAGAGATGCTTTTCCCTTGTGGTATATCTCAAGTCAGCCATATTTCAGGTACTCAGTAGTCACATATGCATACCATTCATTGAACCTCATTTCTGCCTCTGTAAGAAAGAGCCACGCCAAGGTGGTGTGAGCCTCTCTGGCTTCCCCAGTACCCTGGCCGGACTATCTAAACTCCGATGTGGTCTATTTTCCCCTTAAGTGAACATTAGTGCTGCCCATAGAAACAGAGCTCTCATCCATCACCTGCCCATTCGGGTTTCACGGAAGAGCTGCTGATTGGAGGCATTTGCAAGATTCTGGACATGGCATCCCACCTGCCATCCATCAAGGCTGCGGTGTCACCCAGGCACTCTGACTGCACGGAGCCCCTACCACGGTCATTAGTGCCCCTCCCTCTCTTCATCCTTCCTCAGCACGTTCTCTTAGAAGCTTCGCCTCCCTCCCTCTCCACTCGTCCCCAGTTTAATCAGGAGCAACAGAATGGAAGGCCCTTGTTATTTCAAATGGGGCTTGACGCAGCTCCACAAAGAGCATGAAATAAAACCATTTTCACAGGCAATCACACCCAGGCAGTTTAAACAAACTGAGAACTCAATTACAGCCTATTACTGTCGGATCTAGTGCCCCCATCTTACCACATCCCTGGGCTCTAGTGGAAAAGGGATGGGAAGGGGCAAAGGATATTGTCTCCTGTATCCTGCTGATGGGCTGTGCCCACTGAAAAGGACTCCACTTCCCTCGTCAGCCCATGAGAAAGACAGTTGAATGAGTCTCCTCTTGTGTAATCAGCTGTGAAGCTGTAAAGTAAGGGAGGGTGTTGATGAATCCTAAGCAAAGATCTTTTCCACTTTGGGTTATCAGGAAAAGCCAAACAATGTATAAGCAATAAGGAGAAAGAGAGGAGAGAGAAGAGAAAGAGAGAGAGAGAGAGAGAGAGAGAGAGAGAGAGAGAGAGAGAGAGAGAGAGAGAGAGAGAGGGAGGGAGGGAGAGAGAGAAAGGGAGAGAGAGAAAGAGAGGGACAGAGAGAGAATGAATATTGTTCACAATCTCACAGTGTAAGCAAACATCAAGTAACACATCACACATCATATATTCTGGTACTTAGAGTGACAGTAAAATGAGGATGTATTTTCCCATGGGCATCCTATGTATGTGAAATTAGCACCTCTTTCTATAAGATGAAATTAATAAAACAGCTTATACATTGGGATGCTCAAAAATCCAAGGATAATAAAACTTACCTACATTATTATCACTATCTATCCATCTGTTTATTTGTCATTTATCATTCATCTATCATCCAATATATATCGATGACCTACATATGTATGCTCTATTATCTCTCATCCATCCATCTCTCATGTAACTATCATCTGTCTATCCCCCTATAATCTAATTGTCTATCTGTGTACCATCATCTATGCATTCACTTAAGCCTTTTTGTATTTATGAGCCAAGTCTATGTGGCAAGCTTAGGCAGGCCTTAGGAATGGGGATTTGCACTCTTCTGGCTAATTTTGGGCAGGAGCCTATTCAGACCATTTGTTCATGGTGAAATACATAGAGATGACAAAGATACTTAATATAGCAAGAACATAGCTCTGTTGACAAGCAACCCAGAATAGCAAGCTTCATGCATCACGGTCTTTGAAGGCAACAGGGTTGGTTATGAGTAATGTGGGCTGGGGATCCTATTTCCAGAGGCGGGAGGATACTGTATATTTCATGCATGACTATATCCCACATGAAGTCCCAAATGAATCCAGATGGCCCATGAATTTATGACTTAATGTGTCTGCCATCTTATTCTATGACCAGGATTTAAGAAACGTTCTTCTTTACAACTTATTGGCATAAGTTGGGGGTTTTCAGTGAATCAGGAAGGAGATACTGAATGGCAGAAGCTTAGACAGTGTGATGAGGAACAGCTGGGTCAGAGAACTTGGGGGAGAAAAACGGAACCGGTTGTGTACGGAGCTACACTCGCTGATGGAAAGTAAACTTCCCTCTGACCAAATAGCATGTCTTATTCATCACCAACAGAACCTATTATAGAATCTAATTTATTGCAGGCACTCAGCAAATATTTGTTTAATAAATACACGATAAAGTGCAGTACATTTGGTTTCACCCTGCCAGCCTCATGCACGGATCATCACACTTAGGAGAAGGAGCTGTTGATAGCTAATTGACTTCTTTTGTCCATTTCAGCCCGTGCATCCGCCCACTGCCATCCATCTATCTGTCCACTCTCCTCTCTTTCAGAATCCCAGAAGCTTGTATGAATGACTGACTGCATGCCATCCATTAATCCAGAAGTCATGAATGACCATATACATGAATCACATGGGCCCTGCCCTGCGGGAGAAGGAGATGCAGAGGAAAGGAAGGTCAGGGCTGGGCAGTTCAGGTGTTGAAGAAGTACGGGGGCTGGGGCTCAGGTAGATGTTGTAGGATCTTGGACTGGCTACTTGCAGAAGCTTTGCTATGGTAATCACAGCAAGGGAAAACTAGGAAAGCCTCATTCTTCAATAAGGGACAAGTACAGGGTAAGAAAAGTGATAGGAAAAACAAGGTCAATCTTTCTGGGTTAAAGGCGAGGCTCTGTGTGAACAGCTGACGAGGAAACAGACCTCCAATGCCTGTGGTCCTCAGCGATGCCTGGTAGGGAAGAGATAGATGGTCCACACCCTAATCCGTGGAACCTATGACCATGTTGCATGACAAAAGGGACTTTCAAGTTTTAGGTAAGTTGCTGGGCATTAAAATAGAGATGATCCTGTGCTATAAAATGAAGTCCATCTCAAAACACAACCCCTCAGTTAAAGAAGGAACTAGAGTAAGATACGTGCAGCAAGAGGAGAATTGGGACAATGTAGCATATATTTTTCTCATTTTCCATTTTCCTATGTATGTGGTGCATGCATGGGTATATGAATATTTGCATGTGTGTACACATATGTATACACTTGCACATGCAGATGTGTGAGTGTGTTTGTGTGTGCATGTGCACAGAGGCTCAAGGCTGATATTGAAAATCATTCTCAATCTCTCTTCCATCTTACTCTTTTGAGGCCGGGTCTCTACTCACATCCAGGATTCATCCATAGGACTTGTCTGGCTAGCCAACTAGCTTTGGAGATTCCCAGTCTCAGCTTTCTGAGGGTGGGTTTACATGTGGGTTGCTACTGAACATGGGATCTGGGGATCCAAACTGAAATACTTCAATCACCGAGCTATCTCTCCAGCCCCAGAATGAAAAAAAAATTAATTCTATCTGCAAAGGACAGTTAGAAAGTTTAAGAAAGAGTCCAGGAACCTTCCAGAAGCAAAGACTATCTCCTAGGTGACAGCCAGACAAGAAGCAGGGACCTTGGTCCTATGAGCATGAATGGAGAATATTTCACCCAGCTGAAGGAGCTGAAAGTGGGCTTGGTCCCTGGAGGTATCTGACAACTTGATTTCAGCAGCAGGAAATGCCAAGTAGAGGACCCAGCTGAGCCACCTTGATTCTACAATGATTGCCTGCAGACCAGAAGACAAATGGGTGGTGTTTAAGCTGTTGGACTTGTGCTAATTTGTTAACAAGTGATAGATAGATCACTAACAGGCTGCTTTTAACAAGAATTTGTCACATCAGACAAAGCAGCAAATCCTCCAGAACGGAGATGATGTTTACTTTCCCTCGAAGTTAAGAGTACAGACTCTATACTTAGACCATTGTTTCAGTTCTCAACTAAAGGTGGAAGGGAGCTTATTTTTGGCTTACAAAATTCCAGTTACACTCATCAGCTGGCAGGAGAATTCACACTAACATCAGGAGCGAGCTACATATCCACAGGAGCTTCATGAGAGGGGTATACTTTCCCACTTGCTAGTCTGTCAATCTACCTAAGTACTAAGCCAACTCTCTCGATCTTATCCACCTGCCTGGAGAATGGTCCCACCCACTGTGAGCTGATTTTCCCACATCAGTTAGATCATCTTCTGTGGGCTTGCTCAGGGCTTGCTTTAATTAAATAATTTTTCATAGGTATATCTAAAGTCTTGATTATCTATTGTCAAATTGAAACCTGTACTAACTGGTACAACCATATTGGTTCAGATTTTGTCTTAACATGGTGCTAGATGATATTGAGTCAGTGCTTATAAATGAAACACCTGTTTCTATTCTAAAGAGTTGTTTGAAGATGTAAACATTTGCGGTTAACCTTTGCAGCATGAAACTGTGCTTGAAACAGGGTAAATAGTGAAATAATTTTAATTTCACTTCAGTATGTCTAGAACACAGTGGAAATACTGTACAATGCAGATTTCCTGAATTGCATGCAATGGTTTGACCAGTAGATGTCCTCTTTTGAGCCAACACACTCATTACCCTCATTTTGAAAGTCAACTGATTAGACCTATCATTCCAGAACATTCTTCCCTGGGGCTATGCACTTAATGTGTCATTGCTTGGAAGCAGAGCCTGGGTCCATTGGCCTAGATCAAGACTATTTAAAAGGCCATCCCAGCTCTAGCGACCCTTGAGACTGCTATCAGGTCACAGAGGTTCAGCTTCTCCATTTGCCCCACAGTGGTTCTCTCACTTTCTCAAAGGCATTGCTCCTGGAAACAGCCCCTCAAGCCTCCTATAAGCACAATTCAGTCCAGCAGGTCTACATCATACTCATCCTCTTCTCTTTCTCCCTTCTCAAGACAGTCAATTACAGACAATGTTCTCTATGCTTCATACTGTTCTGAGTATTTGACATGTGTATGTCCTTTCAGTTACAAGTCAAAGTAGATATTATTTACTATCTGAAAACAAAGAGACAAATCCCAGATTAAAATCCAAGTGCATGGAATTATGAATATTGCACTGAGTTGACCAGATTGTCCTCAGATCTGATCTTGGGGACATGAAACTCATTACTGACTGAGCTTGAGTAGGTGCCAGACTTGGATCTGGAGCTATGAGCTGACTTTGCTGCATTATAGAGTTTATCTCTGGACTGAAGAGATGGCTCAGTGGTTATGCAAGCAAAAGGACCTGAATTCAGATCCCCAGATCCCACGTAAAAATTTTCAGACAAATATGGGTAACCTGTACTTCTGGCCCTGGAGGTTGAAGTCTGTGAAACTTCACAGCAAAAGCAATAAAGAGGTAGAGCTATCCAGGATGATCCCTGATGTTTCCCTTGGGTCTCCATAGGAACACACTCCAGTGTCACCCCCTCCCCAAAGAGGGATTCTCTCTTCTCTGTCTCAAGTCTTGTTGGTTCCAGAATTCATCTACTGAGTAGCAAGTGTGAGTGGGTCCTTTAGCTTGGACTAGACCCATGGTGCAATGGGGGTGAATCTCACATGTGACCCACGTTGCTATTTCTTGAAGTGCATTGTGTGATATTCTTCTGATGTCAGAGCCCTTCATCTCTAGACCAAAGATCTTCATACCCAGGGTCTTACAACCTGCTCATCTGGGGTCCTCTGTCTGGCCAGACATCTCAGGGAATGACTAAGCTCATCTCTTTCCCAACTAGGAGGTCTTTCAAAATGAGTCTAGAAAATAAACGTAGTCTGTGAATTCTTATCCACATCATCTCTGGGAAGAACAGCTCTGGCTCTGAAGCCATTATCCTCCTACTTCATGCAAGCTAAGAGCAGAGAAAGCTCATTGTTCAAGCACATGCATCGCAGCACTGTTTATAGAAGCAAAAGAATAGCAAGGACACAATTTAAATCAGCAAACTAAGGAAGAAGAGAGCTAAATAAATGCGAGTAGATAGGATTCTGTCACCAAAATCATGTTTTCAAGTAATATTTAATGGCCTGGAAAATAGCTCAAAATATATTATTAAGTCAAAAGAATAGAAACTATAAACAGTCTCATTGAATTTTGCCACTAATTCTTAACACAATACTAATGGGAAAAAAGGATTGGAATAAATTATGTTGGAAAGCTCATAATTATTATTTTTAAGAATGTATAATTGTATAT
Source organism: Typhlomys cinereus (assembly GCA_023101885.1). Lineage (NCBI taxonomy): Eukaryota > Metazoa > Chordata > Mammalia > Rodentia > Platacanthomyidae > Typhlomys > Typhlomys cinereus. The sequence goes on from JALPQD010000479.1 coordinate 1,117,540, forward strand.
TTTGTTTTTAGCTCCTTTATATGATATAGTATTTTTCAATTTTGTGCAAACAGTGGGAAACACTTCTATTATCAAAAAAGGAATCTTAAAAGATACTGTAAAATTTGTTTTTCAAAGGACTTTTTTTTTAATGAGACAATAGAATACATTGTGGGTTTTATGTTCTAACCCTGGTAGACTATAGGGGGTTATGAACATTTCTTGCTTGCATTTTTATTTTTCCACTGAAGCCAGCTTTACACATCTGAGATATTTGACTTTTACTTTTTTATTTTTCATTTTCATATGTTATGCATATACATGATATATGCATGTATATATGCATAAATATATATGCATGAACACTTATGTCTGGGTGCATGTATGAGTGCACATGTATACGAGCACATGTGAATGTATGTGCATGCATGTGGAAGACTGAGAATGATGTTGAGAATCATCCCTGACCACTCTCTCACCTTATTTTTGAGACAGGGTCTCTAGTCAAACCCAGAGCTCACTGATAAGGCTAGTCTGGTTAGTCAATTGCTCTGGACATCTCCAGTCTCTGCTTTCAGTGGTAGGATACAGGTGGTGCATCAGACTCACTTGTCATTTTAAGTGGAATCTGAAATCTAGCCCTTTGGTTTGCATGGCTACTGCTTTAATCATTGTGTTATCTCCCTACCCCACATCTGAGATGCTTTTTGCCTTGTTCTCAGTCAGCTGCTCACCTCTGGGCAACCAGGAAGCAAAGACAGGAAAGGACCAAGATGCACCTTTCTAAGACCAAGATGCATGCCTCAAAGATGGCCACAAATGATCTTGTCACTGTCACCAAACCCCAGCTGCTACAGTTATGGAGAGACAGAACACAGCACACAGAGATGCTTTCTGACCCACACACACACACACACACACACACACACACACACACTGCAGCATGCTCATACCCATACACATGTATCATGCGTGTCCAACCGTAACATATAAAAATGGAAGTTTCCATGCATATGTTTGAAGCTACTTCCTTCTAGCTCAATGAAACAAAACAACTTTCCCTGTTCCTTTTGACTCTCTTAGATCTGTCTCTGGATTCTGCTCTCACCCTCACCCCCTTTGAAGTTGTTATTTATTCCTTACCGGGCGCTCTGTTCATTAGCGGCTTCCGTTAAAGCTATGGTTGAAAGGACACTTTCATTCGAAACTCTCAAGCGTGGTGTTTTTGTCGGCTGGTTTCTCCTGCTCTGAAATAATTACTTTTTTTGAGGTGCTGAACTTTCTCATGTTTGTCTCTCCTCCTTGACAGCCCTGTCTTTGAACTTTTCTGGAAGGACTTGTCCCAGCCCATTTAGCAATGCCAGAGGATCTCAAAGGAAAAAAAAAAATGAATTATTGACTATTCAGCTTGAAAAAGACCCTGGAAGATGCCTTTGCCCAATCTCTTCACTCCCCGATAAGGTCATAGGTCTTTTTGTTCTTCAAAATAAAGTCTCTGTATGTTACTTGCAGCTGTAATAAAAATAACAGACTGAACCATATAGAATACTACGTCACCATAGGGGCAGTGGTGTGAGGATTGCGGGGGTGGAGGGCGTGCTGAACCATCTGGTGTCTGTGGAGGACCTGAAGAAGTTTGAGAAGAAATTTCAGTCCAAGCAGGCAGCTGGCACAGTGTCCAATGCATGCAGTGTGAGCAGGCCTGGTGCCTGGCATGGAACAAATACAGCAATGACATCCAGTGAGGCCTCACTGCTGCTGGAAGAGCTGCCACCGGAAGGATGCAAAGAGGAGCAGCAGGATTGTGTCTTCTACCTGGCGGTGGGCAGCCACGGACTTCAGAAGTACAAGAAGGCTGTGAAGTATGCATGGGGGCTGCTGCAGACCGAGCCCCCAGAACAGCCAGGCAAAGGAACTAGAGCAGCTGGCTCACTGACAAGCCTATGAAGAAAGAGGGACTGGTCGGCATGGCCGCCGTCAGGGGCTTGGCTCTGCGTATGGCAGGACCACCTAGACTCATCCAGCTGGCTGTATCCAAGTACAAATCCTGAAGGAAGCTGCGCTGGCCCTCAACCTGGGAGCCCGCATGGAACGCTGGAAGAAGGTCCTGTCCAGCCTGCCGACCTTCCTTGTTCTTCGTCCACCCTTACCACGGTTATCATCGACCCCATGTCCTCCCTGACCTTCAACCTTTACCTCTTCCCCAAGACCCGCTGTATAGCCCCAAGTCGTCTGCTGTAGGATGTGTAAATAAAATTGGGCTGAGGATGGGAGAAAAGAAAAAGACCTTTTGTCTGGTGCCTTATCATTTGCCTTACCTTTCACTGATAGAGTTTTGCTTCTTGGCGTCTTATAGAGAGCTGGAAAAGTTAGAAGAGGAAAGTGGGCATTGCCCTTGGCATGTGGCATCAGGAGGCCACTGGTGAGAACTGGAATCACCTTACCCACTAATCTATCTTGCCCATCCAGATTTTAAGAAAACACTTTCACCTCTGTCACTTTTTTTTGCTTTATTTTACCCCTTTTTTGTTTGATTTACTGTTTCTGGTAATATAAACATTATCTCCCGCATTCATCCAGAATTTTTTATCGATCCTTGTGCCAGGTACAAGTTGAGGCACTGGGTAATGTTAGCTATTAACAAAATAATTGCCTCTCCCTCGCGAAGCATAAGTTTCAAATGAAGAAAACAGATGGTGACTATAAAGTAAATCTACAGTATATCAGAAGGTAAAGCAAAGAACGATGGCAGCACAGGGCATGCTTGAAGGTTAATAGACACAGGAATGCTGTGCAGCTCAGAAGGAAGTGATAGAGAAGCCATAGGAGTCTGGGAGAAGAGCAGAGAGCCAGGGGAACAATCAATTCAGAGGTACAGAGGCCTAGCCATCCTGGCTTTTGTAGGGAAAAGCAAGGAGTTCACAGGGAGGAAAGAAGATAAGAAAGATGTGTTCTGAAGGAGACTGACCCTGGGCATGGGATTAACAGGGAGGATCATGCATGGTCATGCAGGATCTTGCAAACAATTGTGCAATGATGCTCTTCATTCTGAATATGAGGAAGAGATTCTAGAAGCTCTGGAATGAAGATGTGATGTGATAGAATTTGTGTCCTTAATAGATCACTTCAGTTACTGCATCAACAATAAACTACAGGAGGACAGATAGAAATATTAAGTTAGTGCGTCATCTTGAAAATCATGGAGGCTTGAACTGGTGCATCAAAGGTGAAGAGACATGGCTTATATAACCCAGAATGGGTGGCTGGCAAGGCCATAGTAACAAAGGGTCTCCATGACAACAAAGGTTTAGTTTTGTGCTCAGGTTCATGGGCTTGGTGGACTAGCTCTGGCTCTGGTCCACGTTATCCTTTCTAGAAGACTCAGTTATCAGTTGAAAAAGAAACATCGGCCAAAGCAAGTCACTGGATAAATCTGAGGAAAGCAGGATAGTTGCATTATTTGCCATATGGTCAAATTAGGCTCTACATTGAAGGCAGAGACAAAGATTTGCTGTGGATTCAACATGGGTGAGTGATGAGATGCACAAAGGAAAAACAACCTCAAGGATTTGGCTTCATTGGGTAGAAAGATGCTATTGTAACTTCTGAGATAAAGAATACTGTGGGAGGAGCGGTTCAGGACATGCTCAGCTTCAGGGACTCATCAGATATCCAAGTACAAATGACAAGGAAGCAAATGGATACGTGAGTCTGAAATTCGCAGAAGTGCAGTTTGGTGATGCAAATCTGGGGATAGTGCTCAATGTAGAGAGAATGGAAAGTATAGAGAGAGGTGCAAAAAAAAAAGAAAGAATGGAATAAAAAACAAACATCATGTACAATATATGTGACTTTTGCGATGGTTCTCTGATCATTCAGCCATAAGAGATACTTGGGAATTACAAAGTGTGATCCCTGACTTTCGCAGAGATATATGTCAACATCTGTGTCCTTGTTTCTGGTCTGAACACGCTGCAGACTAAGCACCCTTCTCTCTGGCTTCCCACCTTCACTGTACTTCTCCAGCAACTATAGGACTGTGAGACCCAGGACAGTCCAATATATCAGTGCAAATCTCCATTACACTCTATTTCTGTACCTTTTATTCTTCTCTGCTGCCATGAGATGATACTCAGAGTCAAGCAACTTAAGGGGAGAAAGAAAGATTTATTCAGATTATGTTCCAGAAGGGAGATAAAGTCCTTTATGGTAGAAAAGGCATGGCTGGCTGGTAAAAGATGGAGGCAGCTTAGGTCATTGTAGATATCATGGAGACTGAGAGAATGAGCTTGCTACAACTGCAAGAGCAGACTAATTAACTGAAGCTGGGTGGGGCTAACCAACCTCAAGACCCAGCCCCTGTGATGTGCCTTCCTCCTCATAACCCATGAGCCTGTGGGAGACAGCTCACATTGCAAACATGACAGTTTCTTTCTATTTATTTTTGTGATCAATACCTGAGCACGATTCTCCCTGACTCTGAAATCCAAACTCTTTCTACCACTGTTCTAGAGCATCTCAATTTCCCCCAGTGCTGAAAATGGCACCAGTGCCCTTGGTTGTGATTTAACCCTTGCAAAGGTTTGCAACATGCCTACTGGAAGCACACAAATGAGGCCTGAACTTTGCTGCCTTTAGATGTGGATGGTTAATAGGCTGTGGAGTGTAATGACCAGTTTCATTCCGTGTAATGACCAGTTTCATTCAGTGTGCTTCCCCCTGTAGAGCCTTTAAACAGTCTCGGAGACTCTGTGACTGTACGCTCAGCTCAGACTTAACAAACAGTTCCTTGACATTTGTTCCATCACAAGTTTCACCCTGGACACTTCGGAGGATGTAAAGATCATTGAGACTCTCCCTGCTCTAAGAGAACATGTGCTGTCATAGCCGTTGGTTCTATTTTGGTGTAGCCCCATAAGACACTTCCCAATGTAGATTCAAATATTCTAGAGGAGAGGAATTGGAACTTTCTTATTACCAAAAAATAAAAAAATAAAAAAATGACGCACACTTTAGGGAGGTGGAGACAGTTATTAACTCATGATGGGAGCATAAAAATAACTGTAGTATGGAAAAATGGAGTAAACAAAGCCTGCAAGCCAAATATGCTTAAACCTTCCCAAGTAGACTTGCTGTAATAAACAAGGATGTTCATGCACTGTCCCAAACTATACTTTTCCTGGCAGTGAGCCAGCATGTGTTTAGATAAATAAGAACCCAAGGACATTACACCAATTCAACCTGTTGGAGGATTTATAAACTCAGGCTATGACCACCTCAACATCACAGTGCCTCACGGGGTGCCTTAGATCTATCATGTTTTATGAAGAAGTAGCTGACTAGTAAGAAGCTATGTGCCTGCTTTCAGGCTCCAAAGCAGCCCAGATGAACCTCCAGGCCACTCCTCAATGCGCCCATCACCAGTGAGACCATCCACAGAGATGAACATGTGTCTGGACCAAGTGACATAGCGCGGTGAATAGTCTTGGGGTTAGGCAGGAGTCAAGTTAGGATTTGACTCGAATGTGTGATGTGTGAAATACTACCCGTGTGCTAATAAATGATTAGTTGCTCAGGACAAATGATTTGATCATCACCCTATTTGTACATGAATGGAAACATTTGCTGCCCCCTAAGTAGGATGATAACTATGTGCCAATCCAAAGTAAAATAAAACACACAAAGTTCAGTTCCCTGCATTTCTACCTCATTGGGTCTCCCATCATCAAGAGGCAGAAGATGCGGGTTGGAAAAGAAGTGTGTTCTTTCCCATCCTTGTAATTCTTCTACATGGGGGAGGGGAGTGTAATGAGTGATAGTTCAAACCACAAATCCTACCCCATTAGCTAGCGCACAGAGTCACCCTGTGTGAATGCTGTATAAATGCATGTGGCTTTTCCCCACCATGATTCTTCCACGTGCTTGGTTTAGAAGGCAAACTACAGCCAACTTAACACCCAGGTATTGTGCTCTCTTGCTCTTCTTATCATCAGTGCTGCCAGCAATGGAATTTGTGATCTTAAAATCCATTGGGATGTGCCGGAAGGAGGAACCCTGTCACGTGTAGGCAAGACTTCTATTATAATCCAGCTGTGCCTGATGTTCTTCTCCTGAGTGAAATACAGTGACCCAATCCACCACAAAACATTGGTGCGATTTCTTATTTCTCTTTCTCCCTGTAAGTAGCTTCCCCAAGAACATAAGGAAGGGATGTGTGTGTTGAGGGTAGAATCTGGATGTACTTGGCTTTCTTATCGATAATGCCATCCGAAACTTGTCCCAGTCTTAAGAGAAGGTCTTAAGAGTTTTAAGGAATGTCTAAACTGTCTTCATTCAATCAGACATCTGTTGTTTGACAATCAACAATCTCATCAAAAGACATCCATGCAGTCTATATTTATGCAGTTTGTGGGACTTCACAAAGCCTTTCTTCTATCTTAGCACTCTTACAATGAATAAGAAGTTCTTTTGTATGTTGAGACACCCTATCTCCAGAAACTTCCATTTTGTGGTCCTATTTCTATTCCTTGGGGATAAAACGGGCTGCATTTTTACCAGCCTGTTCTCTTCTTGTGTAACAGCTCCTCAGCATGACTACAGTGCCCTCTTGTTGTGTCAAGGTCTGATAACCTTCAGAAAAGAGACAGTCCCCGGTGTCTGTGTTCTCTCTGTAATTGACTTTTCCACTCAGTGCTCAGGTCGGACAAGCCCCTGTTGATCTGCTGATCTGAGATGCCCCTGTGCACACAGCGAAGTGGAGCGCCTCAGCTGGGGTACAGGTCCTTTAAAGGATGAGATTCGGGGTTTCTTCATTCATTTGTAAGGAAATAGCCCATTCCCAAAGTCTCTAAAGGAAACTTGGCTTTGACAGTGATCCTGACATTTGCAGAATGTACGTGCAAAAAGATACCCTTGCCTCAGCGCTAAGTGGACAAGAGGTTTGGGTTTATGTGTATAGGGCACCAATGTGCATATGCAGAGAAAGCATTTGTTTGCCTGTCACTATAATACGAAACCGGTTCCGCAGCTGTGGAAACCGACAGACTGGGTTCAAATTTCACCAATACCACTTCCTGCCTTGGTGCACAGAGCACAGATGAATTTCATTTTGTCCTTGTGTTTGCCACCCAGAGGAGTTACATTTTCCTCACAGGGATGTTGTCAGGATACAAAGACAGTACCTAATACATGAAAGATGCTAAAAATGCAAGTTACATTATTCAGTTGTCCAGTATGGTTTAGTGTATTATTTTTAATATATTTTATGTATTATAGTGACACTTTAGGATTCATTTGATCTAATTTTTAGCCTTTAGTGGATATGGGTGAGTGTGGTGTGTGTGTGTGTGTGTGTGTGTGTGTGTGTGTGTGTGCACATGCGCGTGCGCATATGTTCTATTCTAGGAGGAAAGAAAAAATAAACTGTAGAGAAGATTGTACAACCTTCTACTTGAAAAGTTCTCCATTACAGCCAACTTTCATTATTCATGCTTCCATCTCTCCATCTGCAAAATGCTTAGGTCGAGCCAGACAATCCCTAAGGCCTTGCACTCTATTCTTACTCTCATTGATTATTCTTGTAGCAATCTAAGACTATTTTTATTCTGTTCTTGAAGGAGAAGAGGAGGAGAAAAGTAACATTCCCCAAGCGTCTCTTCTTCAGAGGTTTGGTCAAAAGCATGTGTCTGTCTGGTATCATTTTCTTCTCTCCCCAACCCTGAGTGGAGATGTTATTATCACCCCTTTATCACGAGTAGGGAAAGCTCATATGATTAATAAATTGGTCAGATCGCTCATGATTACTAAGTGACATGGCTTTTAAGGCCTATCTGTCTATAGTTTTATAATCTGCCCCAAGCATAACTCTGAGAGTTACCACCTCAAGTACCAAAACCCTTTATAACTATTAGTTTGTATGTTAGTTCTGTATTGTGTTATCATTGCAAATTAGTCATTCTCTGACTGGTCCATCAGTATTTCAGTAGAGCTGTGGTGTCTGTCAGGCTCAAGGCGACAACAGAATAAATGGAGAGCCAGCATCTCCTGGATCCAAAGATGCAGGTAGCACTCCCTGGCTCCAGAGGTGACTCTGGGGTTTATGCTACCCACATTCAAGCCCACCAGCATTGACACAGGTGAGCTCTTACTGCCCCACACTGGAAAGGCAGATCTTGGCAGATAAACTCCTGTCATGAACACCATTGGAACAGAAGCTGTGAGCATTATGAGTAGAATACAGGGATCCATTGAGCACTTATGCTAAGTGACAGTTGAAAAACCTTTTGGAACTTTAAATCCTACACATGTTGAAAACCCTAATTTTAACTCCATGATCAGCTATACAATTTTTAGGGTACGTTACTTAAAATGGGCACTTATGGAAATTCAGTAGACAGTAGGGTTGTAAATAAAGGTATAATACCAAGGCAACCTTTGTAATTAAACACAGAAAATGTGCTGGAAAAGCACTGTCCATGCTCCAATGCAGCATGAATAGGAGTAACCACCATTTTACCCTCTGCTCCTGTTCAACTGTTTTCAATCCCGGATGTTAAGTGGGAACATGTGGATGTCTATCATGCCATCCACGCTGCTGTTAATGACATTGTGGGGATAGGAAAAAGGGTTCTACTTTCCAGTTTCAATGTCACAGATGATTACTTTATTCCATAATAATTTTAATTTATTATTTGTGTGTGAGCACGTGCCATGGCTTCAGGACTCAGCTCACTTCTTCCACCCTGTCAAGGCTGCTTCTGGTGCTCGGTAAGCTTGAGGCTGGGTGGTTCAGGGCCTCCCAGCTGATTCCCCATTCTCTGCCTGCCATCTCTTCTTAGGAGCTGCTGGGATCACAGATGTGCACCACAGCATTTGAGGATTGAATTCAAATTTTGAAAGACTTGCACAACAAGCACTTCTACCCACAAGCCATATTTCAGCCCCCATAATACCTTGGTAAACAACCTCTATTGAATATGTTCTCTGATAGTATCACACATGTAGATGGTACATTCTGAAATGCTTTCTGAAAACCGCCATTCTCTCTAGTATCCCACCCTTGTCACTCCCCCCTCTTCCTTATGTGTCACTTTTCTGCAGTCATATCTTTCTGTTTTGTTTTCAAACATGCTGAGTTTACTCAGGGTCATCTGGGTGGCCCAGGTCGGGAGCTGTGGGCTCTTCTGTGGATACATGAGTCATTGACTTGCTCCTCCCTCAGAACCCCTCTGTAGCAGCAGTCCAGCAGGAAGAGGCAGTGCTGGCAGAGCCCGTCCCCATGCGTGTTTGACTGTGGACAGGTCTCATCTTGGGCAGGTCCAGCGTAGGCAGCTGCAGCTGCTAAGAGGTCAAGAATGCATGTCCATCAACAGAGAAATGGGTAATGAAAGTGTGGCACATACACACAATGGAATGCAGCCTTTGGGAATGATGAGATTATGGAATTTGCTGGTAAATGGGTGGCACTGGAAAATAAAATATTGAGCAAGCTATCTCAGACAAATGCTCTATGCTCTCTCTTATATGCAGATGCTAACATTGATCTCTTGACTGAGGCAGTTGGCATGGTATTTCTGTAAGAGTCAGAATGTTTGAAAGGGACTAATGAGCAGAAGAGTGGGGAGGGAAAGTTAGGATGAAGATTCTGGAAGAGGAGATACAAGAATCCATGGGTGGCAGAGTGAGGGAGGGAACAATAAAGACAATACTTAGGGAGGAAGAGGGGATAGGGTGTGGGAGAAGGCTAAGGAATTAATAGAAAAACTCTAGGAAGGTGAGATGCAACCAGAGAAAAGCCTCCTATGATATTAATGTATCAAAAAGATTGTAGTATAAAAAAGGAGCAAGAATTGGCAATCCCTATACAGAGAACCACAGAGAAAGGAAGATAGAACAAAATAAAAGGTGCTGTGGGATGTTCCGGTTAGAAGCCAGAGGCAATTAAGCAATGACAGAAGTATGTGATACTTCTTGATAAGTTGTTGGTCAGAGAGGTCTCAAAGGACCCCAAACAGTATAAGCTTTTTCCATTGCTCTCGGGTGCCTCCCAGTTCAGTTCTTTACATCCAAGAAACTGATGGTAATACTCTATTACTGAAGATACACCACACATGAGTCAAGGGACATGGACAAAAAATACCAATTGAAGCTGGTTGGGAAGTTTCCTCCTGATTGGATAGCTTTTATAGTACCACAGTACCAAGAGTACTATGGAAGCTATCAGGAGAGAGAAACAATCAAAGGTCCATCAATCTGTGAAATCTGCAAGTGGCAATAACAATCTCCATGGCAACAGGTGACCATCAGTGTAATAGTGGCATGAATGTCAAGAAGACCACCAACAGCTTTCTGGTCGGATTTAAGGCATGCTTGTCAGAACGTACTGCCTATGTCCTGTTACTATAAACTAGAACAAGAACCTGTGAAAAGGAAGGACATAGGTCTTAGGCCAAGAGTAGACTATAATTCTTCAGCAAGGAAGACTTCAACTACTCAGCACTCAACCTAGAAGCCTCCTTCTACAGCAGGAGTTTGTTGCTGAAAACCACAAGTCACCACAATGTAGACTATAAATTTATTGTAGACTACTTGTCTCTAAACAGGACATATATACCTCACTCACCCTTACCCCAAGGTTCAGGGAGCATCATAGAAGAGGAGGTACTAAGACTGTAAAAGCCTGCAATTAGACAGTAGTGGGCCAGACATTATTTCTTGGACATGACAGAGTTGTGATATTTCATGGCAAATATGTAGACTTAGGCAAGAATTTCAAGAGGTCTGTCTCAACATCTCACCATGAAAAGCAGAAAGATATCAAGAAAATCTTCATTTCTCTGGGAGACTGATGAGGACTAAAGCTGATGGGGATGAAAGGAAGGATGCTTTCCTCAGGGATATGCCCACTGATCTATGACACTTGCTAGAGCATAAGGCATGTCAGACATATGTCGTCAGAGACAAACTAGACGAAACAATGTGGGCCACACAAATGAAAAAAATCTGAAAATAGGAGGGGTCTGGAATGGAAGATGAAGGATTGTAAGGGGAAAAAGAGGGGATGAGACTAAGATGAAAATTGAAAATATTAGCAATTCACTACATTCATGTATGCAGCATTTAAAAATAAAATACAATAAAAGAATGTACTGTCTATGTCATGCCCAGAGATAATGTTTACAGCCTTTCTCCCTCTCTTCCAGTTCTGTTCTTACATTCTTTTTTAATTTCTTTTATTTATTTTTCTGCTCATACAAACATAATACGTACCCCTGTCCCCTCCCTCTCTCCACCCCTCCCTGGACCTCCCTGCTCCCTCCCCCTTTTCCCCTTCCTTTCCCCCCTCCCTCCCTTTCTCCCAGTGCCTTACATTCTTATACATTGCAATAATTTAGTAGAAAAATGAAGCTTTAAAAAGAGATGAACATTGGATTATGGTACCTTAATTTCAATATCAGTTCTCTCAATTGCTATTCAGTTGGAGAAAGTCCCCAGATATTTGCATATATGTGCTTGTGTTTATGTATTAAGAGGACACTTGAGTTTGTGTGCCTGTGGAGGCCCAAGGATGATAGTGGGAATCATCCTGGATTGCTCCACCTCCTTATTGCTTTGCACTGGGGTTTTCTAGACTCCTCCTTCCACAGCTGGAGTTATAGCCACCACATCTGCCTGACATTTTTACATGGGATCTGGAGATCTGAACTCGGGTCCTTTTCCTTGCTTTAATCCCTGGGCCATTTGCCCAGCCCAAAAGTCCCAAAATTTAAGATTTGCTCTTGTAAAATGGGAATGCTTATGATAATTATGTATTCCACATAGAAGTGTAGTAAGACTTCAAAGAGATAAAAATTTCTCATCATAGTAGATGCTTAGGGGGTTGTTTGCATGGATCTGCATACCATTCAGAATCTCTAAATGTCTTAATGCTTAGGAGGATCTGCATATTTGATTCGCCTTTATTGCCTCTGTCCCAACTACTGCCTAAGCTCATCTTTATGATTTTCACCCAGTTATCCTTCACAATGAAACAAAAGCATAATGTCTATATTAATGGATGTGGAATGACTGGCACAGTGCTTGAGATTTGATGAGAAAGTTGGCATTGCTACGGAAGACATGACGATCCATTCAACTGTAAACACCATCAGCTTAAAATTCATGTGTGTTTCATTTCCTACTGTATATTCATCAACATAATCCAATACGTAGCAGATGCTCAAGTTGTTTAATGGATGTGTGGATGCATAGATGGATGCATAGGTAGATGGATGGATGGATGGGTGGGTGGATGGATAGATAGATGGATGATGATATCTATTGTCCTAAATTTAGGCGGGGATACTGTGATGGTTAATCTGTATTGAATCACCATGGAAACATATGTCTGCCTATATAAATGAGTGTATTTCCCTTTTGGGGAAAGACTCAGCCTGAATGTAAGAGGCACTATGCCATGGGCTAGGGTGGTAGGAACGAAGAAAGAAGTTGAATCCCAACAGTCATCTTCTCTTTGCTCTGTTCTCCTATTCTTACTCTTCCTCCTCTAACTCCTTTTTTCCTCCTCCTCCTCCTCCTCTTCTTCTCTCTTCTTCTTCTTATTCTCTCTGTCTCTCTGTCTCTGTCTCTCTGTCTCTCTCTGTCTCTGTCTCTGTCTGTCTGTCTGTCTGTCTGTCTGTCTCTCTCTCTCTCTCTCTCTCTCTGGATTAGACACACTGTGGCCAGCTGCCTCACACTCCTGTTGCTGCGGCTTCTTTACCATGACCATGTGACTTCTTTACCTTCAAGCTGTAAGTCAAAGTGAGCCCTTCCTTCCTTGCTTAATTACTGTTTCAGTCTCTTTATCACAGCCATGAGAGAAGAACTAAGACAAACATGGGCAGAACCAAAGTGTTTTTGTCTTCCTTCTCATGTGTCCAAGAGTTCCCTAGTGTGACTCAGCACCCTCCCCCAGGAAACAGGGGAGAGCATTCGTGGTCCCAAGGGGTCAGGTCCTGACTGGATGTGTGCACCTCCCTTGAAACCTTAAGGGAGATATTTTTAAAGGAATCCAAACTGGAAAGGGAGAAGTTAAATTGTCTCTCTTTGAAGGTGGGCTGTTGAACAGGAAGGAGGGGGTGACTGGGGAGGCTTGCTGGGAGAGATAGTCACTCTGACAAGGACAGGGGAGCAGCGCTGTCCTGACTCTTCAAAATCAGGGTCACTGTTCAGGCACATACAGTACAGCAGCAGCATCTGCCACTTTGGGTTCCCAGTAAATAGTTACAATTTCTACTGCTAGGTGCCTTTTTAAATTTCACACATACAGAATATATAAATTGAATTTTCTATTCTATAAACACACCAAAGTTTAGTGTAAACAAGGGGATAAGGCATAACGAAAATTACTATTATCTCCAAAGGGTGTTATGCTTAATAGCAGCCTACTGAATGTCTGTTATATAAGGCAGTTCTGCTAGGATGAAAACATTTTTTCTCAGTTTTACAAGAGGTAATTGAATACAGAAAATATTTTTTTATTTAAGCAAAGCATTTTTTATGTAAGTAAAGCAAAACATTGGTGTAATGTGAAACATGAGCTGTACTATGTCTTTTCTCATTCAGTCACACTTGGCTGGGATGCACTCTGTGTGTGTGTGTGTGTGTGTGTGTGTGGAGAGAGAGAGAGAGAGAGAGAGAGAGAGAGAGAGAGAGAGAGGCACTATGTGAGGACCCAAGGGTATCCTCAGGGAACATCCTAGATTGCTCTGCCTCCTTATTGGCTCACTTTGGGATTTCCCAGGATCCACCTTCCAGGGCTGGAAGTGCAGACTGCTGCCATTTCCGCCCAAGGTTTTCAAATGAGACTCAGGATTTGAACTCAGGTCCTTCTGTTTTCAAGGCAAAGACTTAACTCATGGTTAAGTCCACTCCCAGACTCTTTCTTGAGCCCCTTCAACATCAACATGAGGAAGCCAGACCTCACGATGCGTGTTCAGGGTTCTCATTGGTAACATTATCAGGTCATTTTCTGTGTCTGTTGATGGAGTGTTCGTATCTAAGAGGTGATAACGGGTCAGGCACACCATGACATCTCATTCCTCTTCTGACAAATGCAATATAAAGGTAGTTGGCAGAGGTTGGGGTGGAACCAAGAGGGCTAGGAAGGGCTGGTGGGGCATCTACAAGCTAGAAACTCTGCTACATGGTTATCTTAGGCTATGAGTGCTGTGTCCTCCAGAAGGACAAGCTGAAGTGAACAGGCATAAAACCACCATGTGTCCTTCTCCTCCATCCTCAGACTCCAGTTGGCACCCTGCCCAGAAACCAGGGTGCAAGGGAGCCTTGACCTCATGGTCTGCAGTGCAAGGCTAAGCATCAGATGGGTCCTCAGACTCTTGGTCATGGTGGAAAATACTGGAAGAAGCAATTCAAAGAAAAGAAGATCGAGTTTGGGCCCTTGGTTTCATAAGCTCAGCGGGTTGCATGACTTTGGGCCTGAGATGAGACTGAAGGCACTATGCACAGCAGCAGCAGGTGTCTGTGGCAGAGGGGGTCACTGTGCAGGGCTGGAGTAGATGAAGAGAAGGCGGGAGGAAAGGAAGGAGAGGGAAAGAGGAGGAGGGAGGAAAGGAAGGATAGGGAAAGAGGAGGGAGGAAAGGAAGGATAGGGAAAGAGGAGGGAGGAAAGGAAGGAGAGGGAAAGAGAAGGAGAGAAGAAAGGAAGGAGAGGGAAAGAGGAGGGAGGAAAGGAAGGAGAGGGAAAGAGGAGGAGGAGGAAGGAAGGAGAGGGAAAGAGGAGGGAGGAAAGGAAGGAGAGGGAAAGAGGAGGAGGGAGGAAAGGAAGGAGAGGGAAAGAGGAGGGAGGAAAGGAAGGAGAGGGAAAAAGAAGGGAGGAAAGGAAGGAGAGGGAAAGAGAAGGAGGGAGGAAAGGAAGGAGAGGGAAAAGAGAAGGAGGGAGGGAATAAGTGAGGGAGAGAGAGAAGATACACTATTCAAAGACATACCCTGTTGTTGATCTACATCTCTAATAAGATTCCACTTTCTAATGGGCTGTTTGATGACTTTCAACCATCAGGGCTGGGGGAGGTGGATCTTGGAAAGTAAGAGCACTTGCCATGCAAGTGTGGAAACCTGAGTTTGAATGCCAGAAACCCATGTAAAAGCCAGGTACTTAGTAATATGACAAGAGAATTTCTAGAAACCTCTAGAAAGCTTGGTATAGATGCCATAGAAATAAGTGACCTTGTGTAAAACAAGGCTGAAAATAAGGACCAACATCTGAAGTTTGTTCCTGGACCTTCCCTCATGTCTGTACTCCCATACAAGAAGCTTTCACACACACACACACACACACACACACACGTCATTTACCATCCCCCCACCTGCCCTGCAACTCACTCACAATGAAATGTGAGCCATCAATCAATACCTTGATGAATCTCAGGGACCCTGTCATAGTTAGGCACAGGTGTCAACTTGACAGTTGAGGGTTTAAGCTCTGGGCACATTTGTAGAGAATTAGTAGTTGAGTTAAGCCCAGAGCAAACCTGAAGGAGATTGTCTAGCTGATGGGGAAGGCCCAGCCTATTATGGGTGGGATTAGGCCCTGGAATAAAATACAGAGAGCTGGTTGAGAAAGTTGGCATTTTTGTGCACACTTGGCCAGACATGCTGGTCTGGCAAGTAAGGATCATCTTCTCTCAGCCTTTATGCAGAGATGGTGTGGCCAGTCCCCTCAACCCTGGTGTTAGTATGAGCTGTCCTGTCAAGCTGGACAGAGAACTATAACCAGACAATTGTAACAAAATAAACCCTTTGTTTCCTTAAGCCATTTGATGGTGATTTTATCAGCAACCATGCAGGGGAACTGCAACAGATCCCATGATCTAATCGCTTTCCCGAAGCCTTATCTTTGAATGAATGAGTATGTGGAGACCAAGCTGTGTGAGCCCTTTGGAGGATACTTTATACACAAACGATAACACTAGAACCCAAGGCAGAAACAAAGCATGAGGAGTGATCAGGCCTCTCTCCATCCTTGTGCAACCAGCTCCAGACTCAGCAGTAACACCAGCGCCTCTGCTCCTCTGGCACTGAAGGCCAAGCCTGACGCCTCCCAGAGGGGCATGGTCCCGGGGGAGCAGACATCCCCCAATCTGCTCAGGAGAGCTCCTGGTCGCAGATCCGTCCAACTCTGGCGCAGGAGGTGGTTGAGGCCCTTGTGCAGCCCCCCTGCACCAGAGGCCTTTTTAGTGACTTCTAGGAATCTTTTCCATCCCAAGCTACAAAGAACATCAGGGAAACATGCAAAGCGCACAGCCTCCCGTGGGCCTGAAAGAGGCTGTTCCCAGCTCTGGTGGACTCTCCTTCTCTCCCACCCCTGCTGCGGATCACCAGTATCCATACCAGGCCTTTCCTCAGCTCTTCACTCCTCATCCACCTGCAACTGCAGGTATTTTCCTAATACACCTTCTGCCTGGCTGGTTCCTTTTTCTGAGCTGTAACTGCTTTTTCTTTACAAGGCAAAGCCACTGATTGGTCCTCAGGCCCTGCAGGCAGGCTGAGACTCACCCTCGCGCGTAAATATCACCTTTCTTCAAGTGACCGCTCTTTACATACGGCTTTTGCTAAATTGGGATCTTCGAAGCTCCCTCCCTGGTCCACCGTTGCTGGCCGGTGGCTTGCTCATTCTGAAACGCCCACCCAAAGTTACCTGTGGTCCAGCTGATTGGCACGAGGAACTGCCCTCTGGAACACCTTTGTGCTTTGGCAGCTGAGGTGTTTCAGTTCCTGGGAGACCTTGAACAAAGAGACCTGGAGGAAGAAGAGCTGGCGCGTTTCACAGTCTCTGGCTTCTGGAGGCAACACCAGAGGGCGCTACTCTCTGCTCGCGATTCTGCTTGCTGCAGTCAGTCTTCTGTCGGGGTGAGACAATACTCAGGCACAAGCAACTGAAGGGAGAAAGGGAGACTTATTTGACTTTCCGTTCCCGAGGGGATGTAGTCTGTTATGGGGGCAGGAAAGGAAGGATGGCATTGTACAAAGTATGACTGGAGGCAAAAGCAGGAGGCTAGTTCAATTCACCTTAGCTATCAGGTAGGCAGAGAGAACAAGAACAAAGGAAACAGGGCTTGAAAAACTCACACTTCAAGACCTGCTCCCTGTGATGTGCCTGTCTCCAGCAAGTCTTCCTCTTCTCCAACGTTAACACCAGCTAAGGATGCAATCACATGAGCCGCTGGGGGAGGTACTTCAGTCTCAACCCATAATGCTACTTTAGAGACCCATCTTTGCTGTGGTTCTGGCATCCACAAAGAGTCTCCATTTCTTCCCCTTAACCCTAACTCCCTAAGGCCAGTAGCAACTTTTCCTTTTGAAACCTTCCACTTGCCCTGGTTTTAGTACTGAAATCCTCTTTTCCCTTCGGACCATCTCACCAAGTAAAACTCTTTTCTGTATTAATCTTCCCCTGGTTTACACTTTCTGTGTTTCCGAGTGGCCAGACTGATGTGGCATCTCAGCTGCTAACAAGGGAAGCAGCCTGGGGCTGGACAGAGCATTCACCTGTGCCAGAGAAGATTTCTAGGGTCAGGTTCAAGTTCTGCTTTTTGTCATCATTGCAGCTCCCAACAAGGTCTGTGTCATGTGGCTAGGGGCAAGAATCGTGTCTCTCAGGCAGCCTGGGGAGATTTTAAGAATTTGCATGTATGGGATGGTGTAGAAAAGTAACTGGAATACCTGGAGAGATGGTCAGTAGGTAGGAGCCCTTGCTATGCAAGCACAAGGACCTGAGTTCAAATCCCAACATTCCCCCCAAAAGACTAGATGTAGCTGCACAGAACTGTAGTGCCACTGTAAGGACCACAGATAAGAAGATCACTGGTATTTGCTGGCTGCCAGCCCAACTCAAGGTTCAGCAAGAGAGAATGATAGAACAGGACACACAGTGCCCTTTGCTACACACACACACACACACACACACACACACACACACACACACATATACACAAAACCTGGGATACAATAGATACTCAATGACTTGGGATTTGATTTCTTTTTCTTTCTTTCATGTATTGTGTATAAAGTGTGTGTATGGTGGTGGTGGTGGCGGTGATGGTGGTGGCGTGTGTGTGTATGTTTACACTTTTGCATGTAGGTATGTAGGTGGGTATATGTGCATCCATGCACTTGAGTGTGTGTGTACCTTTGAAGGTCCAAGGGTGATATCAGGAATCATCCTTAATTACTCTTCTGTCTTATTGTTGTGAGCCTGGGTCTATGATTAAATCCAGGGCACACCAGTAGGGCAAGCCTGGCTAACCAGCTTTGTGCTGGGAATTCCCAGGCTCTGCCATCCAATTCTAAAATCACAGACGGGCAAAAACACCCTCTCAGCATTTACCTGGAATCTAAGGATAAGAACTATGGTCCCTATGCTTTCAAGGCAAAGACTTTAACCACTGAGCCACCTCCCCAGCCTGGATTTCTTTATATCAACAAGAAATGTATACATCCATTTTCCTCACTGCCCAATTACAAGTTCTTGGGTCTGCAAGTTTTTGTAGATAAGAATTAGAAGCAAAGGGAAAAAATTAAAAGAGGAAAATAAAATAAAATAAAAACATTTCATAGTTAAGAATGTAAGTATAGTTTTTGACTTATTGTCACTTACAATAGGGAATTTATATCCTATATTTTTGACAAAAAAAAATTGGATCTCTGAGAGTTGGGGTCTCATGGGTCCCACCAGTAGTGCAGTGGTTAGAATCTGGAACTTTCCATGACTTGGATCTGAAGCTATGAATAGGATGCAAGATTAGAGGAAGGAGCTCAACTTCCTTGAAAAAGCACAAGATAGTAAACTCACTTGCTTTTAATCTTGCAAAGCAAACCCTAGAGGCATGAGCAGGCGAGGGACATAAAGAGAAAGAAATTAAGAGACAGGTGATGAGCCGGAGAATGGAAGAGTCAGGGAGCGATAAGAAGGTGGCGGAGACAGAACTGAGATAAGAAGCTGCTTCTGGCTCCTGCAGAGTCCTCCCAGCTCTAGAGAACTCTATCTCAGGAGCCTGTGGGGACACATAATCCACCTCTGAAGGATGGCCAGGAAGGCAAAAAGGAGTTGGGAGAACGTAGGCAAAGGCAGCTGCCTTCTTAAGGACCTTCCCACCAGTGGAGGTCACCATGAAGATAGCTTCCATTTGCCAGAAACCTTTTTTCTTAATGAATTGGTATATTTGTTTATTTCTTGGTTTGTGAAAACATCTTTAATTTGTTGATGCAGCAAGCAAACTTCAACGTGGATTCCTATGTAAAAGAACAGAAGATAATCTGCTTTGCAACTGAGCTTATAGCTCAATTGCATATGAGCAACATGCTGTATATGAAAAAATTACTTATTGAACTACAGGTGTTAAATACTGAAAAAATAAGCTTTGTAAATAATTTATTTAGCAATCTAAGATGTTTGCATCCTTCAGAAGTTCCATTGTCAGAAGCCTTTATGAAGTGAATGATTAAACGGAAATTCAGCACCTGACTCTTTCCTTTTAGTCTGTGTGTGTGTGTGTGTGTGTGTGTGTGTGTGTGTGTGTGTGTGTGTGTGTGTATCCCCACATGTAGGCATGTGCATGCACAATCTATATGTGGAGGTCAAAGGACAGTCTTGGGTGTCTGACATCAGCTTCCACCTTGTTTGAGAGACAGGAGACAGTGTCTGTTGTTTCTTTTGCATATGCACGGCTAGATGGCTTATGAATTTCCTGGGACCCTCCGGTGTCAACTTACATCTTGTTATAGGAATATCGGGTTTGCAAAACATGCTATTGTACCTGACTTCATATGGGCTCTGAACTCAGGTCCTCACACTGCATGGCACTGAGCTGTTTCCTGAGCCCAAGTAACTTGACGCTGTAAAGAAAATACTCTCCTTGTCCTCAGAAAGCAGATGGACATGGGCTACTCCTTTCTAAACCACTGGAGTCTCTGCAAACTTCCTCAGTGGAAGAAGTTGGTTCACTCAGAAAGAAACAAGAATGTAGTCTGACTTAGGAGATGGGTCCAAAGTCTGTTGGATTTTGCTATACATTCACATCAGGGCAGGCAGAGTACTCTGGGTTTTACCATTTCGTTCCCTCATTTAACATTCCCAACCATGCTTTGAGATGGGCTGCACTAGACTATCTCCTCCCTATATAACAGTGAAGGAATCTAGCGCTTAGAATAGTGAATGACATGTGCCAAAATCATTAGCATCCAAGTCTTCTACCTCCAGGCTGGACATGTCTCCTAAAGTGACCCACACAATAGTCACTTACGGGATGACCACAGGGGTGTTACCCATGGAAACCATCACAACAAAACTTTAGGATTTATGAGCTCATTTTATTGTAATAAAACATTGTATTTTATATAATGACTGTCTGGAGAAAAGCTAATACTACCTACCACACTAGACTTCATGGATCACCCACAATGCCATTGTCCCAGAGGAAGCCAGTTCTGTAACTCATTTATAAAAGTATTGAGTGTATAATAATACATATGGCTCAATATAATAAATAATATTTCATAGTGCTCATCTCAAATAGCCTATATTCTAAGTTAGATGTAGACATAAATATAAATATATGTACACAATGGGTTATGTATGATAATTTTATGCATTTTTACAATGAGGAATTTGAGATACAAAGTGCTCGCATAACACACCCAAAGCCACACAGCTGGTCAATGGACACTGAGGGATTTTCATGGAGGCAATCTGGATCTACAAACAGAATCTTTAATTGCTGTTAAACTGTGGTTTAACAGTATCTGGTTTATATCCCCTTTATATGAAATTTGGAAAGTTAATATTCTCTTGTGAATCCCAGAAGTGTGGACAGAGACTGCCCCGCGATATCCCTTCCAGCTTCCAGAACGATAGAATCTAAGCTCAGGCCCAGAGCCACTGACTAAATTCTGCCCAGGAATGTCAGTAGACTGAGCTTCGGGTTCCTGATGGGACTTTCTTGTTCCTGGCTGCTTTCTGGCTGCAATACGAAGAGAATGCATTGGAACGTGCCCAGATAAGCTACCAGGGGAGTCAGAATAAAAAGAGGAAGAGCCTACTGACTCACTGGCTTAGAGAAGAAAACTATTCCAGCCCCAGTGTTTAGACGAGAAAGGATAAAATCTTTTCTTACTTAAGCCAACTTTATTTGGGGTACTGTTCAATGCAGACAAATTTATTCCCCAACTATTGCAAAATGTTTACTTTTCTTCTGTGAATTATGCAGTGTAACCTGGTGTCTGAAGAATTGATCCAAGCTGCTATGCAGAAGCCATCTGAAGAAACAGCTTAAAAAATACTGATAACCACAGCAATGGTAATACCAGCGCTTACAAAGTTTATGTATTTTAATGGGTTTAATGCTCTGTGTGAGGGGGATGTTATTTTTATCCCCTTCATTCAGATGATGAAGCCGAGCCACCCGTAAAGGAAGGAGCATGACCATGACCCTAGGCACACATGTGACATGGTGGCAGTGTCACATGAATTCCAGGGGCCATAAACCTAAAGAGAAGCCTTAGGAATGGAGTTAGCCTCGTGGTCTACTTGACACTGAGAGCTGGAGAAGAGTTGGACTTTCCTTTCTTCAAGTTCCATGTTCCTGGGGGCAGCTTCCCAAACACGCAGCAGGTAAGGAAGGGGTTTGCTCCCGTGAACTTGGCTTGCAGTCCTCACATCTCTGGGAGATGGCCCGTGGCTATGTGGTTCCTGGCAGCTCCTCTGTTTGCACTGAAGCCAGGAACAGGCAGGAAAGAAGAGAAACAAGTGCAGATAAAGACGCGTTTGTCCTGTCAAGAAAGAGCCTGAGGTCACCTGCCAGTGACTCCCACCTAAATGATCTGGTGCCCTGTGGTGAAGTAGGGGAGTCAGCTCTGAAGAGCATAGGTTGTGTGCGTGCAGTCAGTCCATGCAATGGCTTTTGAGCAAACTGTAAGGCTGGAAGACTGGAGTCCGATTAGTTACTTTGCTCATCCCTATGTTAAAAATACCTGGAAGAAGCAATTTATGGGAGGAAGGATTGATTCGGGCTCTCGCATGGCGGGAAGTCCTGGCTGCTAGCTCCACGGTGACAGCAGTGCCAAGTGACATTGCAGTCAGGGTGCAAAAAGCTCCAGCAGAAAGTCTAGCTGACTGGTAATCCCCAAGTCCCACCTTTAGGACTCTACATCCACCAGCAGGCCCCCCTGTTGAAAGGTTACACAATCCCTCCACAGCACTACCACCTGGGATCAGAGTATCCAGACACAGCATCCGCTGGTGGAAACCACAATATAAATTCAAAGTGGAAATGCACCTGTGTGGCTCCTGGGTTCTCCCCTGCATTGAAGGCAACTTTAACTTCTCTTCCCTGCGTTATGGTTGCTGCATTTTAAAAGTCAATGACTCATGCAGCATCTACGCAAGGTACTGCAAAAGGAAGAAAATTGAGTTGATCTGAAAGAGAAAGTCCCTGTTGGGAGTGGAGGTGACGCAACAGGTAGGCGGGCCTTTTTTATATCATGACAGTCTTTCTAGGTTCAGTTAGACTTCAAGTTTGTCCCCAGCCATAATGAACATTGTAAGGCAGGTGCTTTGCCACTAAATGACACCCTAGCCTTACTGTAGATTTTAAAGCAAGTAACATGATAGGATTTTCATTTTTGTGCTGGGAAAATCTTTGCGTCTTGGCGATGGGGCCAAATGGGCCTTTCTCATGAGAACTCTGAAGAGAGCAATGTGTTCTATGGGCAGCTGTACTGGAGGGGTGGAACCAAAGCCCTTTGGAACTGAGATGATTTCAACGAGAGGCTCCCCTGTTGGTCTTGGAGCTTCAAGATTTGGAGTTTGTCCTGATGGTTTTCGGTCTTGTTATATAGACTGATCTTTCCTATGTCCCCATTCCTTCCTTTTAGAATGGGAATGTTTATTCCATGCCATTGTATGTTGGAAGTATGTAACTGTCTTTTGATTTCATAGGAGGCTTTGGACTTTGAACTTTTAGATAGTGGTGGGGCTACTGATGTAGTCTATGAGGACTTTTAAAGTTGGACTGAGTATGGTTTGCATAATGAAATGGCAATGAGCCTGTGGGGGCCAGGGGCAGAGTGTCATGGTTTGAAATGTGTCCCCCACAGTCTCATGTGTTTGGGAAGGTCATGGCACCCTGAGAGGTGGAGCCTACGAGAAGTGTACCTTTGCAGCAAGCAATCCTGTAGCTCTCAGCTCTAAGATAGCTGCAGTGATTTAGCCTCTTCCAACTTTGGCCAGCCAGCCATGCCATCTTCACCATGAGAGACTGTATCTCCCCTCTGGAACCCTAAACTAAATAAATTTCCCTCTCTCCCTTAAATTGCTTGACTTTGAATGCTCTCTCACAGCAATAGTTAAGAGTAACCTTACAGGATCGAAACCCAACCCAGCCCCCCCACCCCCACGCCCACTTGCACCAAGAGCTCTTTGCCCAATGACCCATCTCCCCAATCCCAAACCTCACTTCTTCAAGGGACACATTCATCACATGTTGGGAGTGAGAGAAGGTACAGAGATAGAGAGCAGGAAGAAAATGGCAGGTTATGTGACCCAAACCTCTGGGTCTTTCATGCTCCTTGCTGCTAATTGAATAAAGTAGCAGCATCTCAGAGGTCACCGTGAAGGTGAAATGTATTAATCTGTATAAGTGCTCAAGCAATGCCTGCCACTTAAGAACCTCCACCTCTGTCCTGAGCTGCGCAACTCCTCTGGAGGTATGGCTTGTCAGACTCTTGGGGTGTTCACACCCCTCATGGCAGGGAAGCCATAATGTCCCTCGCTGCCCTGGGACTTCATTTCCCCCAAGGCTTTGTGGGGTGAGACATACGTTCGGCAGGGTTGCAGATAAATGAATTTGAAAGCCCATAACTCAGAAGAAGTGTTGGGGGGGGTGTGAAGGGACTTCATTTCAGACTTGCAATGAAGAATTAGTGAATTGAAAGTGAAAACAGTTGACACGGGCTTTCTGTGACAGAGCCAATGTAAGGGGGGAGTGGAGGTGTGGTGGTGTGGTGGTCCGTCTGACGGTCCTCATGAGGTTTGTTGGCTGGGGACAGCATTGATCGAAAGTGGCAATCCCTCTCGGAGATCCGCCGTGACTGATCGTCAGCTCTGCTGTGAATTAGAAAAAGATATAAAACAGCCAAACCCTGCTTCTCGCTGATCATTGTGAAATGGCTTGGTAATGCCAGGAACATTTCTTTATCTGTCTCTTCTTAGATGATAGAAGAAAAAGTAAAATCTCAATACTGGCTATTCCTTGAATCACAACCAAATCCCAGAGTGGATCTTGTAAAATTATCTCTTGCAAGTCTTAACTCTTCACCAGACACTGTGTGTGTGTGTGTGTGTGTGTGTGTGTGTGTGTGTGTGTGTGTGTGTGTGTGTGTGTAAGAGGTGGGTAACAAAAAAAAACTAGGCATAAGCTTTAAAACATAGTTCTGTTTGTGCCCAATACCTAAAGGGATAACACTGAATGTTTTTGAGTAAATATTAACTAATATGCAGTTATGAGACCAACGCTTTGGTAGAGATCACTGTGTGTGTCTTAGGGACAGAAAGGGGACATAGGAGCTGCTTCGTGATCTTGCTGAGGAGCTGGGTTAGAGCATCTGCACATCTTCATCTCCACACATGAAAACAAACAACTAAAACATCCCTACTACAGACAGGCAGTACATTGGGCTGGCACTCTGCTTTAGAAGCAGATTTTGCAGATCTAGCCTTAGAGTTTGATTGGCAGTTCCATCTAGGCAGATTTAAATGTCGGGTCCATCACTTGCTTCCTGCCAGAACCCCCAGCTCCTCTGAGCTCTGGCTCTGTGATCTTGTCTCAAATCCTCCCTCAACACTAAGGAAAACGTGCATGATGGAAAGTTAAATTTCCAAAAGTTCAGTGATGTGTGGTGGGGTTAGTAGTATTCAAACACATGCTCCAAATAAATAAGTCCCCAACACATAGTGTTTAGCACCGTCGTCCTCCAGGTGGTCCTCTTGGTGACCTTACTACCATATAGTGTTTCCCCTGGGTCTTGGGGGCTGCCCAGTACAGAGGTGGACTTGGTCTCCAGAGCCTTGGTAGCTGGAACCTTCTGGAATGCTTCTCTTCCCACACCACATGGCAGTCAATGATGAACTTGGGTTCGTAATGTCCCTCTTTTGACCATAACTATTGCATGGGGGGGGGTGCTATCAGATATTCACATTCCCCAAGAACCTCCTCAGCTGCCCACTCTGCCTAGTCAGCAACCAGGGACAGGCAGTCACCCCGCAGTCCACCCAGCCAAAGGGTTCCTAGGCCACAAGAGCTGCTTCTGCTTTCTTGCAGCTTTTCCCATCACACTTTGAGGGCACGTCGGTCCCAAAGACCACTGCTAGCACGTTCCCTCCTCCCATCGACTCCACCAGGCTGCCATCCCTCGCATTGCGAAGACTCCCTCTGCGTTATTTAATACCTGCGTATCTCCCAACCCCCAGCCAATGTGTTATATACCTCCATGGTGGTATTTTTTTACAACTTCCTGAATGTCACATGCTGGGCATCACCCTTCATATCCCCTTAGCCTCTGTTCTAGATCTCTGTGTGTTTCCACAGCATTAAGCACCGTCATCTACCTACTGAGAAGCTTCTGACGTCTAGTTCCAGCTCAGTGCTCCGCTCCTGAGTCACATGCACAATGTTTAGGTGCTATCCCTACCGGAGAGCCAACAGGCATGTTGAAACTACCACATCTGATAGATCATTAATGCTCCCTCTCCTCCCCCACATTTCCCTTATTCTTTACTTTTGCCTGTGCTACTGTGACAGTTGGTGTTAGTGTCAACTTGACAGCTGAGAACTGAGTCCTTAGGAATGAAGAATTGTTTCGTTATGGCAAGTCTCTTGAAAGCCTGTAGATTTATCTAATTGATGTAGGAAGGTCCAGCCCACAGTGAGTAGGGCCCATTCCCTCTGCGGGTGGATAAGACAGATAGCTGGTTGGCTGTGACAGACTGGCAAGCTAGCAGGGATGTCTGGTTCCTTGTCCCTCTCTCCTTTCTTCCTGTGGATATAGTATGGCCAGTTCCCTCTGCTTCTGATGCGGGATTTCATTCTCCTAACATGATGATCCACTGTAGCCTGAAATCATAAGCTGGGATCAAAATCCCTTGTCCCCCTAAATTGTGTGGAGCATTTAATCATTGCAGCAAAAGAAAAGAGGAACCAAGACAGCTACCTTCATCTCCACAGCTGCTTAAGCCAGAAAACCTCCAGAGTCACACTGACTGATTTCCACACTGTATTTTGAGGCAGTCGCAAGTCCTGTCTGACCTGAATGTGTCTGTCAGCTGACAACTCACCCCTCTCCACTATCATTAACTCCTGCTACACACTGCGGATCCATTTCCCAGCTCCTCTCCTCGCTCTTTCAGAATCTGCGCGCGACCTCGCAAATAGAAAAACATCCTCAGAAAATCCTTGTCACTTCCTGTCACTCATCGGGTAAAGTGCTTTTCTAATTTCCCACCGACTCAGAAGTCGAGGGGGTTGGGAAAACAGCTCAGTCAGGAAAGCGTTTGGTGTGCAAGCATGAGGAACTGAGTTTGATCCCCGGCACCCCGTGAAAGAGCAGACTATGGCAGCACACCCCTGTAATCCAGGGATAGGGAGGAGATAGGTAGCCCCCAGGGCTTGCTAGCAGCCAGTCTAGCTGCATTGACAAGCTCCAAGTTCCATGGGAGACCCTGTCTCAAAAAGCAAGGCAGAGGGGCTGGAGAGATGGCTCTGTGGATAAAGTGTTTGCATGCAGCCTAATGACCTGAGTTCGGCTCTCCAGAATCCACATAAAAGCGGGATACAGAGGCACGAGGAGCCATGAGTTTTGAAGGTCTAGGGAAAAGGGGAGGCTGAGACACAAGGGTCATCAGACGCTCCCGGGTCAACTAGCCTGATGCACACATTGAAGAAGCCCTTCCTTAAACAAGGTGGAAGGCAGGGACAAACACACAAAGGCTGTCCTCTGACCTCCACATATGCCCCATGGTGTATGTGTGTCTGCACCCAAGTTCATGAACACCAGGTGTGTGTGTGTGTGTGTGTGTGTGTGTGTGTGTGTGTGTGTGTGTCTGTGTGTGTGTGTGTGTGTGTGTCTGTGTGTGTGTGTCTGTGTGTGTGTGTCTGTGTGTGTGTGTGTGTGTCTGTGTGTGTGTGTCTGTGTGTATGTGTGTGTGTCCATCCATCCTACCAGCTCCTTACTTCCTCAAATATTCCAAGTCTCCATTCCCTCAAACACACTTCCTACCTACTTTATCCTGCGCTCCATCTTCCTAAACCATCTGCTCAGATGTGACTTCCTTTGAGAGTCCATCTCAGGCCATTACATTATATAGGAAAGAGATCCCCCCTTTCCACACCCTTTACCAGCTCCATAATTCCTGGAGTACTTCCCGCCACCAACAGGTTACACATCACTTCACCAATTTATGACCTGTCACTCCTCATTTGGACATGGGCATCAGAAGAGAAGGAAATTAGCAGTCTATTACTACTGTATTCCAGGCTTTAGACTGCTGATCGACAGATAGAATTTGCTCTGTAAATGATTGCTGAGAGCTGAGCGCTGAAACTCTTCTCTCGGAGCAACATCAGCTCTCACACACTGCTTGTTCCCCTGACCCCCATTCTCTCCTATCTCCTGATGGATGCTTGCTCTTCCATTTATACCCCTACTGGGTGTCCCAGAATCTCTGAGCAGGACTGTTACTGCTAGGTAGAAATCTAAGACTGATTCTTAGGAATCATTGATAGAAGAATTAAAATGAAAACAGGCATTCTTAACTAGTCAGCAAAAACTAGTTATACATGCTGTGGTACACTACTTAAAAAAGTATATTCAGAAACCTGGGAGTAGGGAGCATGTCTTCTGTATACACAAATATCCCAAGTACCATCACATATACAGCCACAGAGATATGCCCTCTGCTTGCTAAACCACACTAGAAACTCCTGGAGACTGTTTGCCCCAGGAGCCCCTTCACACCACATCCTCATTGCTAAAATTTCGCTTAATGAACACACAAGCAGATTAGTGGAGTCAAACACAATCACACTTCAAAGCAATACTTACCCCTTCTGTCTCCTCTACCCACCAGCATAATAAAACAGCTTCACACACCCTCATCAACATCTCCGCACCCTGGATCTGACACGCTGCAGCTTGCATGTACACCACAGTGGGTAGAACATTAAGCTGTACATGTACAAACACACACACACACACACACACACACACACACACACACACACAAAAGCAAAACCTTGTCTTAAATGCTGCATCCTGTTGTTATAGCAACAGAAGTCCCCCAACTGCCTAACAAAGGACAAGGACACACAGACACAGCAGCTCTTTTTTTTTTTTTATTTCAGCTCATACAAACTTATTAGGTACACCAGTTCCCTCCCTCCCTCCTCCTCCCCCCGTACCCCCTGCTCCCCCTCCCCACCCCTCTCCCTCCCCATCCCCCAGTGCCTCCCACCCCAATTCCCAGAGAGTCCTTTCTTGTGCATGTCTGATTTTCCTCTGGGCCTCCTCTCCGATGACGTACAAGGACCCAGTGGCCTTTCCCTGAACCCTTTCCCGTGTTCCCCTTAGGTATAGGAACACTGCTGTGGCTGCCAATCCTTTGCCTCCAAGGATCTTGGTGCCTTTAGCAGATGCTAGACTTTGTGAGGTCAACAGTGTGTTGGACAATGTGCAGGGCATGCAAAGTCCAATTATGGTTGCTTCAGCCCTAACTAGTATAGAGAATCTTACATATCATTGCACCTCCCATCCTTTTGCTCTTACACTCTTACCGCCCCCTCTTCCGCAAATTTCCCTGAGCTTCAAGATGGGGAGAGACTAAGCTGGCCTAGTTCTAGGTGGTTGATATAGAGTCTCTGAAGTTCTGGATTGTGGTTTGTTGATTTCTTTTGCAGTTTTGCTGCTCCTGCAATGCCCTTCACTACATCCTGGTGGGCATTGTATGTTACCCCCTGGCCAGAGACAAAAAGCTGTTAGAGTCTTGTGATAAAAGCACATTCAAAGGTAGATGTAATAAAAGTGGGAAACCACAGTGAGGGAGGGGTCTATCACTCATTTGCAAAATGGTTACTTTTTATCTGCCAGACTATATGCCCTCCTCTTCTGGTGAGATCACACCCCCTCAGTAGTAAATGATCAGGAACAAAAGTCTGTGAACTTAATCAGATGTCTCATTACTTATTTGGGTCCTTGGTGGAGGCCTATTTTCCCTGCTGTAACATGGTCCCTTCTCTCCTTGTTTCTGGTGTGGCCCTCCTACCCCATCCCTCCTGTTCATAATCCTTGCAATTACTGTCTCTAGGTGGGCTGGGTGGGTTTGGTACTAGGAGCCACCTATTAGGGAGTACATATGGCGCTTAATTTTCTGGGTCTGGGATACTTCACTTAATATAATTGTTTCTAATGACATCCATTTCCCAGCAAATTCCAGTAATTCATCATTTTTGATGGCTGAGTAGTACTTCATTGTATAGATGCACCACAGTTTCCTTATCCACTCGTCAACTGTTGGACATTTGGGCTGATTCCATGACTTTGCTATTGTAAACAGTGCTGCTATGAACATGGTCGTGCTTGTGCTATCGAGGTGAACCTCTGCTGTATGGGGGGTTATTCCCAAAAGTGGAATAGCAGGGTCACATGGCATTTCAATCTTTAATTTCTTTAAGAATCTCCAGACGGCTCACCAGAGTGGCTGTATGAGCCTGCATTCCCACCAGCAATGTAGGAGAGTTCCCCTCTCTCCACATCCTCTCCAACATTTGTTGTTGTTTGTATTGTGGATTTTTGCCATCCTGACCGGGGTGAGATGATATCTCAGGGAAGTTTTGATTTGCATTTCCCTGATGGCTAAGGAAGTGGAGCATATTTTTCAGATATTTGTTAGACATTTTAATTTCATCCCTGGTAAAGTTTTTTTTAAGTTCCAGGGCCCATTTTTTAATTGGGCCATTGGTTTCCTTGGTGTTTAGTTTTCTAAGTTCTTTGTGCACTCTGGACAGCAGAGCTCTATCAGATGTGTGGTTAGTGAAGATTTTCTCCCATTCTGTGGGTTGCCTTTGAGCTCGCGTTATAATCTCTTTATCTGAACAGAATCTCTTTAATTTCACAAGATCCCAACTGTTGAGAGTTGGTAGCAATGACTGTGCCATTGGACAGACACAGCAGCTCTGAGGAGAGAGGTCAGCTGCATTATTTGAAGAGGGTGCTCTGAGCTGAATTCTTTCCTCATTCTTGGAAGAGAACAGTAGTGCCTGCTAGATGCTCACTACCCTTCCTGGCTTCCGAAATATCCTGCATTCCTTCCTCCTCTTTCTGTGCACACAGTACCACTGTTCTTTGTGCACATTCTCTACCTGTGCTTAGACCGTCGCTTCTGTCTCAACCCAGACACTGCTCCAGTATTTGCATGACGCTCCACCTGAGCTGCTTAGCAACCCATCTTCAGAGGAGATCATCCCTACCCAGCATTCTTGCCCTTCTGATTCTCTCTCTCTCTCTCTCTCTCTCTCTCTCTCTCTCACTCTTGCTCTTTCTCTCCAGACCCATTTTCTCAAAAGGCCCTTACATTATAGATCATAGATTTCCATTTCTTATCATCATTCAGTCCCTACAACCAGAACATCCGTAATGGGCTGACTGGCTTTTCCCGGGCAGCATAGCCACTGACCATTCTGTTGACAAATACACGACAGATACTTGGAAGCCTTGGTAATGTTGACGTGGATTCCTTTTGTTGTGACTTATTTTCTTACCTCTGACTATAACTTTCTCAGCTGTTTTCACATTGCTTACCTTGATTTTTCCCCCCATGGGGCATCTTGCATCCCAAGAGTCCTGTCATGTCTCCATTATAACTATATGCCACGATGCCTATCATGAAACCCTGAGTAATAAGCAGGCTGAGGAATGCTGTACCACTGAGCTATGCCCCAGCCATTCAAACTGTCCAGCTACAGTGTCGACCTATTCTTTCAGTGCTGCATCCACGTATCAAAACTTCCACACTAGGAACTTCTGTCCAACCATTTCTCACGCTGTTCCCACTGTACTAAAGTCCATACGGGAGTTGTTCAAATGCTCTTTTTAATCACGAGCTCTGATCTGGTCAAGACCCTGCCCTGCAGCCGTCCCCTTAAGCCAAGGATCTGGTCACCTCGGCAGACTCCTCTGCGCTCTTCTGGACCTAATTCAGTTGCCCCTTCTTGACACTCGTTTCCCCATCTCCAGAATGCGTCCTCTCCTGCCTGTTTACTTACATAACTCGATGCCTAACTTTCCTGATCACATTCCCTGTCATTGTTATGACTTTCAGCCTGATCTTTAGCCTGCAGGGTAAATTTCACAGACAGATGACAGCTCTCTGCTTGCTTCTTGCTCTGTGGATCCCCACACCCTTGTCCCTGTGGCTTGCTAGCTTCTGACCACACGGGCAAGACTGAATCCCCATGACATTTTGAGCTGCTACCTGGCAGACTGGTCATACCCCAGCCCCACCTGCTCCAGCCGGCACTCCTTGGTTATGCCCACTGAGGTCCACCTTTAGCAATTCAAGAACTCCTTGAGGCCCTCTCTATTCTGTGCCCTACTAAATTAACCCCAAAACAGGCTTTTAATACTGCAGCTCATAAGTACCCTCAGCCAAGGTCTGTCTGTCCTCCTATCAGATGGAAGCATCAGGATCCTATTGCGCCTGAGCCTCCATCTCACATCCGTCCCTATGCAAGAGGTGGAGTTCTTACAGGCCTTGGAAACAGCGCACGAGGATGACTGATACCCTTTGCCTGTGTGACATCAGAATTATATCCAAAGCAGTGCTGCAAATCTCCAACCAACCAAACACGTTCCACTTGTGTACTAAGGAAAAGCCTCATTTGCTGCAGGCTGCCTGCTTCTCATTTCACCTAATGCCTTTCCATGTTTGTGTTACCTGCTTAGTTCTCAAATACAGTTGAGTTCATGACCCCCATTTTAGATAGCTACAGATTAGGATTGTATCAAGAGCAGAGGGGAGTGTGTCTGCGTTAACTGGCTACGAGAGGAGAGATTTCAGAAATGAATGGCCACGGCTTGAGGCAGAAATACCTCCAAGCTCGTCCCAAGCTACATGACATCAGACTATTTAATTCTCCATTCTGGGACTTGGTTTCCACCATTGTAAGCAGGTGGATGCTAGTGGCACCCGAATCATTGTGCTGCTATGAAGGCTAAATAAACAAATGTGGATAAAGCATTGGGGCAGTGTGCTCACCAAGGCTAGCTATTATCCATTATTATTCACAGGCAGAGGAAATCACAGGGGAAAGTCTTTGGAATATGAAAGAACATTGTATACTTGGGGAAAATAAGGTGGGGTGAGTGGGGGGAGCACAGAGGCAGAGGTCAGAGCTCTTTTTGCAATACTTGACGGGGGGGGGCCAAGGCAGGGCAGGCCCTGAGCACGCATGGGCAGGGTGCTGCGTGATGGGATGGATGGATGTGCTACTGCAGTAAAGCGCCGAAGACTGGTAACTTACCTCAGCAAAAATGTGTTGTCAGCAGCTCTACAGAATGAGCAGCGCAAGGTCAGGGAACCAGAAGGTGCAGCCTCTGCTGAGAAGAGCCTGTTGTGTACTCACAGCATCGGAATAGAGGAAAAAACTGCAGACCTGGGTGGTTCCCTTTAGCCTTTCTATAAAGACATTAAATTTGCTTGTGAAGGTAAAGTCCAGTAGTCTATAAACCTTACAACTGCCCTGCCTCTAAAACCTCTACTTTGAGGAGTAAAGCATATGACATTTTGAGGGCACATGTTGATTTGCTTGTTTGTTTTTAAATACATACATATATACATACATACATACATACATACATACATACATACATATATATATATATATATATAGTGTGTTTGTGTGTGTGTGTGTGTTCATCAGAGGGCACTGTATATCCCTGTGGAGGACAAAGAATCACTTCAGGAGTCATCCTGGATTGCCTCTACCTCCTTTGTGCTTTGCTTGGGATTTCCCAGGCTCTGCCCACCAAGGCTGGAAGTGCAGGACATCACCATTTCAGCCTGGCACTTTTGTGTGGGACCTGGGATCCAAACTCAGGACTTTCTGCTTGCAAGGCAGAGTCTTAATCCCTGAGACCTCTCTCCAGCCCTGCACACACATATTTAAACCATTATAATCCCCAAGGGCTTCGCTAGCTGTGTTGTGTGGCTACTATGTATCCTGGAAGAAAATTGAAGCATTCATTTCAGTGGTTCTTAGTTTGTACAACTTCTCCGTGTCAGGCAGTGTACACAGTGTTGGAAAGACATTGAACAAAATCATGATCTCTTTCCTCTAGACATGGAAAATAAGTGCTCCCCCTCTGGCTGTTCTTGGCAGCAGGCTGGGTGCGAGGGTGTAGGTAGACATGCTCTAAAAGGCTGTAAGGGATGTTGGGTAAGGACATTAGCAAGTTGCTCAAGAGAAGGGGGCTTAGCAAGCCCAGGGTTATGAAGAAGCAGGAGCAGGTGGTTTTATTAAGTAGCATGGTTGGTTGCACTACAAAGAGATATTTGAGTTAAAAAGTGAAGTAGGTTGAATAGATGGGTAAGTGTGGAAAAAGCATCCCAGGCAAAGCAGACGGTAGAAAGAAGGGTCCCAGGGCAGTAGTGTGTCTGGTGGGTTCATGGGGAAATATGGAAGCTGGCAAGCAAGAAGACCTCCAGGCATTGCAAAGACCTGGCCGCCACTCTGGAGAATCAAGGAGCCGCTGCAGAGTCCTGAGCCCAGAAATGCGTGTTCTCTCTTCTTCAGAAAGTGGATCTTTGTGGCTTCTGTGCAGAAAAGGGAGAGTGAATGAATGCAGAGTGTGAGTGAGAAGCAGATGAGAAGCGATGACCACGTGGATTGAGAACATCCCTCAGCAGCAGACCGAGCTCACAAGGAAAATCCACCTGAAGGAACGGCGAGTTGGCAAGGATTCACGATCGGCCAGATGGAAGATGCAAATTCTGCTGCCTCTCTGGTCATTCACAGCTCTCCCTTTGCCTTCCCCTCTCCAAACAAGAAGCTGCCCACATCCTTGTGAAACAAGCCATGGTACCTATGGCAACAGCGATGCAGTGGTCCCTGATGATGACATAACTCTGCTTTGAGATAAGGCCCGTTAAAGCACCGCAACTTATCTCGGCCATTTTAAAGTAGTCAGTTTCTGTCTACATAACCACTTAAACAGATGGACAAGGAGGCACAGATGTATCGGGGACTTTTCCAAGGTCACATGGTTAAATGGCAGGGCCTAGGTTGGATCTTGAGCTGTGGAATCCCAGCTTTGTGCTATCTGCCACTTTTTTTCTGAGCAATTCCCCGATGAGTGGAACTATGACCTCGAAACTTCTTTTCACCTGCCATTCCATAATTCTTTGTTCCAGAAGAAACTTTCAATTCTGTCCCATCATTGACTTCTGTAAGTGAATTAGGTCCAGACTAGGCATGCTGAGGATTTGGGTGATGCTTTTTTAATTTTCTTTTCTTCTTTTAGAGTTTCATATAGGAATACAATAAATCCATGTTATTTTCACCTGTTATTACCCAATCCCACCCGCTTCCTTTTCCACTGCAAACCTTCTTTTTTCCTCACCCATCTCCTCTGCTTTCATGTCCTTGTGTCCTTTCATGCTGCAACTGAGTTTCGTCTGGGTTACCTGTATTGACATGTGCCTGAGTACTTGCTGGAAGATGGATTACATATCAGTGCGTATACCAGTGGGAAAAGCACCTCCCATTTCCCCGATCCAGCATTAACTCCTAATAGTATATTGGGGAGGTGCAGAGCTTGCCCCTTCCATCATGAACTATTAAGCCAAATCGTGTGCAGGTCTAGTGGAAGCACACACAACTGGAGTGTTCATGGATACAGCAACCCTATCACGTCCAAGAGATACTGTCTGGATATACTGCTCCTCGTATCAGGCTTTTACATTTGTGTGTGTATATGTGTGTGTGTGTGTGTGAGAGAGAGAGGGGGGGCATAGTATATTCTTGTGCAGGACCAAGGGTGACTTTGGGAATTATCTTGGATTACTTCTACCTTTTTTTTGCTTTGCTTTGGGATTTCCCAGGCTCCACCTACCACGACAAGGACCAGAAGTGCAGGCCGCCACTGTTTCTGCCTGGTATTTTTTTTAAATAATGTATTTTTTTCCCACTCATACAAACATAATAGGTATCCCGTCCCCTCCCTTCCTCCAGTCCTTCCTGGACCTCCCTCTCCCTCCCCCCTTTTCCCCCTTCCTTTCCCCCCTCCCTTCCTTTCTCCCAGTGCCCCCTCCCCCCATCCCTGGAGCATCCTTTAATGTGTATGCCAAACTTTCCTCTGGGTCCTCCCTGCCCGGCATTTTTTTTAAACATGAGACCTGGGAACTGAACTCAGGCCTTCTGCTTGCAAGGTAGAGTCTTAACCCCCCAGCTATCTCTCTAGCCCAGGCTCTTACATTCTTACTGCCCCCTCTTTCACAATGTTTTAGGATGATTATTGAATAGTAAACTTATATAGAGTAGTAAAAGAGTATCTTTAAATTTTTGTAACCATTTCATTTTAAATGTATCAATTGGGGGGACTTTTATTTCACAATTTCCTTGTCTTTTCATTTTCTTTCCCTTCATACAAACTCTCCG
The DNA here is from genome assembly GCA_023101885.1 of Typhlomys cinereus. Taxonomy (NCBI): domain Eukaryota; kingdom Metazoa; phylum Chordata; class Mammalia; order Rodentia; family Platacanthomyidae; genus Typhlomys; species Typhlomys cinereus. The sequence continues at coordinate 1,153,275 of JALPQD010000479.1, forward strand.
TTCTTAGAATGTAGGAGACAGTTCTTATTTATCATAAAATTAGAGAGAGTTTTGTTCTACATTCCCTTGTACAAGAGTGCCAGGAGGGCTAGGGAAAAGCTCATTGATTAATGTACTTACTGCACAAGCAAGAGAACTGGAATTCAGATTCCAGAACCCACGTAAAATGCCACATGGGTATGGCAGCCCACCCATAGCTGCAGCCCCAGAAGGCAGAGACTGGGAATCCCCAGAGCAAGCTGGCTGGTCAAACTAGCTCTATAGGTGGCTCTGGGTTTGATGAGAGAGCCTGTCTCAGGAAGAATTAAGTGGAAGAGTGATTGAGAATGATATTAACCTAGAGTTTCCACATGCAGTCTCACACAAATGCAAACATGCATACAGATGCACATACCATTTGTGCACAAACAGGCCCCACACACACATGCAAACATACATGCACACATGTACGTATATATGCATGCATGTACATAAGCCCATACACATGTAAACATGCAGACATGAACCTGCACACATAGAGGTCCACACATATCCACATAAGCACACATACAAACATGCATGTACACACAGGTCCTTACACATGTTCTCTCATGCACCACACAGACCACACACATGCAAACATACACACACACGCAAACATGCACACACACAGGCCTGAAAGCATGTATTTATACATGTGCATATATATAAGCCCACATTCATGTAAACATACAGACATTCACATGTACACACAGAGGCCTACATACATACACACATGCATACACACATACAAGCATCCTCACAAAGGCACACATGCTGCCACACACAGAGGCCCAAAGACATACGGACATGAACATACACTCATTCACATACAGGCACACACAAGCTCATATATATAAAAACATGCATACACATACATGCACACATATATGCACACAGGCCCACATATGTGCAAAAATGCACATACGCGTGCACACGTGCACACATGCCATTAGTTTTCCTTGGATTTCCATAGGAAAGACTTCCAAATCTGAAACCAAAAGAGCTCAGGAGTTCCTAAGGCCCTGTGGTTTTGGTTCTCACTTCTCACAGTAATTGCAGCCTTTAACTTTGTAACATAATTATTAACAGCATGGTAAATTGCTTAGAGAGACTTTGGTTGGGGTTAAATTAATAAAAATCAATTTAATCTCAACTCCAGCTTTTATCTCCTTCTGGTTTGTTTATCAGTGATAACATGAGACTGCATAATTTGGATTAAAATTTGATTCTGTCACTTATAAAGTCAACCTATTTCAGTATTGAAGTACTTTATAAAGAAATGGATCGGTAGTGGTGATGATTATAGTAAAGGTGTGCATGCAGGCATGAATGTGTATGTGTGTGTTCATATGCATGTGTGTGTGTGTGTGTGTGTGTGTGTGTGTGTGTGTGTGTATGTGCCTGTTGCATGTCTGTGCTTGTGCATGTGTTGAATCTGGTGGAAAACCCATTCCCACACATGCCCCCTCTTTCCTGGGTTCTCCCCGCCTGCTCCTCCAGAACCCAGCCTTTATCTCCCCACCAACTTCTGCCAGTATCCGTCCAATGTTGGGTTTTCAGGGTTTCTTTCTTATCTTCCTTCTCTTTGCCTAATGGAAATTTTCATGTGTCTCATTCAGGAATGAAACCAAAAGTCACTACCTTTTCCCCACTTCCCATGAGGATCAGATCAGAATCTATCTTCTCTCTCTCTCTCTCTCTCTCTCTCTCTCTCTCTCTCTCTCTCTCTCTCTCTTACTCTCTCTGACTGCTTCCACAAATAACACTTAGATCTCACTCCTTGAAGCCACACACACCTTTCAGTTTCCTTAAAAGTCAGTCCCAAAATTCTGGTTTCTACTGACTAAGAGATATACCTACCAAAGTTTAGTTGTTCCAATTCCATTTGGATCTTCCTTTAACCATATCTACATCAAAATCATGGTGTAATTGGGGAAATGTGATAACATCATTGTTATTTTTAACTGTTCTCTTGCAAAGTTGTGTTTTTATATATTTTATTTATTTAAGAGGGAGAGAAAGAGAAAGAAAAAGAGAGAGAATGCAAGCCATGACACATGGGTAGAAGTCAGAGGAAAAATTTCAAAAGTCAGTTGTCTCCTTCTACCATCTGGGCTTCCAGAGATGGACCTGAAGTCGCCAGGGTTTCAAGCAGAAACCTCACCTGCTGAGCTATCTACCAGTCCAAGTCATGATTTAAAAAGTGTAGGTTTTTTTTCATAAATGAATTCTCAGGATTTTTTTCAGAAGTTACAATATTTTATTTAGAATTTATTTCAACATTGCCTAGCAGTACAATAGAGAGGGGAGAAACTGCTTAATAAGTGAGTCACTGGACACAGGTTAATAATTACCAAAGTTGTGATAGATAGATTGGGGTTAATTATATTTTTGGCCTCTGCTTACAAGACAAAGAGACAGAGACAGAGACAGAGAATTTTAGAATTTCTCAACCTCAGCACTGCTGCTGATTGGAGCTGGAAAATTCTCTTTTTGTGGGGCAGATAATATTTAGCTATATTCTACAGGTTCACACACACCCCACAACCCCTCAGCCATGACAGCCAAACATGTCTTCAGACATTGCTGATGGTCCCTCAGGAAAAAAAATATTCCTGACTGAAAACTATCACTCTGTCTCAGTACCTGTTTAGCAATTACCACTGCTTGGCTTTAGGTTACACGCTATTTCCCGGGCTTGTCTTCTGGAGACACGCACGATGCGATTCCATTAGCTGCGTTCCACTGGACCGAAGGCCCACAGAGGCAGCCACTGTGTCTCTCGTGCCTTCGCCTGCATCTTGAGGACCCACGCAGCACGGAAGAGTAGAAAATCAATTAATATTTGTTGTTCAGTGAAGTATGACAGCAGCAGCAGCAACATCAACAAAGAACATTTTATAAAAGAGGCATGGTTATTGGTCAAGTGTCTTTCACTCTCAGGAGTGAAAGTCCTCGTTTTGTTTTGTTTTTGTTATTGTTGTTGTTTGTTTGTTTTGGATTAAGGCAGGATTTATTAGAGGAGAGAAAGAGCGGAACTCACAGAACTCACGAATTCTGGATGTGGAGTACCATGAGGGGCCAGGATGCCCTGGAGAACTCGTGGGCTCCAGGCGTGGAATTCTTGCGGAACATGGAGCTGGGAAAGAATTCACAGACTCAAGAGGGGTGCCATGAGGGGCAGGCCGAAGATGGCTGCCAGGGTCGGGTATCTGACCCCGTATAAAATACACTTAGACAAGCCCAAGAAACATGGCTTTTCCTCATTGGTTAACTCACATTGTAGCCCTAACCTGGTTGATCTTGTGCCCACCTCATGATAAGGTTCGTCTACAGTGGAGAGCCAATCTCCACATCCTTTCACAAGCAATGGGCTGGGGAAGGTTAGCGAAGGGTGTCTTCCTTCAGTGAATCCCAGCAGTGGGGGATGGCTCTTCTAGACCTTCAGAGATCATCCCAACATGGCTGCTCTAAACCTGCCTAATCCCCCCTTAATTTTTTGAGGACTTGATTGCTCAAGGGATGAGGGGCCACGGCCACTCTGGCTACTTCCTGCTGAGTTGGGACGAAGGAAGTGTGAACAGTCAAAGGTCCTCTCATCTATGCGATGCCAGCATGGTACAAAGGTTCCCACATTTGAAGCTTCATGGGTATTAATCTTAGCTGGTGGACTCTACCTCTCCTGTCTGTCTCCTGGCTATGCTTGCTAAATGTTACACATCATGGGGGTGGTTTTTGTGTGCCCCAGAGATTGAAACAGAACTCTCCTTGAGGAGGATTAAGATAGAGTCTATTAGAGGAGAGAAAGAATGGCACTCACAGACTCCAAATGTGGAGCACCATGAGGGGCAAGGGTCCCCTGGAGAACTCACGGACGCCAGGCATAGAATCCATGAAGGGCAAGGAGCTGGAAAAGTACTCATAGACCTCAGACATGCAGTGCCATGAGGGGCAGGCTGGAAGTCCTTGTTTTAAAGATGAATCGTGTGACCACCTGAGCTAAGGTCCTACCGGATGCACAGTGCTGGGAGGTGCTAAGATGTGTCACATGACTGTCATAGTTAGGCACAGGTGTCAGTTTGACAGCTGAGGGTTTGAGCTGTGGGCACATTTGTAGAGAATTAGTGGTTAAGCCCAGAGCAAACCTGCAGGAGATTGTCTAGCTGATGGGGAAGGCCCAGCCCATGGAGGGTGGGATTAGGGCCTGGAATAAAGTACAGAGAGCTGGTTGAGAGAGTCGGCATCCTTGTGAACACTTGGCCAAATATGCTGGTCTGGCAAGTAAGGATCGTCCCTCTCTCGGCCATTATATAGAGATGGTTTGGCCCGTTCCCTCGGCCCTGATGTTGGTGTGAGCTCTCCCGTCAAGCTGCACTGGGAACTGTAACTGGACAATCGTAACAGAATAATCCCCTTGTTCCCTTAGGCATTTGATGGTGATTTATCAGCAACCATGCAGACTGACTGCAACAATGACCATCCAAGCCCTGTCCTGACGCAAATGCCTCCCCAGGCTTCTCACTGCAGCAGGACAACAGTCATCGTGGCTTCCAAGCTCCTAACACTTGCTCGTCCTTTTCCCTCAGTTCCCCAAAACTCTCCCTCTACTCTCTTTCCAACAAGCCAACCTTAGTCTGCCTCAACTTACTATTTTTTCTACCTAGAAGTACCCTCCCTCCACTGTCTCCTCTGTAACCCTGCTAGAATTAGCTCTAAGGTCACTTCTTCCAGAAAGCCAACCTTTAATCTACAGAATCACTGCCTCGGTTCTATGTGGCCGCCACACTGAGCGCCCAATTCATTGCAAGTCATACTCTTTTGTAGCTTCATGTTTGATTGCTTGTTTGTTCAATGGGTTGGAGGTTTTGTGACAGTTCTGTTCATGACCACATTTTTCTCAATTCTGTATCCCAGAGACAGAACTTACATGAGGCAGTCAATAATTATTTATTCAATGCATGAGTAAATCCATTAATTAATATCAGATCTGGCTCTAGCCCTGCCTACACACGCGAGATTTGTCTTCCTCACCTTGCTGAGAATAAATGCTAACAAGATATGGCATATTTCCTGCACTTAGTAGGAGCTTCCCACATGCCATCAGAACAGTGACCCTTTCTAATTCTTACTGCCCCTCCCCAAAAGAGCCTTTATTCATTCTGACTTCAGCCCAAGAGCAGGGGGCAACATCAGCTTCCCCTAATCACACTCGAAGGATGAGATTGCGATGACGAATGAAAGATGATTTTGTTATAATGGCGTTCCATTTTCATATTGCTGGGTTACAAAGCTATTTCAAGATGGAAAAAAACTTCCAGTGTGTCCTCAATGGTTAATGATCCTCAGCAAACAATCTGTCCAGTGTGAGAAAGATTTCTTTTCCAATCTGACAGCTGATCTATAATCAGGTTCTGCTTGGATGCTATGTGAGTTTCTCCCCGCCCCTCACCGTGGGGCGCAGTGAACACCCCACGGAGGGAGAAAGCCCAAACCTTTTATTACACGCATTCCTGATTTCCCAGAAGTTTCTCCGTGGTGGGGAAGGCTTGCAGATGCCTGCCAGATGTTGTTTTATTTTCCTGGAGAGGAAACCTTCTCCAAGGACTTTGAGGTTTCTGCTTGGTAAAGTTACAGAGCTGGGTCCATGTTTCTTTTTCTTCTTTCCTTTAATTTACCAACAGGTGTTAATTTACCCGTTACAATCTCAGAGATAACCACTGAAAGAAAAGCAGACCATCTCTGCTAAAGAACTCCCACTTTAACATGTGGTGAGGTGACAGGAAGCAGACTATGGAAAGGCAGATAGATGGTTCTCGTTCTGATGGGAAAGGTACAGAGAGTCCTGAAACCCAGAGGCTGGGAACCCATTGCATTCTGTGTGGTGAGTGGGGTGGGCTTCCTAGAAGAGGCATCAAGAAAGGGTGAACATGAACTAGACAGACAGGAGAAGAAAAGGTGCATTGGACTAAGGGACCAGAATGTGAAAAGTAGATGGAGGGAATGGCAAATATTCACAAAAGGAGGTTTTTCAAATGTTTTATTTATTTGAGAAGCAGGGCAGAGAATCATGTGCCACAGTGCTCGGGGTACACAGGTTCCTTTGCCTACTGAGCCACCTCAATAGCCCTCACGGAAGGTGTTAAATGGGCCAATCTGATCAAGAAAGTCATAAGTGCCATATTTAAGAAACTGAGCTTTGAATAAACCTATGTGAACAATACAGCATGCCTACATGCACACACATACATGTGTGAGTGTGTGTATGAGCATTGTACACACGTGTGTACATATTTTTGTGGGTTGACAGTGAATAGCTCATTCACTTCCCCCCTCGCTTTTTATCTCTTTCCGTGCATCATCCATGAATATAGTGAACTCAGAGCATTTTCATGCCCTCAGTGCTCGTGTTCCTCCTCCTCACCCTGCGAGCCTGTGCCTGTCACTCACTAAACCTGGAGTTCATCAGCTCTGCTAGGAAGAGTTCCGGGGAGTTCCAGGGATCTGCTCCTTCCCACCTCGCCAGTGCTGGGGATACAGATGTGCACCCCTGTGCCCAGAGGAGGGGGTTACCTGACAGCTGGGGATGCAATGCTGTGGTCCTTGTACTTGTGTGGTAAGCGCTCTATTGGCTGAACCATCTCGCAGCCCCCACAGAGTGGCTTAAGCCAGGATGTATTCCACTGCAAAAGGACCAGAGAGAGGAACAAGCTTCCCCACTAGAACTGGCTGCACAGGCAGATTGCACAGACTGTCTCCTGGACATTTTATCATCTCCAAACCCTGACTTGCTTAGCCTCTGCTCTACTGATGCACTTTCCTTTGCCCTCCTCTCTTTCTCCCTCTTACTTATTGCATTTTTTTTCTTTTCAGGGTTCAGGTTAGTTCATTTTGCTCTTCTAAAAATCACAGCCATTCTCTCTCCCAACTCTGCCCTGTCTTCCATGTACTGTTTAGCTGCCATCTCTCACTCGGTTCCCAAGGGGATCCTTGCCTTTTCTCTTAAATTTGCAGTACTGGCAACCTAACAAAGTCATAACATTGCTTCTCTTTCACATGCAGTTGTCTTGTGTTCATTTGGATGCAAAACAGCTTAGCCAAGTTCATAAACTAGAAGATCAGCAGCTCCTTATTGCTTCAAGATAAGTTATATGGACAGATCGCATACTCCCGGGAAAGTGCACAAAGCATAAATTCAGTGAGCTCTCACAATGTCAGTGTGTCCCTCTGGTGCTAACGAAATTTAAGCAGAGCAAACTAGCACCCAAGAAGCCAGCCTGCATGCCCCATGCCTCGGACTAGCTGTCCCAGCCCAGACGGCTGTGGTCTGACTTACACGGTCACAGATTAGTTTGCCTTTTCCTATCTGTTGCAGTCAGCCTGCATGGTGGCTGATAAATCACCATCAAGTAGCTTAAGGGAAAAAGAGGTTTATTTTCTCTTACGATTGTCCAGTTACTGTTCTCAGTCCAGCTTAGCAGGAGAGCTCACACTACTAGAGCAGAGGGAAATGGCCACACCATCTCTACATAATATCTGAGAGAGGGACAATCCTTGCTTGTCAGACCAGAATGTCTGATCAAGTGTACACAAGGATGCCAACTTTCTTAATCAGCTCTCTGTATTTTATTCCAGGGCCTAGTTACACCCACCATGGGCTGGGCCTTCCCCATCAGCTAGACAATCTCCTGCAGGTTTGCTCTAGGTTTAACTCAATCACTAATTCTCAACAAATGTGCCCAGAGTTCAAACCCTCAACTGTCAAGTTGACACCTGTGTCTAACTATGACACTATCCTTCCTTCCTTTCTTCCTTCCTTCTTTCCTTCTGTTCATCCTTCCTTCCCTCACTCTCTTACTCTCTTATTCTATCTTTCCTTTATTTCTTTTTCCGTCCTTCTTTTTCCTTCCTTCTTTCTTTCCATCCTTCTTTCCTTCCTTTCTTCTTTCTTTCTTGCCTTCTTTCCATTAAACACAAATGCTAAAAATATAGCTTGCAATGACTACCTCGTATTTTCGGCAACATTGTACATGGGAGGCTAATCCATGCTGATGCATATACATCAGTCCTCCTATGCACAATTCCATAATACACCATTGTGTATATACACACCGTATTCTGTATTCACTTGCCCAACATAAACGCATATGTGACTGTCCCACTGGAGAAGATGAACTCACTTTACTGTCTGTGGACGTGTGGGGCCTTTCATGCCCGTATGCTTCTGACGTGTGCTTTCTCCAGCCGCCCTGCCTGGTCATGGGAAGCGCCACATTCCCTGTGAGCAGCGCCCGAGAACGCAGCCCATTAGCATTTGATTGTCCAACTTCTCGCCATAAGCTCACTGGTGGGTCTGTGGTGGGATCCTAGTGTGGTTTTAATTTGCAGTGTCTTAACTACTAATGTGACTACACAACTTTTCATTTATACTTCAGTGACCATTTGCAAACACCTCCTCGGTGCAATAACTTGTAAAATATCTCATCTACATGTATTGGGAAAGGGACTTTTCTTAGCATTATGGAGGTTTTATTTTTCCATATTCAGGCTCTAACTTATTTATTTGTGAGGCTCTATCAGACGTCATCTGTTTTTTTCCTCAGTACTCATTCCATGCAACAGCTTCCATTTACTTTTTTAAAATAGATTTTACCACTTCCCTCTATCCCCTTCCCAATCCATCTCCTTTCTCTTCCCTTCTTCAATCCATCCCGTTCCCTCCCACCATCCTACCCATCAACCTTCATGGACCCCAGGGTTCCCTCTAGCCTGTCTACATTTTTTTAAATTTTTCTACTTTTATAAGCATATTGAGTACTTATTCCTGCTTCTCTCCGTCGTCTCTCCCTCCCATCCCTGCATCAACCCCACCTTTCTGCCTAAATGCTTCTATGGATCCTAGGGTTGCCCCTGGCCCATCTACTCTTACTCAGCCTAGAAATCTTCTACAAGAGAGGTAGAGAATCTCAACACCATGGCAGGATGCAGTCTAGGGCAGTAGAGGAGCAGTAAAGTTGGCAGCAGTGGCCACCATAATGCAGAGTGCCAGTAATTCAGCAGGGCTCACCCAAAATCCTAAGGCTTTGGGAACCTCACAGAAGAGGGAGTGGTGACACCTAAGGCAGGACTTCTGCATCTAGGAACTCACTGCAGTGAGACTTGTCTCTACCAGACCTGCATAATGACTGACACACCAACATGCCCCATAGAATATTGAAGAACTCAAGAGAGATAAGAACACACAGTGGAAACCTTGGGGACTAGAACTGGGTGAGTGAAGGGAAATGCCCCTCTCAGTGGCATGGGCCAAGGAGAGACAACCTGGTGTGTCATTTACTTTTTAAATTAACATAATTTATTTGTATTTTGACACTCTCAAGAGTCACTAGGGCTGGGTCCCTCCAAAGCTTCTGGGGAGAGCTGTTCCTCCCAGTACCTCACTTCTGAAGCTGTCCCACCGCCTGGTTCCTGGACACACTTCAATCTGCTTCTTTACTCAAGTCTCCATCCCTTTACTTCTAATCCCACCCCAGTGCCAATGAGAACACTTGAAATATATCAAGCTCACTGAGCTAATTAATCCTCCCAAGATCATTGACTTAATTATCTCCACTAAGTCTCTTTTGAGGATGTTATCCAACCAATCATAACATGCAACACAGCATATTCACAGGTTAGGTTTGGGATTAGAATGCAAAAATGTTTGGGGGTTCATAACTCTACCCACTGAGCCCCTTTACATTGACTGTTCTGGGATGCCAACAGATAGATGCTGGAAGCTCTCAGTCTTCACTCTCCTCTAGTGTTTCCCATCTCCTTGTTTTCTCACCCAACATTTCCAGGCTAATTTCTTCAATCTTTCAGCTCATTAACTGACTCTTCTGCTATTTTTATTCTACTGCTGATCTATTAATATATATTTTTTCCTAATTATCCTACTCCTGGGTTCCAGAATATGGTTCTATTTCACAGCAGCAAGTTTCTTAATCCCCTGAGGATATCTATTTTGAAATATTTTTTCCACATCATCAGTTAAATCTGTTATTGAAAGCTCTACTCTTCCTCATTATCCTGTCCGAAGGCTCCTTTCAAGGCACAAGATGTTTTTTCCATCGCATTTATTTTATTTCTTTAAATTTGACTGCCATTTTATGTATTTCTATCTATAAAATAAAAAATAATAACTGTGTTGCACATTCTGGCATGTATCCTTAAAAATGTAGTAATACCTCATGATATGCATTCATTGAATAGCTAGCTACTCAACACATACTGTCAAAATTGAAAAAGTTTGCAGGAAATTACTGTTTTTAAATGATATTTTAATCATTCCTGTTCTATTTGTACTTAAAAGCTACACTGAACACTACTGGAAGATAAACACACTGTTTTTAGATCAAATGCATAGATTTCTGCTTCCTTGTCCTGGATAAAAATCCAGTATGTATCTGTATTATCAGATCATGTGGACCAATAAGTAACTACAGAGAAAAGAGGCAAATCAAAGGTTTTTGTGCTTTAAGCATAGCATTTCATTTCTCTAAGCATGGAAATATTTGTTAAGTCTCCCACACTTGTGACTTTCTTAGGAACATTGACTTGAATTGCTTCAGCACTACACCTTCTTCAATCCGGCAGTAGGGTACATGTTGTAATCCCAGCACTTAGGAGGTAAAGGCAGGAGGATTGGTACAACTCCAAGGCCAGCTTGGGTTACATAGCAAGACCATTCCTCAAAAAAAATGCACACAAATAAACCCCAAATCTTCCATACTTATGGACATATAATCTAGAAATTTGTCCCAGACTCATTGGTGCTGTATCTATTTCTTCGGTGGTGACTGTCATGCCTTAGCATGCTTCCAAGAAAAGTTATTCGCTCAGTTTATATAATGCTTCTTGGGAGTTTTCTCTAGGGAAAAAGTCATTGCCATGTGGCCTGCACAGGGAACTCAGCGTAGCAGCTGCTTCATATTTAGTCTTGCAGTTCATTCCTGATTATCTCGCTTTTTTTTTTGCAGTACTTAATGCTTGCTCTTCATATTTCTCTGGAGATTTTGTGGGGGAAGCTAACTTTGACTCCAGTAGTTGCTTCTCTTCAAAGTGAATCATATGTGACTTTATTTCTCCTTTACATCAATATGTTTTCTTCCCTTCCTTCTTTCCTTCCTTCTTTCCTTCCTTCCTTTCCTTCCTTCCTTCCTTCCTTCCTTTCCTTCCTTCCTTCCTTCTTTTTCTTCCTTCTTCCCTTCCCTTCCTTCCCTTCCGGCCTTCCTTCCTTCCTTCCCTTCCTTCCTTCCCTTCCCTTCCTCTTCCCTTCCTTCCTTCCTTCCGTCCTCTTCCTTTTCCTTCCTTTCCTCCTTCCTTTCGTCTTTTCTTCCTTCTCTCTTTCGTCCTTTCCTTCTCTTCCTTCTTCTTCCTTCCTTCCTTCTTTCCTTCCTTCCTTCCTTCCTTCCCTCCCTCCCTTCTTTTCTTCCTTTCTTCATTTTTCCCTCCCTCACTCCCTTCCTTTTCTTTTTCTTTTTAATTTTTCCTTTTACTTAAAAGTATAAATACAATTCCCAGAACATCCAATACATGCATCTTCAACCATAATAGGTATCAGGTATCACTTCATCCTAAAGATACTGAAAGCATTGATTTTCTTTTTTCTTTTTTTTTTTTTTTTTTTTTTTTTTGTCTTTGGGCTCCTTTTTATTCTTTTTTTTTCAGTTTTGATTTTCTTTTTTTTTTTACTTTTTTTATTAAAAATTTAATTATACATTTTAAAATTTTTTTATCAGTTCCCTCCCTCCCCCCTCCTCCCCCCGAACCCCCTCCTCCCCCTCCCCATCTCCCAGTGCCTCCCCCCCAATTCCCAGAGAGTCCTTTATTGTGTACGCCTAACTCTCCATTGGGTCCTCCTCTCCGATGACATATAAGGACCCAGTGTCATTTCCATAAGCCCTTTCTCTTGTTCCCCTTAAGCATAGGAGCACTACTATGGCTGTCAATCCCTTGCCTCCAGGGGTCTCGGTGCCCTTAACAGATGCTAGACTTTATGAGGGCAACAGTGCGCTGGACATTGCGCAGGGCATGCAAAGTCCCATTATGATTGCTTTGGCCCCAACTATTGTTGAGAATCTTGCAAATCGTTGCTCCTCCCATCCTTTTGCTCTTACAATCTTACTGCCCCCTCTTCCGCAAATGTCCCTGAGCTCCAGGATGGGGAGAGATTAGGCTGGCCTAGTTCTATGTGATTGATATAGTCTCTGAAGTTCTGGATTGTGGTTTGTTGATTTTCTTTTGCAGTTTTGCTGCTCCTGCAATGCCCTTCACTCCATTCTGCTGGGCACTGTATGTCACCCCCTGGCCAGAGACAAAAAGCTGTTAAACTGGAGTCTTGTTATAATAGCACATTCAAGGGTAGATGTAATAAGAGTAGGAAACCTCACTGAGGGAGGGGTCCATCACCCATTTGCAAAATGATTACTTTTTATCTGCTAGACTATATGCCCTCCCCTTCTGGTGAGATCAGGAAAGAACGTCTGTGAACTTAACCAGGTTTCTCATTACTTACTTGCAGACCTTGATGGAGGCCTATTTTCTCTGCTGTAACATGGTCCCCTCTCTCCTTGTTTCTGGTGTGGCCCTCCTACCCCATCTCTCTTGTTCATAATCCTTGCAATTACTATGTTACATAGGTTTACTTTTGAGTGTCTCAATGTGGGCTGGGTGAGTTTGGTACTAGGAGCCACCTATTAGGGAGTACATACGGCGCTTAATTTTCTGGGTTTGGGATACTTCACTTAATATAATTCTGAAAGCATTGATTTTCTAACCAGACATGAGTTACATTTTTTTTTCTCATGCTGTTCAGGGCTGTTATGATTTCTGAATTGACTTAACTTGCTGTCTGATTTTTGTTTTACCTGCCTGAAAGTTTGAAAAGTACCTACTGTATTCTTTTGTTTAATATTCCTGGACATTGATGATATACAGCATCTTCTCATGTCTTATTAGTGTGCCATTTTGTCTTTCAATAAACATCTTATTCATTAGCATCTCTTTTTGCCGATAAGGACTTCCTTCTACATTCTCCTAATGAAGTCTTGTGATCATATTGAATTGTAGATATTCTCTTCCAGTTTGTGGTATATCTCTTTACTTCATTTGCAATAGCTTTGAATTATAAAATTTAATGATTTTCATGTACTATGATATATGCCTTTTCCTTTTTTCCCCTCTACTCTTTGATGTTGTTTTACAATACAATTTTACTTCTATAATTTTAAACAGAGAACCAGTTCAAGTTTTAAAAATTAATATAATGCTTTTTATATTTAGATCTTTCTTTACATGAAAATATGGTTGTGTGTGTCTGAGAGATAGATAGAGAGAAAGAGAGAGATTTCTTCTCTCCACAATCAAATATCTCCAGCTCTTGCATTTTTTATTATAGGTTTGTAATACTGTCACGATTGCCACTTTTAAGTTTCTATTTGTACTTATATATTTTCCTTATATCTTCCTCTGTTTTATCTATTTATTTTTATATATAAATTATATATTTATTATGTATTTTTTATTATTTACTATTTTTAATTCAGAGAGGATACTTGGGCTTATTTAGAGGACACAGATTTGCAAGTTGCTACATGTATACAATATGAAATGGTCTAATTAAAGTAATTACCATTTCCCTTTATCCAAATATTCTCTTTCTGTGTGTTGGGAACCTTCAATCTTTTCTCTAATTATTTGAAAATATATATTAAATCATTGTATTCTATCATTAACCTACTGTACTAAAGAACACTAGAACTAATTTTTTCATCTGACACTACTACTTTATCAACACTATGTATTCACAGAAGTTATTCTTGATATTTGATAGGGCACAACCCTGGCCATGTTTTTTCTTGGAAAGGAATGAGGTATTTTGGCCTTGACAATTTTTCAAATAAACTTTGGAATCAAACTATCAATGTACCAAAATAACATTCCTTGTATTTTAACCAGGATTAGCCAAAAAGTTCAAATATTGTTAGGATCGTGGCAATTTTGCAACTTCAAACTTCAAAGTAGATGTGTAGCTAAGGATAATTTCAATTTCTAATCCTTCAGCTTCCACTACCCAGTGCTGGGATTACAGGCTAGACCCACACTCCCAGCTTTATGTGGTGCTAGAAATCAAACCAAGGATTTTACGCATGTGAGGCAAGAATTTTACCAACTGGGCCATATCCGCTACCCCTCTTGGACCTTTATTTTTTCCAATTAAGTTCTTTATGGCATATTTATTTGTTTGTTTGCTTGTTTATATATGTGCGTGAGGCACACATTGGCGTGGCATGAGCGGTAATCAGAAGACAATTTTATGGAATCGTTTCCCTCTATCCACTTTTCTTTGGGTTCTTGGGATTGAACTCAGTGTATCAGACTACATGGCAAGTTCCTTTACCCGCTGAGCCATCTTGCATGCACCTTTCTCAAATCCAGCAAGAATAGCACAAAGAAATCAGTGGTTTTCAGCACCCCATGCTAGGGTCTCTTTTGCAATGTAAGGCCATGCACCTTTGTGCTTTGGTAGATGCACAGAGACAATCTTGCCATAGTTCACACACAGTAAGGTGCTTTGCACCTTTAGTGTGTTGTTTTCTGCGGGCTTAGCAACATACTTTAGGGAATCGCATATACTTCCTTCTCTTTGTATGCAAAGAGCTTTGTCCTTAATGAGTATTCAATTTTGTCAAATAGTCTTCAGTTCCCTAAGGAAACAAACACTTATATTTTCCCCTGTAATCTTTCAATTTTATGAGCCACAGTAATGGATTATCTAAAGTTACACCTCCACATATTTGTGGACCAAGACAGAATTCATCGTAATTGTGTGTATACAGAGAGTGAACTAGAGAGAGATGATATATTGTCTCATTTATTAAGTCCTTTTGGTCATTTGTAGCATCTACGTTCATAAGTTTGATAGAACTGTAATTTTCTCTTAACAGTATCCTTGTCTGGTATTAGCATGAAGGTCACACTGCTTCAGAATGGGGACTAAAGGCATCGCTCCACAGTGCTTGACTCTGTGCAGCTCCCATTAATATTAGGTTTCACTTTTCTTGTTCTGGGTCAGTTCACAGGTAGCACTCTGTGGTTTACCTTTAACTGTTTTCAATTTCTACAAATGGTATATTCTGCTGTTTATTCTTTGTGTTAGTTTTAGTAAACTACATTTTGTTTACGCCGAAGACATTATTCATTCAATGTGAATTTCCAAACCTATTTGCTTAACTTTCAAAAAAAAAAATTCCATTCCTACCCTAATCTTAGCAGTCTCACTCAGTGTGCAGATGCAGAGCATCAGAAACACACATTCAATGCTAATAGTGATATGAAACATACAGCCATGTTAGAAGAATCTGGTGGCTTCTGACAAGACCAAGCATAATAGTCTTACCATCTCCTCCAGCAGCCATGGTATTCAATATTTGCTCAGAAGAGTTGACAAAGAAGGTCCGTACAAAACTGTTTGCCCCAGCTTCATTCCTGGCTGTCCAAACTGGTGGGCACACAAGAAGATGCTCTTCAGAGAGGATAAAGTGTGGCACATCGGGGAAATGTATGGTTATTTCATCTCTAAGAAGAAAGGTGATCTCAATCCACTCAGCCCATGACAAGTAACCAAAGAAGTTTAGACACACAGTTCTAAGATGAAGAAAACAATCTGAAGGTATCAGAGGGCAACGGGGGATGGGGGGGCAGGAGGGTGAACAGATGAAACACAGAGAGGACTTCAGGGAAAAGGAACACTCCATTTTTTTTAAAGTACAGAACAGGACTGACAAAGAATGAAATAGATCTTTTAAAAAGAATAAGAGCAGGTGATTGAAAGGAGTAATTTAATAAGTGGTTTTAAGAAGCGAATAGATAAAGTTTCTGAACTGGAATGAAGATTTGGCTATTAGCCAGGATGTAGCATCTCACCGTAAGAGAAAAAATGCACCATGCACAAAGAGCAGGGTGAGACACACATGCCAGGCAGCTACTCTGATCTCAAGGGAACAAATTAAGTTCATACTGACTTGGCCATTGTCATGGTAGGTAAGGATTTGGGAAACAATGAATTCCAAACAGGATACAGTGTTATCCTTTTTTTAATGCCCACCTGAATATGTCATAACATAGAAGAATTTGAATTTGCTACAGCAGATGGAAAGAAAAGCATGAACTTACCAACAGATATCCTTTACTAAATTAGTGTTCAAAACACACATCAGGAAGAACTTTGGATCTAAGGAAAACGTAGGTACCAGAAAAGACAACGCAGGAAGTAATGAATAAATGGCCAGCCTTCAGTAAGTTTTATTAACAGGAAGCCATGGTACAATAGTGACTAGAAAGACATTACACACAAGCTGGAAAAGCACCAGAGAAAAATAAAAATAACCAAGACTTGTATGATAATGAAAGTCTCCTATGTAGTTCTAAAGATTAAAGGCTTAATTAAAATTTAAGGATTCACGTAAAAATAACAGAAATTTTGAGCACAAATTACTTAAGAATGAAAACAATGAATTAAAATGACAGGAAAGAGTCATTAAGTATAAAGTAGGAAAATAGAAAACAAAAGAGATATAAGAAACAGATATATGGGGCTGGAGAAATAACTCAGGGGTTAAGACTCTGCCTTGCACACAGAAGGTCCTGAGTTCAGATCCCAGGTCCCACGTAAAAAGGTCAGGTGGAAACTGTGGCAGCCTGTACTTCTGGCCCTGATGGACAGAGCCTGAGAGATCCCAGAGCAAAACAAAGAGGAGGTAGAAGCAATCCAGGATGATTTCCCATGTCCTTGGACCTCCACAAGGACATACAATGCCTTATGACCACACACACACACACACACACACACACACACACACACACACACACGCACACACACGCACGCACACATATATATACACAATAAAATTTTAAAAAGATAATGGGTTAAATTGTATCCCCAAATTCACATATGGAAATCCTAACCCACAATAGCTTACAATGTACCACAGCAAGAAAAAAGAAACAGCGAAATACAGAGTAATGTCCTGTGAACAGGACAGGGCTGCTATACCCAGGAACTCACTGCGACTGTGTTTACTTGCACAAGACCTGCTGGAGATTTGCTCTCTCAACATTTCACCATGGAAGGAAGAAGACCTCATGAGACGGCACCCCTCTCCGAGAGACTTGTTTCCCCAATAGGGAAACATCATCCCGCTTCTGCAAGTGCTGAGGCACAGTCAAGTACAGGCAACCCAGATGAAACTCAGTGGGTCACATAGGCAAAAAAACAGGAAAGCAGAGGGAGATTTGTCAGGAAGAAGGGTTGCATTGAGAAAAACAAAGGAGAGGGATTACATAATAAGAGGTGAAAATTCATTGTATTTATGTATGAACTGTCAAGAAATTTTAAAATGGAAAAACAACAAATCAAAGAAGACAGAGTCTATACCAATAAAGACCATCTCAGTTGGGGTTGCAGGTACAGAATGAATATCAGCAAATGTTACATATTCCAGTGAGACTATAAATGCTGTGTGGTTTCTAACACATGGAATGCTGTTATCTTTAGGGCACCAGGTATCCTGGGACCTGTGAATTTAAAGAAAAGCTGCTGATTGCGAAGTCTGTGACTGATGTTTTTTCAGGTACTTTCCCGGGAAGTTAATTCTGCAGTTAATTTCAGGATACAAAAAGTATCTTTTCCCCAGAGAACCAGGGGAAACATATTTTTTTTAAAAAGGCTACATTTCCCTGGAGGTCCAGAGAAGATAGAGAAAGAAAACTGTCCCTAGGTAGAGGGAGATTACATTCTCTGAGGAACAATCTTTAACCCTTTAATTGATTTACCTGAGAATCTTCTGCACCAATGCTATTGACAGACTAATAACATGTTGCCCTACTGTGTGGATAAGTGAAGACAGAGCATTTTAGATCTTTGTCTATGTTTTAATAGTTTGTTTATTTTCTTCTTTCAGGTTTCTATTTTGTATTTTTATTTTATGTTGTTTCCTTCTTATGATTTCAATTCCATTTTATTTTTCCCCTGAGGACTGGGAAAAAGTCTCAGCAGTTAAAGAGCTTTCTGTGCAAGAAAGAGCAGGATTTAGATTCCCCAGATCCCAAGTAAAATACAGATGGACCTGACAGCATACCTGTAATTCTAGCATCAGAAGGCAAAGAATGGGAATCCCTAGAGCAAGCTGGCTAGCTACACTAGCCCTCTCATCAGGCCCTGAGTTTAATTAGAGATCCTATCTCAAAAGAACAAAGTGCAAGAGAGATAGAGAATGATCCCTGATATCAATGTCAGTCCTCAACACACACACACACACACACACGCCAATGACCACATACGTGTGATCATGCAGGCACATATACCACACATGCACATCAACACACAAAAATGAAAAAAGAAACATTTCCTGTTATTGTTCCGACTTCAGTGATCCTACAGTGGATCTTACTTAGGATCTAACTCTCAGGCTTATCCTTTGGAATCTTGCTTCCTAGCTTGATTTCTCATTTTTCCCACTTTTCTTTTTGAACTTAAGACACCTTTTTCAAGGCATCTACCACTTTGAAAAATCCACGAAGCACAAGCCAGCCATTTCTCCTTCTACAGAGAGCCTCATGAGCTGTCGGAAGGGCTCCTGGTGTGCTTGGACATTCTCGGAACTCAAGTTCTTCTTAATGAACAGCTGTGGCTATAAATATCCTGGAAAAGGTTCTTTTCCTTCCAAAGCACATGCAGAGAGAACACTTTTTGCTTTTAATCTCTTTTGTTATCTAGGATTTTATTTTCTAGAGCATTATGTTATCTACGATGTAGCCTCTCGAGGTGTTCAGGATTATTCAGGTCATAGTTCCAACTCCCACATTTAAAAAAAATTTTTTTAAGCCTTGTTTTTCCCCTGTTAGTCAGTCACACCTCTGGGTTAGGAAGCACAGCAAACATTCCCTGGATAGTTACTATAGAGGGCCTTCTTCTTCTCAGAAGCTCAGCTATACCCTGGAAAGAATGTTTGTTACATATTACCCTTCACTCACAAGTGTTTCCTTTTTTAAGTTTACAAAAATGTCAAAAGTTTCTCACCAAGAAAAAGAGATATTCTGATATTGCTTTCTCTGTATTTTTCAAATGTACATCAAAACTATGGACCACTAATGACCAGCTCTTACATTTCCTGTCATTCCCAAGCATCTATTGGCTTGTTGTTCCAATGGTCTTGCCATCATCTGAAGAGATTTTTCTGAAGAAAGTATCAAAAGCACTTAGAATCAGTCCACCATCTCCACTGAACATGTGAATGAGTCTAAAAGGAAAACATGGCAGCTGAAGACGGAGGCAAGGCAGTCATGGAAAATATGCCTTTCTTGGGGACACTAGAAACTTAAGCTAGAGCCGGATGGCACTATCCATTAGCACAAAAGTGCATCTCGAAGGAAGATGGGATTAAATAGCATTTAAAAGGACATTTCATGACACAAAAAGGATTCTGGGTCATGTGTGTAATGCGGCAAAGAGCTGCCATTCGCTGATTAGTTACTCGGTGGTAGGCACTTTACTGGAGGTTTTACCTAATTATTATTCACATTGTATGTGGGGGGGGTGTCGGTGTGGGGGGGTGTATTCATGTGCATAGGCATGTATACATGCATGTGGAGGTCAGAAGTCAGTGTCCAGTGTCTTCCTCAATTGTTTTCCACTTGATATTTTTGACAAGACCTCTCAATATGGAGCTCACCAATTTGGCTATACTTCTGGCTTGCTAGCCCCTGACAGCCACTGGTCCTTACCTCCCCGGTGACAGGATTACAGGCCAGCGTTGCCATACCTGGCTCGGTTCTGCCTCATCTTTTGCTCATGTGGGTGGCACTGGGGATCAAACTAGACCCTCGTGCTTTGTAACAATTGTTCTGCATGTAGCTGATAAATTCATGACCCAAGGGCTTCAGGTAACAAGGGGTTTTATTTTGACCTACAATAGCCTAGTCACAGTCACTTTGTCCAACTTTGCAGCAGAGCCCACACCAACACTGAGGGCTCAGGGAACTGACCATAACCAAATCCACATAACTGCTGAGAGGGACAATTCTCATTTGCCAGATCAGAATGTCTGGCCAACTGTATAGACAGATGCCAACTTCCTTCACCAGTTTCCTCCATCTTATTCACCTGCCCCATCCACCATGGGCTAAGCCTTCCCATCAATCAGACAATCTCCTCCAGGCTTGCTCGGGGCTGAATTCAACTGCCAATTCTTTACAAATGTGCCCAGAGCTCAAACTCTCAACCATCAAGTTGACTCCTGTACCTGACGATGACATGCTTTCACAGCAAGTATGATGAAGTCATCTCCCTAACCCATTATCATCCATATTTTACAAAGTTGAACAAAGATGCAAAGATGACACAGATGTCAAGAAGTAAAGCCAAAATTCTAATCAGCTACGAGAGTCATGAATTCAGTCACTTTCAACCGTGCTCCCTACTCAGACAAAAAGTCAGCAAATGATTTCAAGACAGGAGCAAAGCTGGTTATTTAACAAAACAGTAGTATTGGTCTGGGAGTGAGGTTTAAAAAAAAACTATGAACTGTTGTATTACTGCTAAGCATAAGTTGAGATGGGAAATTACTTAACTCCCAAAGGCAGTCAAGTAAGGAGATTTCAGAGATACCAGCCCAAATCAGCAGCCTGCATCTGGTGCTGATAACACCAAGGTCATGGGCTCTCCACAGTCAGCCTGCCTGCTGACACTTAGGAAGCTTGGCTGCTTCTTCTGGAAAGTCCCACTTCACTTGCTCCACCTCTGTCTTGCTTTAGTATAAAATGAAAGTACAAGCTAAGCTTGGGGCTGGAGCCCTTGGAGAGTGAGCTCAGCTCCAGACCAACAGTGAATAAAACTCCTAACTGGTGTCTGAGAAATGATTCCAGAGTGACTCTTACAGCAGTAATGTAATGAATGAAAAAAATTATACATCATTCTTAGTTCTATATCATCCCAGGGAAGAAAACTGTCAATTAAAATACAGCAAAACACGAACAAGAAGCCAGAAAGATGAGCAGAGAATCATCCAGCTTTACCCTTCACGATGGAAGGTCCTTAGAGGTTAGACTTTATAAAAGACACATCTGTATAGCTAGTAGAAGAAGAGTAGGTGGAAATCAAAGGCAAAGATTAAATCAGAGGATTATCCATTACTTGCATAGTCTGTTATCTTTACTTACAAGTACATGATATTTATACCTCTGTGGTTGGACAGCAGAAGTGAGAAATATAAGACTATTCAGAGAGACCAAGTCTTAGAGACCAGATGGGTGAATACTCCAAGACCAGACATGTTGTCTCCCTGACGAGAACAAGGAGAGATGTTGCATGACACAGACAGTGGAGGATTAATATGGGGGGAGGGACACTGGTGATAGAAAGGGAAATGACATTGTCTTTGGTTAAGACATCTGCCCTATGCTTCAGAAATCTCCAGAGGCCTCGAAAGAGTGACAGGTCTTGTGACATGGAAATGTTCTATGCAGATGAGAAATGATTAACAAGGGCAGCTTCTACATCCTCTCAGTTAAGAGTTTAAACTTTGAGAGGAAAGTATTACATAGCTGTCAGTGTGCGCATAGGAAGCTGAGTTTAAAAATGTTAACAAATGTGCCTGAAGTCAGCTACTCCTGACTGGCAGAGACAGGGAATTCAAACACAGACTTTCGTGGGCTTAAATGGAGTCCTTTTTGCAGGTACCTGGCTGGGAAGGAAACCTTGTCTTAATCAAAATAAGAATGACTCCCCAGTGGACTGGAGCCCAGAGGGGAGCCCAGGGAGATTGAAGGAGCAGCCCAGACAGAGATGTGATGGAGGTGGCTTTCTTGTGTTCTGCTGCTTCCGAAAGTGACTGATCAGAAGCCAGAACTCCTGAGATGTCCCAGAGAGACCACCTCAAGGCAGCTCTGTGCCCCAAGAGCCAGAGCCATCCAGAGCCCTGGCCCGGCCTTACAGCTTCCTAATGGCATAGCCTGCTGGTCTCCCTGTGAGCGACGCACTTAAGGCTTCCCAGGGCTCTGTAAGTAGCTCTGCTTGGGCAGTGAGCAGGCTGGGCAGGGATACGAAATCACCTCCCTGCCAATCTGTTCTTGTTCTTCTTCCTGACAGAGAGATGGGGGAGGGAGGGTTGTGGAGAAGAAGAGGAAGAAAGAGAAATCATTTCCTCTTTATTTCTGAATTTTTGGACCAACCACTTTTTGAATTTGTCCTGGCCTGCTCTAAATGTGAGAACTTAGTGTCTTGTACATAGAGGTATCATCTTGGAACAAGGACGCCATGGGTCTAAAGAATTAGACAAAGCGACATGTGACAGGGTTTGAATGTGTTCTCCAAAATTCCTGTGTTGGAAGCTGAATCTCCTGAATTCATGTTAAGGGTATTTGGGGAAAATAATTAAAATTGAAGTTGTGAAGGTAGACCCCATGATAGCGCTAATGCCTTTATAAGAATAGAGACCCTTGGAAACCCTCACAGGAGTAGACAAGTCAGAGTGAACCCTGAGGTCCATTGAGGCATGCAGGCAGAAGGGTGGGAGGGAGTGGGAGGGAATAGTGAAGGGAAGGAAAGGATGGGAGGGAGGAGGAAAAGAGGGAAGCAGGGATGAATATTCAATATGCTTGTAAAAGTAGAAAAAATTAATAAAAGAAAATAATAGAGACCCTTGGGGCTGGAGAGAGGGCTTTGTGGTAACACTTTTGCTTCACAAGTAAAAGGACCTGAGTTTGGATTCCGGCTCTCACATAAAAATATCAAGCAGAAATGTCAGTGGCCTGTACTTCTGACACTGGATGGAGGAATTTGGGGAACCCCCAAACAAAGCAATGAGGAGACAGAGCAATTCTGGATGATTCCTAATGTCACCCTTGAACCTCTACAAGTATATACACTCAAATGTCCTCTGCTATACACACACGCACACATACATGCAGGCATGCATGCGCACATGCACAAAATATAATTTAAAATAAATAAAAATTTGAAAAAGAAGAAGAGAGACCTGTTGCAGTCAGCCTGTATGGTTGCTGATAAATGACCATCAAATGGCTAGGGAACAAGGGGTTTATTCTCTTACGATTTCTGGTTACAGTTTTTAGTCCAGTTTGACGGGAGAGCATGCACCAACACCAGGACCGAGGGAACTGGCCACCATCACCACATAATGGCTGAGAGATGGACAATCCTTACTTGCCAAACCAGCATGTCTGGCCAACTCTCTCCCAGCTCTCTGTGATTTATTCAGGGCCTAATCCCACCTACCATGGGCTGGGTCTTCCCCAGCAGCTAGACAATCTCCTTCAGGTTTGCTCTGAGCTTAACTCAACCATCAACTCTCTACAACTGTGCCCAGAGCTCAAACCCTCAACAGTCAAGTTGACACCTGTGCCTAACCATGACAAGACCCAAGCTAGCTTCTCGCTGTCTCTGGCGTGATGTTCTCTGTCCTATCAAATTGCATCAAGAAGATCTTTGTCAGATTCTGGCATACTGACCTTGGATTTCTCAGTCTCCAAAGCTATGAGCTAAATAACCTTTTGCTCTATATAAATCACCCAGTCTAGAATATCAGTTACAGAAACACAACCTCTAAAGAAGGATGGATAGAAGATGGACATATGAGACAAATTCCACTAGCCAATGCTATGGATAAATTCAGCAGAAAAGATGGAAGGTCAAGTATAAATAGTCCATTGTGCCTACCAACAGGACAGGCTCGACTTACATTCATTGAGTCCTGCTCTGTGTTGGGAATGGGTATCATATTAAAGATCATATTTGTCATCTGATGCTCACATTGATCCACAGAGGAAGTCACATCTAGATGCCTTTTAAAGATGAGAAAAAGAGACATTCCTAATGATTAGATGGCTTACCTAGTTAAGCTCACCCTTGAGTGTCAGAATTAGGACTTACATCTAGAACTCTCTGTGTATGATCTACCACACAATCCAGCAACTTATGAAATGAATACAAAGAAGAATGGAACTTTTGTGGAAAGTAAGATGCCACCGAAAAATATTTGAGTCATATTTATCTCTGCATCTGTCTTGTCCTTGGTCCATTCCAGATTTCAGTAGTAAAATGCCTTAAGCTGAGAGTTTCTTTAAATGGAGCTACAGCTGAAAACTCCCCTCTTGGACTTGCCTTCCACAGGACCTGCCACATCTGGATCTCGAGGGCATTGAGACCATGGCACACCTCAGCACTGGATCTGTTTCCATGCCACCCCCTCATCCGTGCTTCCCTCGTATTTCTATTTATTTTCCCAGGGCCATGCTCTGAACTCGTTCTTGTCTCTTCATTAGACTCCTTAGAGGGATACAAAGGTGGCTATAGCTTGAATAAAGAAGGTCAAGAGGGCTGAGGAGATGACTTAGGGGTTAAAGCCTTTGCCTAGTAAGCAAAGGGACCTGAGTTCGCATCTCTCCAGATCCCACATAAAAATGCCAGGCTGGCATGGTGAGAGCCTGTATTTCCATTCTGCGAAGGTAGAGCCTGGGAAACCCCTGAACAATGCAATATAAGGATGTAGAACATGATGTCACCCTTGGGCCTCCACGGGCATACCCGGTGCCCTCTTGTTTATATACACAAACACACACACACATATGCACATGCACACACACATGCATGCACAAAAAGAGGATCAAGGGTCAAAGCCATTGTTGTCTCTCTTTCAGACCTGGTTACCAGGCACATAATAGGTTTATTCTTTTGCTGACCAATGTTTGTCAGATATATAGTGTACTCGAGATATAGTCATAGCTATGGCCAAGCAGATGTCCTCCATTGCACATGTTCTCATCCAGCAGCTGGACACCAGCACACAAACATATGTCCAGTGGGAACAGGGAGTGAAAAAGCATTGAATGCTGGGGGATCTGCCCTTTAGAGAGAGCACTAGAGAAGAGCTCTGTGGGGGACAGTCTGAGGAACAAGGAGAGGTGAAGCAAGCATGTCTAGGGAGAGAGAGGCTTCCATAGAGGCAAAGGTAGTGTGAGTCTAGAGGATGAAAGGCCCAACAGACAACCTTGCATTTTTACAGATCATCAGGTGGGAAGCAGGGGGTAGAAAGAAGGTCAAAGAGCTAGCAAGTCAACATTAATTTAACTTAGAGATTTTTAATGCCATTTGAGAGGTTTGAGGGTATTTGTGTGTGCTGTGGTCAGCCATTTGAGGCTTTGGGGCACCATGGTGAAATATTTGGGCACATTTTAAAAGGATCTCTCTGGAGGCCATCTAGAAAATAAATTGTAGTGGATAAGATCTTAAGTGGAAGGACCAGTTAAGAGCGGAAGGAGCATTCAGAAGAGCAATGAGGGTGTCTTGGGCCAAGATCATATCAGTAGGAATGTTGAAAGATGTTTGGATTGTGGATGTATTTTGAAGTCAGAGCCAGCTGGATCTCTGGAAAGATTGGATGTGAGACATGAGATACTATATAAGGAATGAGTCCAACCTCATCGACCTCAGCGACTGGAATAATGGATTTGCCAGGCTCCGGGTACTGACAAGTAGAAATGAAGATAAGGAACCCAATATTGGATGAGATGCCTACGAGATAAACAGTGGGGATGCTGGAGTCGCTTGGATATATGAGTGTGGAGAGGGAGAGAGGCTCAGGGTAGAATTATAGCTGCAGTATGCAAACTAGGGAAGCATTAACCCAAGTCATGAAATGAGCCAAGTTCATCAAAGAAATGATTATTAGTATTGAGATAAAA
This sequence comes from Typhlomys cinereus, assembly GCA_023101885.1. Classification (NCBI taxonomy): domain Eukaryota; kingdom Metazoa; phylum Chordata; class Mammalia; order Rodentia; family Platacanthomyidae; genus Typhlomys; species Typhlomys cinereus. Next base: position 1,179,096 of record JALPQD010000479.1, read on the forward strand.
AGGTCAGATCACCAGGAAACTGAGAATACCAGAAAAGAATGTCAAGACTGACCTGTGAGTTGCCAGGAATCAGATAATAAAGGAAGGCATACATGTTCACTACTCCAAGCAAAGTCTACTCCTGAGGACAAGAACCTAAGGTCATTTAAGGTTGGGGGAGCTGTGGGAGTCTCCAAGGTAAAATGATTGCTGGCTTACATGTGGGCTTCAGAGACTCAGAGTGTGGCAAGAGAAGAGTGAACGAGAATAAAACTCAGAAGGAATCTGAGTCAACAGTGGGTTTGTGAACCCATGAGAGCAATCCTTACAAAAACACCTCAAGTAATTAGGAAGTGGCTCAGAGAGAACCATTTACAATAATCAAGCCACTGGGAACATAATTTGGAAATAAAATGGGAGCGTGATTAAACCCTAAAATTGTGAATAAAGACAGAGAGATTTGATTATGCAAAGTATTTAAATGTTCTACACGGTTAAAAAAAAAGCATAGAGAATATCAAAGAAAATAGTTTGGATAAGTGTTTACAAACTTTTGAAAGGAGAGTGTGAATTTTCTTTTGTTTTAACCATACCAGAAAAGAAAAAAAAAAAAAAACACGACAACTAGTTTGAAAAATGATCAGTGGAAAGTTGCATACAGCTATAGGAAAAAAAATCATATAAATGGCCAATTGATGTGTAGGAGGATGCTAAATCTCATTCATAATTTAAAATGCAAATTTGAGGAGTGAGACACCATTTATCATCTTCCAAATTTACAAATAGCAAAAAGATTGATAATATTCATTTTTGTCAAGAGTACAGGGAAATAAAAACTCATAGTTGGAACAAGCATATACTGAGACATTTTAATTGAGTGATTTGTCGTTATCAATAAAACGTTAATTAATTTTAAATGTTAGTGTAGCTTACGTTCATATAAAAGTTGAGAGGATTGCCTAGAGGACTCCCTTATTTCCCACACCCAGTTTCCCCTGTTACTAGCATCTTCCATTATTACTGGGATAGACAGGGGCCCCCATGGGGATAAGAGGCAGTTAAAGTCTCCAACCTGCTAAAAATAGCCTAAGGACCCTGATGTGGGCACTGTTTTCTTCCCCTCCCTCCTCTTCTGTTACAGGGATCAAATTAGGCAGGCACAGGGTGGGACAAGGACGTCTCCAAGGACCATCTGGCCATGCATCGGCATCTTACACGGGCAAGAAATCTCTCAAACAAGAGGAAGGGAGCCCTCTCAAATTGCTATGCTCATGACCGAGTGGATAATCACCCAACTCTACCCCAACTCTGAAACCTAATAAAAGGTCTCTTCTTTCTCTGGGCACAGCCTGGTCTCTCTTAGCTGATGTGGCTTGCTTCTCCTGGACTTAGGCACCTCACGGCTTAGATTCAATCAGCCGGTGACTTTATGTTCTTTGTCCCACTTTTACTTCTATTGCTGCTGAGTCAGAAGTTCCCTTGTATTGAGCACCATTCTAGTAAATGAACCAATATTAATGATTCTTACTAAATGAAGTCACGACTTCCTCTCAGACTTCCTTGTTTTACCTTTCCAGCTACATCTGATCTGGGGCTCTGGAAGGATCTCACATGACATTTGGTCATCAGGACTATTTTCAGATTTTTCCATGTTTTCAATCAAAGAGAGAAAGGTAGCTATTTCACAGAGTCCCCTGGGACTGTCTGACGTACTTTCCTACCTAACTGAGGATGTATATTCTTGGTAATGCCATCCTTACACGTCATATATATGGCTGTCATTTATCAAAGGCATGTCTTCATGTGATTTCTCCATGATCATTCAACTGAGACAATACTTTTCCAAGTTCACGCTATCCTGAAAAGAAGCCACTGTGCTGAGCCCGTGCCGAAGGAGTTGTAGCAGGAGAGTTGGGCATAGAAAAGAGGCATTAAGACTTCCATGTGAAAGAAACCAAGGACTGAGAAAAACTACACATCCCATCCCTCAACATACAATACATCTCTGCAGATTATACGCAATAAAATATCATCAAGAATAAACACCCCCTTGCTATCCAAATTTGGGAGAAAGTAGGTGGTATAAAGGATCTGGATGCACAGAGATGGATGGGACTTTTGAACTTAGACCTATCCCAGCTCGCTAGCTTACTTCCACTTTCAGGAGTGCTTTTCAGTTCTTAACAAGTTGTCTTGACGTGGGGAGATGGATCAGTGGTAAAGCCTTTGCCTCACAAGCAGGAGGACCTGAGTTCGGATCTCCAGATCCCACATAAAAAACACCAGGCAGATATTACAGCGACCTATAATCCTAGTCTTAGAAGGCAGAACCTGGGAATCCCCAGAGCAAAGTGGAAAGGAGGTAGCTCAATCACACACATGTTCCAGGCTCATCTCGAATGTTCCCATTCTCAAAAATAGGTTACTCCTAAGGAAACTGTGATGTTGCAGTGGATAACGTTATTACCAGTCTACCATCTAGGACACTGGATAGGGGCACACTCGATAGGGACCCTCTAGATTAAGGTTGGTCTATGTGGAGATTGCCTTGTTTGATTTGAGAAGGTCCAGTCCATTGTGAGAAGTGGCACTCCTTGGTTTGGATCCAGGCTGCGTAAAGAAGGAGAGAACAAGCAAGCAGGCACGCATGGACTCCCAGCATGCTCTGTTCTTTCTGGGGCTGTGATATGACCAGCTGCTTAAAGCTCCTGCCACTGTAAGGCTCCTATAATGATGGCCTGTGTACGATCAGGCTCTCTAGAGGAATGGAACTGATAGAGTGGGTGCATATGTAAATAAACTTATTAGATTAACTCACAAAAATGAAATCTGTGTAGTCTGGCAGCAATATCTCAAAAGAACAAACGATCCCTGGAAAGTCTCAAACCTCAGCCACACTGGAGGACTGGAGAAGCTGGGCTCTGATGTCAGCCCAGAACAGCAGCAGCAGCAGCAGCAGAGAAGGCAGCAGCAGACCATAGACCAGTAGTGAATTCAACACAACAAGTTCACAAGGGGCAAAAGAGGGCAAGAACCACCCACTGAAGTCTTGTTCAAGGGCTTGCCCTAACTGTCAATTCTTCACAGCTGCACCCCAAACACAGCCTGCAACTGTCAAGGTCAAACCTGAATCTAACTATCACAGCTTGCAATCCAGAATTATGAGCCAATTAAACCCTTTCTTCCCCTAAATTGCAGGTATTTTGTTGCAACAATATGGAAAACAAACAAACAAAACCCCAGAAGCTTCATTCTTTTTCTAGGAAATGGAATTAGAAGTCAAACAGATCAGAGCAGAAAGCACCGCCATTGCTCCTGCCGTATCTTTATTTCTGGATCGTCCCAGCTGACAGGATGAGAAAATATGTATTTATACTAATCTCTTTATATATACATAGCTATTTATGTTGCTATGCAAACAGCCATTTCCATAGTAGGCAAACATGAATTCATACTGTCATCTCCTCTCTCCATCCATCACCATATGGATTGTTCCTTCTTTCTTTCCTTGCTTATTTGTAACGTCCCACTCCAGCAGCGAGGAGCCTGGCTTCCACAGCCACCATCCATTTACTTAATTGTTTAGCTGCAGCTGAATTTACCTGTACAGTGGCTCTATAGTTGTTAACCTGCGTCTCCAGGGAAACAACTTTATCGGGTCTATGCATGGTTCTTTTCGCCTTGAGTCTCACCGACTCCATTCATCTTCAGAGCGACTTAAGTCAGCGTTTCTTGCCTACACCTCCCCTGGTGAAATTGCTTCATATACCTTCGATACAACTAGATTATTTTGTGCACTCTATCCTGCAATCTCTCAAACGTTTATGTTGTAAAATAAAAGAACCTGCCTTTCAAGCCACTGAAGGGAACGTAGGGATGAGAGGAGAATCTTTGTATCTATATAATTGAGACTGGGAGACTGACGGGGGTTAATACCAATAGGGAGGGAGGGAAGATGCTTTCCTCAATGCTACACTGATACATGATGCATGATTCATGCGCCAGCGAATGCTCAGGTACGTGCCCTCAAAGGCAACCCAGCGGGCCACACACACAAAAAGACATGCAAATAGGAAAGACAGCAGATAGAGAGGAGGAGGAGGAAGAGGAGGAAGAGGAGGAGGAGGAGAAAGAGGAGGAGGAGGGGGAGGAGGAAGAGGAGGATGAGGAGGAGGAAGAGGAGGAGGAAAAGGAGGAGGAGGAAGAGAAGAAGGAGGAGGAGAAGGAGGAGGAAGAGAAGGAGGAGGAGAAAGAGGAGGAAGGGAGGAAGAGGAGGGGGAGGAGGAAGAGGAGGGGGAGGAGGAAGAGAAGGAGGGGGAGGAAGGGGAGGAGGGGTAGGAGGAAGAGGAGGAGGGGGAGGAGGAAGAGAAGGAGAAAGAGAAACAGGAGGAGGAAGAGGAGGAGAAAGAGGAACAGGAGGAGGAAAAGGAGGAGAAAGAGAAGCAGGAGGAGGAAAAGGAGGAGAAGGAAGAGGAGGAGAAGGAGAAGCAAGAGGAGGAGGAAAATGAGAAGCAGGAGGAGGAAGAGGAGGAACAGGAGGAGGAGCAGGAGGAGGAGGAAAACAAGAACAAGAAAGAAAAAAGAAGAAGAGTTATAATGGGAAAAGGAGGGGGAATGGGACTGGTAATTAAGGCTTGAAAATATCATAAATTCACTATATTCATGTATGAAACACTGAAAGACTAAAAAAGGAAAATATTGAAAAATAGCTTCCTCTGGTGAAAAGAGAAGCTTCTTGATTTCAGTCATTTAAAGTATCTTAACCGAAGAGTTGCGTGCATGTTTGAACTTACCTGCCACATACTTAGGGCTTCTGCACTGCCTATATTTTAAAACAGACATGAGGGCGAAAGTGGAGTTGGTTAAAAATGTGTCCAATTTAATTTGTTCTCATATTTAATTCACCCCATGAGCAAAATGGTATTATAAAACAGGATGTAAGCCCACTTAAGAAAAAGCCAAAATTAAAAAAAATCACATATAATACTTAAAAAAGCGTTTTAAAAATAAAGAAAAATCTGAATAAAGAAATGGCAAATTCGCTTCCCTCCACTCCACTGCCCGGGATGCGCGCGCCCGGTCCAGCTGGGCCTCACCACGCGACCTAGGTAAGCTCCGTCCGCGCCCACCCCCAGAACCCCAGGCCGCCCAAGGGACCCAGCTCCTCCCACCATCCAGCTGGAGCCGCCGCGCAGAGGCCTGGGAGGAGGAGGACACCCCCCTGCGCCCGGGCCCTGCCCCCAGGTCCCCTAGGTTAAATAGCACCCCGCCGACACCCCATCCTCCCTTCTCTCCACTCCGCCGCCCGGGACGTGCACGCGGTCCAGCCGGGCCTCACCGCGCGACCTAGACAAGCTCCGTCCGCGCCCACCTCCAGAACCCCAGATCAAATAATTCAGTTTAGTGAAAAACGCACAGAAATTGAGAGAAGATCTTAAGAGTTAAAACGACAATGCCAAAATCAAAGTGCAAATCCATGAGAAACAACACTCAAGTAAACAAATCTCCCACTGAAGGAATTAATCCCATAATGTTAGACTCCAACCAGAACAAACCCATGGAAAATGGCCAAGAAAGCCTGACCCAGGATAACGACCTTCAAAATATGATCATTACCATGTTCAATACTATGAAAGAGGAAATACGGGAGGAATTAAATAATCGAATCAATTGCTTTGAAGAGGAACACAACAGACACTTGGAGGAGTTGAGAAAAACAGTGCAAGAAACAAAAACTGGCATAGACCAGTTAAAGCAGACTCAAGCAGAGTTTAAAACTGAGCTAAAAGACAAGTTATCTTCAACCCAGAACTCCACAGAGAGTCTTATCAGCAGAACTAAAGAAGCAGAAAACAGAATTTCAGATCTTGAAGATAAAGTGGGAGTATTAACCAGCTCAATGGAAGAGGTTGTTAAAGCCAAAAAGATACTTGAGAGAAATATTCAGGAGATATGGGACACCCTGAAGAAGCCTAACATGCGTATTCATGGAATACCAGAGCAAGAATCTCAAAATACCACCCCTGAGGAAATTTTTCAAACAATCATCAAGGAAACCTTTCCTCATCTAAAAAAAGAGAGGCCCATCCATATATAAGAGGCATTTCGCACAGATATGACCAAAACAGAAGCTCGCCACGGCAAATAATAGTTAAAACACTCCACATTCAAGATGAAGAACTGATGCTGAGAGCTTCAAGGGAGAAAAAACAAGTCACTTTTAAAGGTAAACCTATTAAAATAACAAGTGACTTCTCAGTCGAAACAGTAAAAGCAAGAAGAGCTTGGAGAGACATACTTCAAGTATTAAATGAGCAAAAATGTCAACCCAGGCTGATTTACCCTGCAAAACTATCAGTCATGATCGAGGGAGAAAGAAAAATCTTCCAGCACAAAGACAACTTGAAGGGATACATGTCCACCAAACCAGGCCTTCAAAAAATGCTAGAAATGATACTCAAGCTTGAAGAAAAAACAGGCATATCCAGGAGAACAGAAGGCAAGTATAACACCATTAAAAGCAAAGCAATACACTTATAAAAACTACTAAACATAATAAATGTCTGGAATTAAAAATAGTTTCTCCATTATAACACTAAATGTTAATGGAATTAACTCACCGATCAAGAGACACAGATTACAAATTTGGATTAAAAATCACAATCCATCAATCTGCTGCCTGCAGGAAACCCATCTCACCACAAAAGATAGGCATGCCCTAAAAATAAAAGGCTGGTCAACAATTCTACAAGCTAATGGAAGCAGAAAACAGGCAGGGGTAGCCATTATGCTATCAGACAAAGTGGACTTCAAACCAAAGAAAATTATAAGAGACACGGATGGATACTACATTTTAGTCACAGGTACGATTCACCAGGAAGACTTCACAATACTGAACATATATGCACCCAATACGGGCCCCTCCACATTCATTAAGAAAACCCTACAGCATCTAAAGCAAGAAATCAACCCCCAAACGATAATTCTTGGGGACTTCAACACCGCCCTCTCAACATGGGATAGATCAACAACAGGTCAAAAGCTTAACAGAGACACTTTGGACCTTAATCAAATCCTTAAAGAAATGGACCTTACAGAGCTCTAACGAACTTTTCACCCACGCACCAAAGAATACACATTTTTCTCAGCAGCACACTGAACTTTCTCCAAAATAGATCACATACTGGGCCACAAAACGAATCTACACATATACAAAAAAGTTGAAATTCTAACCTGTGCCCTGTCAGACCAACATGGCCTAAAGCTGGACATCCACAACACAACAAACAAGAGAAAATACACTAACTCCTGGAAACTTAACAATATGATGCTGAATGAGAACTGTATTCAGGAAGAAATTAAAAAGAAATTCAAGATTTCCTGAAAGCGAACGATAATGAAAATACAACTTACCAAAATCTCTGGGACACAATGAAAGCTGTTCTAAGATGTAAATTCATAGCTCTTAATGCCTACATCAAAAAAATGGAAACATCAGAAATAAACAACTTAACAATGCAGCTTAAAGCTTTAGAGAAACTAGAGCAATCTGATTCCAAAAGTAGTAGAAGAGAGGAGATTAGCAAAATAAGGGGAGAAATATCTGAAATCGAGATTAAGAAAACAATAGAAAAAAATCAACCAGTCAAAAAGCTGGTTCTTTGAAAAAATCAATAAGATTGATACACCCCTAGCTAAATTAACCAAAAGCAAGAGATAGAAAACCCAAATTAACAAAATTAGAAATGAACATGGAGTTATCACTACGGATACCCAAGAAACCCAGAGAATTATAACACCATATTACAAAAAATTATACTCTGTGAAGTTTGACAACACAAAAGAGATGGATGAATTTCTAAGTAAACACAACTTACCTAAATTGAATCAGGAAGTTGTGAATTATTTAAATAGTCCTATAACATATAAGGAAATTGAAGAAGTAATCTCGAATCTCCCCACCAAAAAATGTCCTGGACCAGATGGATTCAGCACAGAGTTCTACCAGACATTTAAGGAGTTAATAACACCAATACTCCTTAAACTGTTCCATCAAATAGCAAAGGAAGGAACACTACCAAATTCCTTCTATGAAGCTAATATCGTTTTAACCCCAAAACCTAATAAAGATTCACTTAAAAAAGAAAACTATAGGCCGATCTCTCTGATGAACACAGACGCAAAGATTCTCAACAAAGTCTTAGCAAATCGGATTCAAAAACACACTAAAAAGATCATTCACGGGGACCAAGTAGGCTTCATCCCCGGCACACAAGGTTGGTTCAACATACGCAAATCAATAAATGTAATTCATCATGTAAACCAGTACAAAGTCCAAGACCACATGATACTCTTGATAGATGCAGAAAAAGCTTTTGACAAGATCCAACAGCTTTTTATGATCAAAACGCTAGAGACAGTAGGAATGGAAGGAACCTTTATCAATATAATAAAAGCTGTATACAACAAGCCCACAGCAAGGATTATGCTCAATGGGGAACAATTGGAAGCATTCCCACTTCGATCAGGAACTAGACAAGGCTGTCCACTCTCGCCACTTCTATTCAATATTGTACTTGAAGTCTTAGCTGAAGGCATAAGACAAGAAAGGGACATAAGAGGGATTCAAATTGGCAAGGAAGAAGTCAAGCTATCCCTATTTGCAGATGACATGATCTTATACCTAAGTGATCCCAAAAACTCCACCAGGAAGCTCCTGGAACTAATTGAGAAGTTCAGCAGGGTGGCAGGATACAAAATAAATGTACAAAAATCAGAGGCCTTCCTATATGCCCAGAATGAAAGAAGTGAAAAAGCCTTGAGAGAAACAATCCTATTTACTATAGCCCCTAAAAAAATGAAATACCTTGGTATAGGTATAAACCTAACCAAGGAGGTAAAAGACCTTTACAATGAAAACTTTAGAACCCTAAAGAAAGAAATTGCAGAAGACACCAGAAGGTGGAAAGACCTCCCTTGTTCCTGGATTGGCAGAATCAACATTGTTAAAATGACCATCCTACCAAAGGCAATATACAAATTCAATGCTATACCAATTAAAATACCAAAGCAATTCTTCAAAGACGTTGACCAAACAATCTCAAAGTTCATATGGAGGCACAAAAGACCCAGGATAGCAAAGACAATCCTGAGTAACAAAAACACTGCTGGAGGTATTACCATACCAAACCTAAGTCTATATTACAAATCCATAGTTATAAAGACAGCCTGGTACTGGCTCCAAAATAGACACACAGATCAATGGATAAGGATTGAAGACCCAGATATAAGCCCATAAAATTACAGCCATTTTGTCTTTGACAAAGGGGCCCAAAGAATCCAATGGAAAAAGAACAGCATCTTCAACAAATGGTGCTGACAAAACTGGATCTCCACATGCAGAAGATTAAAGCTGGACCCGTACTTGTCACCATGTACAAGACTTAATTCCAAATGGATCAAGGACCTTGATATAAGGCCAGAGACTATAAAAACCATAGTTGAAAGGATAGGGAACTCCCTCGAGCTGATTGGGCTAGGCCAACAGTTCCTAAACAGACATCCAATGGCACAGTCACTGCTACCAACTCTCAACAGTTGGGATCTTGTGAAATTAAAGAGCTTCTGTTCAGATAAAGAGATTGTAACATGAGCTCAAAGGCAACCCACGGAATGGGAGAAAGTCTTTACTAACCACACATCTGATAGAGCTCTGCTGTCCAGAGTGCACAAAGAACTTAGAAAACTAAACACCAAGGAAACCAATGGCCCAATTAAAAAATGGGCCCTGGAACTTAAAAGAAACTTTACCAGGGATGAAATTAAAATGCCTAACAAATATCTGAAAAAATGCTCCACTTCTTTAGCCATCAGGGAAATGCAAATCAAAACTTCACCCCGGTCAGGATGGCAAAAATCCACAATACAAACAACAACAAATGCTGGAGAGGATGTGGAGAGAGGGGAACTCTCCTACATTGCTGGTGGGAATGCAGGCTCATACAGCCACTCTGGCGAGCCGTCTGGAGATTCTTAAAGAAATTAAAGATTGTAATGCCATATGACCCTGCTATTCCACTTTTGGGAATAACCCCCCATACAGCAGAGGTTCACCTCGATAGCACAAGCACGACCATGTTCATAGCAGCACTGTTTACAATAGCAAAGTCATGGAATCAACCTAAATGTCCAACAGTTGACGAGTGGATAAGGAAACTGTGGTGCATCTATACAATGAAGTACTACTCAGCCATCAAAAATGATGAATTACTGGAATTTGCTGGGAAATGGATGTCATTAGAAACAATTGTATTAAGTGAAGTATCCCAGACCCAGAAAATTAAGCGCCATATGCACTTCCTAATAGGTGGCTCCTAGTACCAAACCCACCCAGCCCACCTAGAGACACTCAAAGAAAAATTTCTGTAATACCTACAGTAATTGCAAGGATTATGAACAGGAGGATGGGGTAGGAGGGCCACACCAAAAACAAGGAGAGAGGGGACCATGTTACAGCAGAGAAAATAGGCCTCCATCAAGGACTCAAATAAGTAATGAGACATTTAAGTTCACAGACTTTTGTTCCTGATCATTTACTACTGAGGGGGTATAATCTCACCAGAAGAGGAGGGCATATAGTCTGGCAGATAAAAAGTAACCATTTTGCAAATGGGTGATAGACCCCTCCCTCACTGTGGTTTCCTACTTTTATTACATCTACCTTTGAATGTGCTCTTATAAGAAGACTCTAGTTTAACAGCTTTTTGTCTCTGGCCAGGAGGTGACATACAATGCCCATCAGGATGGAGTGAAGGGCATTGCAGGAGCAGCAAAACTGCAAAAGAAAATCAAGAAACCAAAATCCCGAACTTCAGAGACTCTATATCAACCACCTAGAACTAGGCCAGACTAATCTCTCCCCATCCTGAAGCTCAGGGACATTTGCGGAAGAGGGGGTGGTAAGAGTGTAAGAGCAAAAGGATGGGAGGAGCAATGATTTGCAAGATACTCCACACAAGTTAGGGCCAAAGCAATCATAATTGGACTTTGCGTGCCCTGCGCAATGTCCAACACACTATTGACCTCACAAAGTCTAGCATTTGCTAAAGGCACCAAGATCCTTGGAGGCAAGGGATTGGCAGCCACAGCAGTGTTCCTATACTTAAGGGGAACACGGGAAAGGGTTCAGGGAAAGGCCACTGGGTCCTTGTACATCATCGGAGAAGAGGGCCCAGAGGAGAATCAGGCATGCACAAGAAAGGACTCTCTGAGAATTGGGGCGGGAGGCACTGGGGGATGGGGAGGGAGGCGGGAGGAGAGGAGGAGCAGGGGAGGGAACTGGTGTACCTATTAAGTTTGTATGAGCTGAAATAATAAAAAAAAGAAATGGCAAGGGGGGGAGGAGGGAGGGAGGGAACTGGTGTACCTATTAAGTTTGTATGAGCTGAAATAATAAAAAAAAGAAATGGCAAATTCATGACACAATCAAATTTTGAACTTTTACATCATTTAAGATTTGAGTGTATCTTTAAAAAAGTAAAGTTGTAAGCTTTCAAGAATGTAAGAAAAATATTAAACATGAAAAATACGCTGTAGTTTATGCATGCATATATCAGCATGTCGCTGCACATCACTGCCAATCTGGAGCTGCCAGAGGGTGGTAGAGTAGTGGTCTAACACTCACAAGCCCTAAGTTCACTTCCCACATTGCAAAAAAAAAAAAAAAATACTTGATAAACTGTTTTATAATAAAATGCTCTAAATATAATACTTTCGAATTGCTTTGGCTTAAACATGCATGTATCAGGCTAGCATAACTGAACATTTCATTAAAAATGTACGTAAAGACAGAGCCAACATCCTTAGCTTTGAAGGTTAGTCTTACTTGTCTACTTGACACAGTGGAGAATCATCTGGGACAGGCCTATGGAGGAATTAGCAAGCATGCCTCTGGGGGAACTATCTGTATCAGGTTCATGGAGGTGGGAAGACTATATAGGTGGCACCATGTCCCGGGCAGGGTTCCTGGACTTTATAAGAAAGCCAGCTGAGCACTAGCAAACACCCACCTATTATTGTGCTCTGCTTTTGACTGCGGATGGGATGTGACCAGCTGCTTCAAACACCTGCTGCTGTTTCTTCCCCAGTGACAGCCTGGACTTGCCAGCCAAATAAGTCCTTTCAGATATTTTGTTACAGTGACTCAAAAAGAAATGAAAACTTCAGCCATCAGGGAAAAACAAATTACAGCTACTCTGAGATTCTTTCACATCCCAGTCAGAATGGCCACCATCAATGCAACAAATAACAACAAATGCCAGTGGTGGGAATGTAAGCGAGTCCAGCCACTGAGGAAATCAGTCTGGAGGTTCTCAAAACATTGAAAATAGATCAAGTATATGTCATGGATTATACCGCATTGCAGTACATACCAGAAGGCCTCTTAAGTCAGCGTACCATAGTGATACCTTTGAGTGTTACTCTGCCTTATTCACAATAATAATTACAATAGCCCCATGATGGTATCAGTCTATGCCTCTATCAGCAGTTGAAGTGATAAAGAAAAGGTGGTATATTCTATAGGGTTTTTGTTCAGCTATAAAGAAAGAAATCGCATCATTTGCTGGAAACGATCATGTTAAAAAAAAAAAAAAAGCCAGAGTCAAAAAGATAGATTGTCTGTTGTCGCCCTTATGTGGATATACTAGTTCTTTCTATAGATCCTTAAAACCATTTATGTATATGACATGAAACCAGAAGGGAGATGGGTGCAAGGAACGAGAATAGAGCAGTGAAGGTTTAGGGGTTAAGTATGGCCAAAATCCATGATGTGCTTGAAAGAAATTGCCTTTCTCTGAACCCCAAATACTATATGTAAAAATATATGCCAGTAATTTTTTAAAAAAAAATCTATATTGAAGCCCACTTGGGTACTTTGAAATTCTATGCAGTTTGGCAAAAGAAGAAAGCCATGCATCCATAATTATAGCATCACAGTTTTGCATAAATAGCTGTAATGATCCTTTCTTTGCCTGCTCAAGGCCCTCTCCAACGGCATTCCTGGCACACATAGATCCGTTTATCATCTTTATAAACTGGCTATTCAGCGTGACGTACAAACGCTCTACAGGGTCCCACGTCTTCAGACTGGCTGCCTCCGCTTGCGCCACACGCGCCAAGATTCAGCGTCATTTTTTCAAGGCATTCATTTCATTTTACTGCCAAATGGTATTTCCGATGTGGATCCACCCAAGCTTATGTCTCTATTCACCTACTGAAGAATATCCTGATTGCTCGAGTGACCGGGCAGGCGCAACTGTCACTCTGCTTTCTTTCTCTGATGATTTTACGGGCCTCACGCTTTTCACATGGATGACTTCTCAGCACATACAAACTGGAAAGTCATGCATTGAACTGGAAAGATACAGATTCCGGAGTTGGGGAGTGAGCTCAGGAGTTAAAGTATTTGCCTTGCAAGCAGAGGGCCTGAGTTGAAAGCCCAGATTCCAGGTCGAACCTGGAAAACCCCAAAGCAAAGCAATCAGGAGGTAGCGCAATCCAAGGTGATACTCAGTATCCTCTTTAACATCCACACACATCCCCAACACATGTACATCCCCACATCTACGCGTGCAAAAAAATACAGATTCTGACCCTAGAAGTAAAAGTTAGTATCTGGGAAGGAACCCCTGTCAGCATCCCATACAGCTAACTGAAGCACAGAGAGTTTCTTACCCATTGACCCACCAGAGCATCATTGCGATCCACAAAAGCCTTCACATCCCCACTCCCCTCCTTTCCCCAGAGACATCCTTGAAGTCATGCATTCCCTTGTGCTAGTACCCGTCTCCTGGGTTTTCCATGGTGCAGCAGGTACCGATGCATCTTAGATTCCACTTTTTGAGGATTATAAATACAGATCCTGTAAACATCAACAGTCACCATTTTGACTATGTGTGAATTTTCAGGCGAATTCTGTTAATTTCCAAGAACATGATTAACAACTTAACATGTTAACAATTTGGCAAGATTGCACTTAGCTTTCTAAGCACCTGCCTGCATTTGCAAGTGGCTGTGTCTTGCCATTCATTGACATCATCACGGTTGTTGGATTTTTTTTTTTACCCTTTCTAATGGGTTGATGATATTGGCTAATATCCGGGTTTGATGAGCATCTATGGAGGTGTTGCAGGCTCCTGAGTTCCAGAACAAGGCATTGGACAGAGACACATGGATAAGGGCAAGCAAAAAGATATGTTAAGAAAGAATAGAGTTCCAAGGGAAAAGGGTGGGCCCAAAGAGAGTACTCAGGAGCCCCCAGAGCTTCACAACACGCCTCCCAGTGTGGGCTTTGGGGTCACTGCATAGCACAGATTTATCGGTACACTATCTTATATCTGTGGTTCTACATGCAACTTCATGCATCACATGTCTCGCTGGCATCTTAAATGCCCCCTCGGGGTGTGTCTTTCTAATGTTATAATGAGCTGAAGGTCACTTTCACAAACTGAAGTGTCTCTGCTTCTTGTGCCTGTCTCAGCTGGGGAGTTTCCAGCTTTAGCCTTTGCTAACTCACTTTTCTAATATGCTAAATTTTCGGCCCTTATGTACCACACTACCCCTCAGCCAAATTCCTTAAATTTTCATAGAAACTCTACACCAGACCTACACTTCACATACATACATAGACTATCTCTACCCTTGGTTAGGACTATGCAGACACAATACAGTCCCCCCTGCACATAAGATCCCTTAAGAAAGACTTCAGACTGCTAGCAAGTCTTCTTTGTATGCATCTCCACTGGGCTTACCTCGCAGACACATCGCTGATCTTACAGATGCTTGATCTGTGGAGCGCAGTGCCAGGATGCCGAGGTTCCTGAAGGAAACAGGAGCCCTCTGGTTTTTCTTTCCATTCAAACCATTATCACCTCGTATATTTTGATGCTTTGTTGCTAGGCAGGTCTACAACAGAACTGCTTCCTATCTTTGGCAAATCCATAGCTTTATCATTTCTCAATGCTCTCTTTGCTTCTGGAATCTTCCTTTCTGGGGTATGTCTTGTTTAGAATCACACAGTTAACCCTAGTAGCTAATTAATATTAGTGTCACATGTCTTCCTCTGTCCCTTTACTTTTCATCAAGCGGAAATACTATATTGTAAGTGGGTAGTTAGCAGACAGCATGAAGTCATCTTTATTTATTTCACCAATCTGTGACTTTTCTACAGAATAGTTATCTGTTTTCATTAAAACCAATTTTATAGAGACTAATTACAATGTACTATGTCTATAGTTCGTTTTACCAGCTTACTTTTTCTTGATTTTCTATCTTCTGCATTTCTAATATAATTCTGCATCTTCTCCTCTAGAAACATTAAGTATACTTCTGATCTAGAAATTATAATGCTCATTTTTATTTACTTTCCATTATAATTGATTTATTTAACAATTTCATATATATTACACATTATATTATATATCACTATACACATTTATGTTATTATTATAAATATTTTATTATATATTTATGTGATATAGAATATATTCATATATAGAATATTTATGTTTATATTATGAATTATAATATATCATATAGAAAAGTGTGTGTGTGTGTGTGTGTGTGTGTTTAAATTCTGGCACGCTCCTCCTCCTACCTACTGTCTTGTCCTCTCGTCCCCACTGCATCCTCTTCCCCCACCAAGCTTCCATTCCACCCTCATGTCTTGTCTTGTTTCACTTTGCTTTGATCTGTGGCTGGGACCACTGCTGTGGGCACAGTAGTGAACCCCTCCACTGGAGCATGAGGAGCTCCCCGGGGCCACACCACTGAGACAACGACTTCAGTTCCCTCAGCAGCCTTTGTAGACTTCAGCTCTCCTCGATCTGCAGCCCACCCTATCTGTAATTGAAGCTTTCCAGTCTAGTCCTGCCCAGGCTCTGTGCTGACAGCCATAACCACTGTGTGCTCAAAACTGCCATGGCCATGCCATGACCTTTCAAACTAAATTCTCTTTCCAATAACACCATTCCATCAAAAAGCACATGGATACCCAGAACACAGTATCCCCCGTTGCTCCCAACCACCCTCCACACATTGCTGACATATATTTCTCATCTCTAAGTGTCGTGTGGGGCATTTTATTGTTGTTGTTCTTGCCTCAACAGAAATTTGCCTTTTAGGTCAGTTAAGGATCTGGGATTTTTAAAATGAGGCCATTTTATTTTCATTTATGTCTTCTTAGGCATAAATGTATTATAATTTGCTCAAAATTCTGCTTTATATTACTTTCATTCTGTCTGAGGAAATACTTTTCACTTGAAAGATATGTTTGAAAGATGACTTTGCTATATACAGATAGTAGATCATCTTTACTGTTATTTATTGTCTTTCAACATGTTAAATATTTCACTCAGGCTTGTGCTTGCCTGGTTTCTGATGAATTGCCTGCTGTATTTTTTAGCTTGCTCCTCTACAGACAACTTTCCCCCTCACAATTATGTGGTTCAAGGCTTTCCGTGTATTTGCTTGCTGTGTGTTGTTTGTTTAGTCTTTGGCTTTCTGCAGTTTGACTGCTATATACCCCCTTCAATCATTAATATGAAGTTTGAGGTCTCTTATCAATTTTGATACTTTTCAGCCAGAATTATTTCAAATGACTTTTTCCATTCTACATTCTCTTCTCTCTCTCGCATTCCAATTGCACATAGGTCATACCTTTTGTCTCCAGTTCTTAAATGTCTTGTTCTGTTTTTTTTTAAAAAATTATCATTTTCCCTTTGCATATGGTGATTTGGAATGGTCTTACTGACCCTCATTCAAACTCACAACTTTTCCAGTCTTCTCACTGAAACACCAAAATCCTCCTTCGACCCCATTAATCCAGATTCACTTCTAGCCTGTTCTTTCATTCCTGATATGAACTTCCATCTTCTTGATATATTATTTTCAGTTCCTTTATGTTGTCTACCTTTTCCATGACACATCTCAATCATAGTTACTTTACATTCCCTGTCTACTTGCTAGTTCCGATAAATTAGTCTGATACCTGATGATTTGTCTTCTCATACAGACTTTGTTTTTATTTCTTCTTGCCTTGTGGCATGCCTTAGATGTTTTTGTTGAAAGTCAGTCTTTCTTACATAGAGTTAAATGAGGAAAGAGATGTCAGGTAGGCATGTAAAGATATGCCACATGGTTGAAGTTTAGACTTCATTGAAATTCCTTTGGTTATACATATCGAGGGCTCTAAGTTCCTGTCTTGGTTTTAGTCTCCTCTTAGATGGAGTCTGTTCCCTCTCTCTCCTTTGGCACTGACATCCCATCCTTTCACTGAACTGCAATAGTGGTAGTGGTGGGTGTGGGGGAAGGGTGCTCTGCTATCTTTCCATTTGTCCTCTCTTCAAGCCGGCTTGGTTCTGGTGCTGCGACCTACACGATGTTTCCACTGGTGTTAGCTTCTCTTCTCCCACTCCATTCTCTGAGTATTTCTCAGTTCATGTACTAGAAGCCTAATATATACCTCCTCCTCCACACCCACCCAGGAGACTAGAAAGATCGGTAACAACTTCTTTCTCCCACCTAGGACAAGTCTCTGTGGCCATTCCCCCCAGAAATTAGCCTGATCTTGTGGAAGAAATTCTGGCTGCATTTTACAATCATTATCTTTCCTTCTCCCCACAAGGAATAACGAGGACTGGCTGGATTCCTCTCACTAAAACTAACAAAAAGATGAGAATTTCCTGCCACGGAGAGACCTCGCTTGGGTAGTCATTTTGCATATGTCTGCCAAAAATCCATCAAAACTCTCACAGAAGGGTTCCTATGTCTGCTGTCCCAGGTGTTTTCATTTGCCTATGTCCTCTGAACATGGCTGTCAACACAGAATTTCAGGTTGTGTCTGTTTCTCTGATGATTCCAACAAAAGTCCATTGCTCTCAGTTTTTTTTCAGCTTTTCTTTGAAAGACAGGACATGATTTCTAAGCTCTTTACCTGTCAAGGCTGAAATCAAAAGTCGCAATCAAAACTTAAAAAAATCATTTCCTGTAGCCTGGTAGTATTGTTCCTAGTGTTTTATATTCCAAATAGTCTTACATTGGGGCTCAGAGTACACACATAGAGATGTTCACTTGCAATATTGCTTGCAACACTGGAAAACTGTACATAATTATCTCTCAGTGGGACGCTTGCTAAATATCGTATGATTTACCCACAGAGGATCATGACACATTTGAAAGATCAGCAATAGAGACTTCCATGGCCTATTGTAAAAAAGTGGAAAGAAAGCAGCTGTAGCCTTCATATATAATGAGTCAGACTCTGTGTGAAATAGAAAAGGATTCACACATATACAAAGCTATATTTACACAATTGAAGCAGTGATTATTGTTACTCATGGGGAAGAAATGGAGAAGGAAACAGTTTTTACTTCACACCCTTCTGTGGCACATAATTGTTGGCATGATTTTTTTTACGGAGTCCATTTTTTTGCATGGAATGAAAAGATGAAATAAAATTATCCCTGCAAATGTTTCACTTGTCTACATAGAAAAATCCAGAAGACCACAGCATTTCTTAGACCTAATACATGATTCTATGCAGCAAAGTTGAAAGATGCTAGGTAATACTCAAAAGTGAATTGTCTTCCTTTATTCTAGCAAGGAACAACTGGAATTTGGAAACAAAACATAATACAGGTACATATTAGCATCTCTCAAAGGAAATATAGCTAATCAATATGTGGAGCAGTTAGTTGCAGATGTCAACGTGACAATCAAAGAATGAGCATTCGGGCACATATCTGAAGAACTGAGTAGTTAAGACAATCCCCAAGCAAACTTATGGGAGATCATGTCATTGATTGTGGGAAGACACAGCTCGTAGTACACAGTGGATAGGACCCCGGGCAGGCAGGCAATATGCAGAGAATTGGTTCAGTATTTTGGCCTCCAGGCATGCTGTTAAGTGTAAAAGTACCACTTTCCCAATGATTCCTTTGGATATGGTGTGGCCAGTTCCCCTAGTTCCCGATGCTGGTGTGAACTCTCCTGACATGCTGATAAAGGATCCCAGAAGAGAATCTAAGTCCCTTGTTCCTAAGTTGTTTGGCAATGTATTTATATCAGCAATAAAGAAGAATCTGGAATAATATGCCTATTATGTACATATGATGAATATTATAAAACTCTTACATAAAAGAGAATAAAAACAAATGAATGTAGACTTATCCAATATTCACAGATGGGAAGACAATATTGTCAAGATGTCAATTCTCCCTAAATTGATATGTAGTATCAATATAAGTCAAATAAGTTATTTGTGTGTATTTAGAAAATGACTTGAAAATGACTCAGCATGGTGACAGTATGGGAGAACAAAGTCATAATTGTTACAAAGACCAAGAAGTGTGTCATGCAATAGCCAAGAAATGGAAGCATGTACTAACTGATGAATGGGTGAGGACAACACAGTGCATATCCATTATGGAATACGACCTTATACTCAGGACCGTGTGCACAGAAGCAGAAGGTAAGTGTTTGAAGTGCAAGGATCCAGGCCTGAAAAGCAAGCATCATGGGATCCCACCTGCGTGTAGAATCTGAAGATTTTGAATGGTGGTTATCAGAGACAGAGAAATAGATAGGAAAAGTACTTAGCATATACTAGGCTATATACAAGAAATGAGTTCTGGTGTTCTATTGCTTGTAGTTGTTCTATTGCTTGTAGTTGTTCTATTGCTTGTAGTTGTTCTAATGCTTGTAGTTGTTGCCCATAGTGTTCACTGCAGTGTCACTACAGCAAGAAGAAAATACCTCAAATATTTTCAGGAGAAAGAAATGATAACTGTTAGGAGGAGATCGATACACTTGCCCTGACTGGTACACTATACAATTTGTACATATATCAAAACATCATAATACCCTGTGGTTTGTGTGTGTGTGTGTGTGTGTGTGTGTGTGTAAATTTTAAGTCACTCTGAAAGAATACTGTGTTCTGTGGACAAAAGAACAAATACATCAATAGGAATGAATGGACAGCCCAAATTAAATAGATCTATGCAAATACAAGCAACTGATCTTTGATAAGGACCAAAAGCAATGAAATGAGTAGATGATGATTCTTTGGAAAATGGTCCTAGAAACAGCTGGAAATTATAGGCAAAAAATTATACCATTTACAACAATTAACACAAAACAGATAACATGTTGAGTCATGGACCAAGATAGAAAATGCAGGACAGAAAAATAGAATAAAACCCAGTTGGCCTGACACTGCCCAGGGCTTCTTGGTACGTTGGAGTTCACTGAAATAAAAATCTTCAGTTCTGCAACCTTGAAAAGATCTGGAAGGGAAGACACAAGCTGGGAGAAAGAACGTTGAAAAGATGAACCTGATGAAGGATTATGATCCAAAGCTACAAAACATTTTCATTCACCACTAAGAGAATAATAATGTTTAAAAACGAGCCAAGGAACATAGAGACCTCACCATGAAGCTGCATGCTCTGTGAGCTGTGAGTTCAAAGAGTAAGTCTCTCTCTCTCTCTCTCTCTCTCTCTCTCTGTTTCTCTGTTTCTCTCTCTTTTTCTCTCTCTGTCTTTCGGCTTTTGTCTAGACTTCCAAGGCCCAAATATGCTACTTTTTACTGTTTCTCTAAATATTCTCTCTTCACTGTGTGGGTGCCTGCCAACCTCTAACTAAGCCTCTTTCCAAAAGCTGCTACTCTCCCAGAATGCATCTCCAGAATCTCCAGTCATATTTTTCTGTTTCAAAGTGTAAACATTCTCAATTCTTAAATAAATAAATACAATCAAAGGCATGTTACTGCATCCAATAATATATACAGATAGCACAATACATGAAAAGATGCTCAATATCACACTATGAAGCAACTGGAAATGAAAATAGTTACAGGTCACCATGTACTTCATTGGTTGTCAAAAAATTTCAAACATTGACAACACTATGCATTTCTTAGGTTGTCAAAAAAAAATCCAAACATTGGCAACAGGAAAACTCAGTCACTGCTGTAGAAATAAGACATGTCTCTATCACACTGAAAAACAGTCTGACAGTTTCTCACACAGCTCTCACAGAAAATGCAGCAATGTGGCCAACCTAAGAAGCCACCAAGATGTCCTTAAGTGAGCAAAGGGATAAACTTTGGTATCTCCATCCCCTAGAATGTTATTAAGCCCCCAAATAATATGAGATACCAAGGCATGCAAAAAGATGGAAGAAAATTAGATGCATATAACTAACTGAAAGAACCTAATCTGAAATTTAAAATTCTATGAGTTCAAAACTATGACTGACATTCTAGGAAAGGTCAAACAATGGAAGTCACTGAACACCAATGGTTTTCAGAGTAGGGGAACTATTCATGTGATGCGGGAAGTTGGACACAGGTTGGTAAACATTTGATAAAGCCCAAAGAATGCCCAGCACCCAAAGTGAACCCTGTTATAAACTATAAACTGATTGAAATGATGTGTCAATGTGTGGATCTTAATATACTGTGCGCAGAATGTTGTTTTGTATATGGTCCAGGTGGGGAAATAAGAGTAAGTTCCTTTTTAATTATTTATCTACTTGAGAGAGAGAGGAGAGACAAAGATGAAAGAGGAGTGGGGAAGAAAGCAAGAGAAAGAGAATTGGTTCTTACTTTCCACCATATGGGCACCAGGTATCAAATTCAGGTTTGTAAATTTGTGAAGAGCCACCTTTACATCTCAGGGGGCCAAAGAGCTTCTCTACTTTTCACTGCACTTTTTTTTTCTGTGAATATAAAACCATTCTAAAAATAGTCGATTGAAGATGTAGATATTTATATCACATATAAAACTGAACCACCTCTCATTTTGCTTATCAGAAAAAGTAATGAGTCCCAGGAATATTAATATAAAAGCATCCTGACTAGATTTGATCTAAACCTTTGTGTGACGGAAAAGTGATTGTCAAGACTTCGTGAGCCTAGCCCGTGACATGAGTCTTTTCTGTAGACTCCTGTCTTATGCATTCCTGTAATTAAATTTTATGATAACCATTCAAACAAGTACCACAGTGAAGTGAGTTTTGTAGCAAATCTTCAAATGGTTATATCAAATTCTGATAACCTGTAACATCTGAGGAATAAAGCATACTTGACTTGATGTGCTTTGATAATAACTGCTTAATTTAAAAAAATAAATGATACATGTTTTCAGAATACCAAAGAGATAAATTTTGTTTCTCATCTTGGAAGTGGAATAAAAGAGTTACTAGACCTTATTCAGAGCATCAGACACAGGAGCAAGTAGGCACTCTCTCCTCAGTGTCGATACCACACACCTAAAGCAAAGACATTTGGGAACCTCAAGGAGGGTGACTTCTTGCTTTCTTTCGGGGTACATGAATGACATCAACCTGTAGCTTTTATTTACCTTTCATGTAAAAAATGCTCATGGATCTTCCAAAGATACCTTTTCCCTCATGGTTTGAAAAGGCCCAAATATTGGAATTGAGGCTCTTTTCCTAGAAACACAAGTTCTATACTTTTTGTAACACAGTAGTTAAGAAAAAGATAATGTCTACTTATGGGGCAAAATTTCTTTCAGTTTTTCCTTCTAGATTGGTCCCTTACTCAACCTCTTCTATACCATGGACCAGAGTTCACACGTATGAGCCTATGGAGCAGATGTTCAGACACAGCTATAACATGCAATGTATCGTTATGAAGTGTGCCATAGCTGTGTATTTACAGGAAAGAAATAGTCTGCATAGTTCTGTGCTAGCATGATTCCAGACCTGTATTGGGAATTAGAAAGCACTTCCCTAGAATGAGTTCTATGTAGGCCCTTTTTGAGTTTTGGGGAGTCATTCTAGTAAATGGTCCAAAGGGACCATTTTGTACCCAGTTATAAGAAGTAAAATGATTAGACACCCTAGCCATTCTGAAGTCTAAAGGGGGGCAGGATTCCAGAAGATGAAGCATTTGACCTGTGAAGTCTAACTTGATTCCAAACTCTGATTTGTTCTATCTTGTGGCCTTGTTGCCTCTCAAGACTGTGTAATTTACAGAAAAACCGATATTCATGTCTTACAGTTCTGAAGGCTAGAGAGTCTAATGCTATTGGGGAGGAGGGTTTTTGGTATCACATCAACCCATGGCAGGGAAAACAATAGAGCCAAAAGAGCTTCCAGGTGAAACACACACACACACACACACACACACACACACACACACACATGCACACGCACACACACACACGCACACGCACACACATGCACACACACACACACACACGCACATGCACAGAGAGAGAGAAAGAGACAGAGAGGCAGAGACAGCAGCAGAGAGAGACAGAGACAGAGCAAGGATTTGTTTAACAAACCCACAGAACTCACTTCATTATGGTCTCTTGACTCATATCTGCGTGCAAAGTCTGTGTAGTCTAACCACCTCTTGAAAGCCCTGCCTCCTAGGGCTGTTCATGGAGAATTCATCACCCCCTGAATTGGAGGAGAGGGCCTCACCCTATAGCACATGGGGAGCTTGTACCTAAGATTCTAAAGTTTTAGAGCTGAGGATAGAGATGACTCTGGGAAAGTGGAAGCTAAGACTATTGTGGAGTAAACCTTGATTTGTTTACTCCACAAAGCACCCCTTTCAGTAAGTAACAACCCTTGCCCCCAAGCTGCTTGCTCACCCCGTTTCCCCAGGCTCTATTCATGTCCTCTGCTTTTGAGACACCCTAGAAATACTCTGAATGCAGGACATAACCCTAAAGTGAGTTTCTGACTCTCTCTCTCTCTCTCTCTCTCTCTCTCTCTCTCCTCTGCTGAGCGAAGATTATTTATTTTATTTTGAGACCACAATGTAAAATAAGTAAATAATCTTTCAGTTATTTCTCTCCTGTGGGTAAAAGAGTGAGAAAAAGAAAAAAAGAAGAAAAAATCCACCTTATTTCCTTTCTTGGGTAATTGCCAGTTTTCTTTCGCTAGGAAACTCAGGGATTACCTGGAGGCTAGGTGAGCTGGCAGCTAGCACACCAGACCCTCCTCCCTCTTCAGAAGGCCAGTCTTATCCTGCTCCATTTTCTTTTTCTTCAAGAAACAGCAGGCAAAGTCCAAGATTTTTTTTCAGTCTGCTTAGTGCCCAGGCAGCACTTCTGGAATCCAGAGAGAATGGAACGGGAAGAGCTGCAATGCTGAAGAAAGATTAAAACACAGGCAGGGGAGCAAGAACCGGTTCCACCTCTCAGAAGCTAGAGATCTCTGTGCCTGTTTCCATTGCTGTGTGTGTTTATTCGTTTTAGCAGAGCGTCTCTTGGCTCCTGAATCTGGAAAAGACAGAAAACAGAGCAAAGCTGTTTTGGGGTTCTGGAAGGAAGAGATGCTCTGACATTGCCAGGTTTCTCAGCTGGACACACTGAGTGCTTCCCACTAGCCCATCCACGCAGAGCAGAATGCTCCAAAGAGTGTGGAGCCAACCAATTGGTCGGGCTCGGGAGTCCTTCTGCTGGGCTAGCCGGAAGTTCCTGAAGAGAGTTTTGGCCATCAAAAAGACACAAGTGGGTTTGTTCTTAGGGGGAAAAAATGAAATAATAGGGCATATTTGCTGCTTCTTCACAATTGAAGTGAGATGTTACCCCTCTCCTCCATTGCTTTGTGAGTTGAAGGGAAGGATTTTAATGTACGATGTAAGACCGTGTGAGCTGGCGAATAGTTACTATCCCAGTGTGGAAGTGCAATGAAGAGACCAATGAACACATCGCAGGGAGCAGAGAAGAGGAGGAGCGAACACGAGGCCGGTAGGCGACTGTCAGTGTAGAAACCGTCTTTCTGAGCAGCTGCAAATCCCATGATCTTACTCTGAGATGTTGGAGAAGTTGCTTAACCTTTCTGGGACCCTAGTGATTCATTCTGACATAAGTGGGTGAGAATCGGATGTGTCAGATGAGTGTTTGGAAACAGGACCTCACGAGTCATAAAGTCAAGTGGTTTTGTCTTCACGTTGGTGGGGAAATGAGGCCACGGACTCCATTCAGTGGGCTGCGAGGAAGCTAGCTGTGACTCAGATTCCCCAGGGGAGCCATAAGCAGAGATTGAGGACCAGCACGGTTGGGCTTAGGGAAAGTGGGAGGGGAACAGCGTGGTGTACAATCGGTTGCTGGTGTCCCCGAGGGACGGCAGGGTAGGAGGCAGGGGAAGGAGGCAGGGGAAGGAGACAGGGGGTGATGGCCACCCATCCAAGGTGGTTTCAGGGGCGCTTCTCCCCTCCTCTGCCTCCAGCTTTGCGGTGATGATGAGTCAATAAGAACTCTGCTAATCCATGACTCAGACCTTCTCGTGCATCACTTCCCTGCCTTTCTCCTGCAGAGTGACAGGCAGGCATGAGCCATTATTAGACCCAAAAACAGCGAGGAAAACTGGATGAGCACAGAGCAAAGAAGACAGATGACCAGCACTCTGATATTGGACTTTGGCCTCCAGAATTGTGAGCAAATACATTTTTGCTAATCCAGTCACCCAGTTGATTGGATGCAAGTCTCAACCAAGTCAGAGGAGCTGGATGATTTGTTGACTGTTGCTATATAATAAACCACTCTGCCGATCGGCCACTCCAACAAGAACCACATGTGACTGGGAACGTATTTGCAAGGTTGCCAGGGATTGGCTGAGCGCATTGACCATGCTTGTCCGTGGCCTTTCATGTCCTTTCTGTGACTAGCAGGGAAGTCTACTTATATTGTGCAGCAGGTGAGAGACAGCAAGCAGAAACATGCAGGTGGTCTTGGAGCTGGTACATGGGTCCTTCTACCTCGTTCTGTTTGCTATGAGAGTTCATGAAGTGAATGAGCCCCGCATCACAGCAGTGTGCTTGTGAATTCCACAACAATGTGCATGGACACAGAAGCATAAAATTTGAGGTGCTAAGGTGGTTTAACATAGCCACTGGGTTCTGAGAGCTTTTGTTTCCCAAAACAGATAAAGACTGAGCGTTTACATGCTCCATTGTGTCTAGATATTGGCCCTAGATAGGAAATATAGAGCCACCTCTCAAGGGAAAAAAAATGGGATATGGACATTGAAAAAATTCTGACTCCCATGGAATCAACCCAAATGCTCAACAGTTGACAAATGGATAAGAAAAGTGTGGTACATTTATACGATGGAACACTACTCAGCCATCAAAAAAGATGAATTAATGAAATTTTCCAGGAAATGGATGGAATTAGAAAAATTATATGGAGTGAAGTATCCCACACACAGAAAATTAGACACCGTATGTACTCTGTAATAGGTGGATCCTAGTATCAAACCCACTTAATGATACATTCAAAGGTAAATCTCTACAATACCTACTGTAATTGTGAAGATTATGGACAAGAGGGAAGGGAAAGGAGCCCCCCCCCAGAAAAAGGAAAGAGGGGATCACACTTCAGTAGAGAAAATAGGTCACCATCAAGTATTACATCTAAGTAGTGAGAGACATCTAAGTGAGATTCTCTCTCACTTCCTTTCCTTGTCACCTGTGACTAAAGACGTTTGGTCTCACCAATAAGGGAGAATACAGGGACTGTCATATGGAAACCATCCTCAAAATGGGACACTGACCCCCCCACACACACACTGCTGTATCCTACTCCTATTCCATCTACCTTTGAGTCTCCTCTTACATTAAGATCTCCATTTTATTATTGGTTAGAAGGTGACTTTCGATACCAATCAGGATGCAGCCAAGGGTGGTACAGGAAAACCAAAATTGAAAACAACAACAAACCATAATTCAGAACACCAGAGCCCCTATATTAATCACCTGGGACCAGACCAGCCAAATCTCTCCCCATCTTAAAGTTCAGGGAACCTTGTGGAAGAGGGGTGGCAAGATTTCAAGAGGCTAAAGATGGGGAGGACCAACAATATGCAAAATACTCCACACAAGTTAGGATGCAGCAGCCAGAATTGGACTTGCCTGACCTGCACAATGGTTGACATGTCGATGACCCCCCAAAATCTGGCATGGATCACAGGGAAGAAAGCTCCAGGCAGTAAGATATTTAGAGGTGAGGGATTAACAATCACAATAGAGTTCCCATAACAGGGACCCAAGAAGGAGCTCCAGACTATGCCACTAAGTCCTTACTCCTCACTAGGGTGGAGAACTCAGAGAAAGGTTTGGCATTCACACAAAAGGATGCCCCAGGGGATGGGAGGGAAGAAGGAGGAGGCACTGGAAGAAGAGGAAGGAGGGAGGGGGTGAAAGGAAGGGGTAAAGGGGGGGAGAGTACAAGAGGGGACTGAGGAGGGGAGGATGGAGGGAGAAGACAGGGGTACCTATTGAGCTTGTATGATTGGGAAAAAAATAAAATGTGTGAGGAAAAAAATTCTGACACCACGCAAAAGACTGAATCAGACCAGATTGTAACAAGTCAAAAGCTAGATTTAATGGGAAGGCTCTTGGGCAAGGGTCTGTGTTCCAAACCTCATTTGCAGCAAAGTAATTATTTATACAATGCCAAGCACTGCTGAAGAAAGGTGGATCCCAATGAGAACTAAGACACATGCAGAGTCCCTGTCCGAAAGAGCATAGACTCTGAGCAGAGTCAAGTAGAGCACTATGTGCAGAGTGCCTAGGAGAAGAGAATACATCCATGCACTGAGGGGAGGCAGGGACGAGGGCAGAGAGGAAACAGGGGTGAGAAGGAGGCATCCATGAAGCATAAGCTGGGGTGTCTGTCAACATTGTTCCTCTAGGAATGTGACTCACAGAACACACCTGGAGTCATTTCAGCTTTCTGCTCAGTTGAGGTCTTGGCAAAGGTTTAAAAACTGACTTTCATCCTAAAGCTCAGGGAACCTTGTGGAAGTGGAGGCAGAAGATTGTAAGAGACTAAAGATGGAGAGGACTCCATACAAGTCAGGGCTTTAGCAGCCAGGATATAGCCACAATGCGATTGGACCTTGCCTGATCTGCACAATGGCTGACATGTCAACCACCCCCAAAGTCTAGCAGGGATCACGGGGGTGGGGGGAAGCTTCAGGCAGTAGGATCCTCAAAGGTAAGGGGTTAACAGACATAACAGGGTTTTCATACTAGCAGGCAGCCCAAGAAGGGGTCCCGAGCTATGCCACTGAGTCCTGAACCCTCACTAGTGTAGAAAATTCAGAGGAAAATTCAGCACCCACATAAACAGATGCTCTGGAGAATGGGAGGGAGAAAGCAGGAAGCACCAAGAGAGGAGGAGAGAAGGAAAAGTGGTGAGAGGGTGGGGGGACTGGAAGGGGAGAGAGTGGAATGGTGGGGGACAACAGGGTGGGAAGGAAGAGGGAGGGAGAAGAAGGGGTACCTATTGAGCTTGTATAACTAAGCAAAAAATGTGATAAAAAGTTTTAAAAATGAAAAAAAAAAACCCCACCTGGCTTCCAGAAAGAGAAAGAGGGAGAGAGAATGGAGGAAGGAGAAAGGAGAAAGAAGTAGAGAATGGGGAAGAGAAGGAGAAGGGGGAGAAGAGGGGAGAAGATAATAAGGAAAAAGGGAGAAGGGAGGAAAGAAGGAGAGAGCTAGAGAACCATTTTTGCAGCATCTACCACTTTACATTCCACATTACTTCCATTGTGGTTTGTTTCCACACAATGTCTCTTGGAAATGAGCTGTCACAGCTTACTACTTTATAAACCTTTACCCTACAGACACAGTAAACATGAATAGCCTCAAAAGCAGAAATAATAATTTGGAAGTGATGAGTTTTACATACTGTATTTATTATAACTCTAATGTATTTAAAGTTCATAGAATTTAATCTAACGATGCCTCCCCTTCACGACCAGCTCACAAAATCCTAGAAAATATGACTGATGACTGTTGGCTCCTGCTGACTCTGGCAAGTCATGCTGAGCCAGCCCCAGGGCCCCTTAGCTCTGTGCCTCAACACCTAATTTATGAAATTAAGATAAATAGATGGATCTCACTTCATAGGATAGTCTTAAAGATTAAGTAAGTGGGCTTGTAAAAGGTGCTCTGCATGTAGCCAAGTATAAACACTCAGCACATTGGCTGTCATCACTAACACCACCATTAGCTTTATGGATATGCAGAGGATAGAGTACTGCAGACCCCAGGAGGGACTGGTGGGGGAGGGAGCAGTCTGCAGAGACCACCAGCCTTCTAATCTAATTCTAATCTAATGACAGCCTGAGCCAGCCACGCTAACGACACGCATGATTTCTGCCTAGACATGCACCTGTTTGCTCCTTGTTGGTGCTCTGAGGGTGCAGCTGAACCTGGGCTAGGGATGGTCTATCCTGTGCCCCCAGGTGCCTTTTGTTCCACCCTAAACTGTTCGAATGTGGGCTGTTGCTCTCTGAGAGCCGTCAGCACCTTTCCACTCCATCCTTTTTCTTCTTCCAGCCCCTTTTCTCTCATGAAGATAGACGCGCGCACAAAGCTACATTCTCCCAGACGATCTCAACATTATTTTTACATGACTTAGCCTATTTCTGTCACAAAAAAATCAAATGAGACAGTTGCTAATATCATCCCATGCTATGGACAGGAAAACTAACCCAAAAGCAAATCCCCTTTGAGTGAAAAGGCTGGAATTTGGACCTTTGTATGATTCTTTTTTATTTATTTATTTATTTCTTCCACTCATACAAAGTTGGTAAGTACCCCATTCCCCTCCCTCCCTCCACCCCTCCCTGGATCCCCTTACTCCCTCCCCCCTTTTCCTTTCCCTTTCCCCCCTCTCTCCCTTTCTCCTAGTGCCCCCCCCCATTCCTGGAGCATCCTTTAGTGTGCATGTCAAACTTCCCTCTGGGTCCTCTCCTCTGATGAGGTGTAAGAACTCAGTGGCATTACTTAGAGCTCTTTTTTGTGTTCCCCTTTATATAGGAACACTATTGTGGCTGTTAATCCCTTGCCTCTAAGAATCCTAGTGCCTGTGATCCATGCTAGACTTTGGGAGTTCAATGATGTGTTGGTCATTGCACAGGTCATGCAAAGTCCTATTATGATTATTTCGGCCCTAACTTGTATGGAGTATCTTGCATATCATTGCTCCTCCCCATCTTTAGGCTCTTACAATCTCACCGCCCCTTTCCGCAAATTTCCCTGAGCTTTAGGATGGGGAGAGATTAGCCTGGCCTGGTTCCAGGTGGTTGATGTAGAGTCTCGATTTTCCAAATTATGGTTTGTCGATTTTTTTTTCAGTTTTGCTGGTCCTGTACCTCCCTTGGCTCCATCCTGACAGGTATTGGATATCACCCCCTGGCCAGAGATAAAATGCTGTTAAAATAGAGTCTTATTATAAGAGTAGA
Organism: Typhlomys cinereus; assembly: GCA_023101885.1. Classification (NCBI taxonomy): domain Eukaryota; kingdom Metazoa; phylum Chordata; class Mammalia; order Rodentia; family Platacanthomyidae; genus Typhlomys; species Typhlomys cinereus. The sequence goes on from JALPQD010000479.1 coordinate 1,209,375, forward strand.
TTCAAAGGTAGATGGAATATGAGTAGGAGACTGCTGTGGGGGGGTCAATAATATTTTATTTACTTGAGAAAGAGAGAGGGAGAAAAGGAGGGGGAGAGGAACAGAACCTGTGCCTGGGTCACAGTGTGACGCTGAGGTCAAAGCGCAACTTTCGGAAGTTGGGTTTTCTCCTTCCATCATGTGGGTTTCAGGGATTGAACTCAGGTCGTCTGGCTTGTACGCAGGCGCCTTTACCCACTGAGCCATCTCACTGACCTAGTTTCTCAGCCCATGTCCTTCAGTACTGACTACCCTGTCATCATGAATGGAAGGTGATGGAAGTCATGGACTGAAATGTGATGTCTTTGGAGCTTAACATGTTTGTAGCAGCAGAGTCACTTGAACTCAACTGTGCTCTGCTTTGACTTTGGATGTAAAGAATTGCTAATTGCTGCTAGCCGGAAGTTCTTCAAGCACCAACAGTGAAGACATGGAAGACAGTGACACCGTCCTCAAGGGACAAGCTCATCATTTCTACTAGAAAAATCAAAACTCAGGTTAAGATGCTTTGTCGTCTTCTTGGACGCAACTTGCAAATGATGCTTTGGAGAAATGATACCTGATTCAAAATTCTTCCATGAAGTTTAGATCATCTCAATTGTTTTCACTTGTATTTCCCAGGAGAACTTATTACATTGACTACTTAAATAAGCAATGGGGGAAAGGGGTGTGTATACATGAAAAATTAGTCAAAAGAAAACAATGCAAATATTTAAAATATAATTCCTTAATAATAAGAATGTTCAATATTACAAGCAGTTCCCTACCTTCTCATGGCCCCATACTCCTTTTAGGGACCTCTTGCAGTATGTGTACCCCCACCTAATTCCAAGGAGCAGGAAATTCAACATTTGGAGAAGGGGGAGGATCCAATGTTCTTTGGAACAGGCAGCTATTGTTAACTCACAGTGCTACACATATCACTACCCATCCTCTCGAGGGAGATAAGGACCTCAAGAGGCACACAAGTGTATTAATCATAGAGCACTAACATGAGACCCCAGGTTCCATCCACACCAGTAAAGATAAAGGCCTAAGGACACAATTACCAGACAGTGGGTACTGCAACCAAGACGTTATACAGAAAAAGGAGCAAGGACCCCTGTGTAGAAGGATTACAGAGGCTGTTCAGAGGAGGTAAAGTTCTGTTTGGCTTGAGCAAGGAGGTTTTCCAGGCAGAGTTCAGAGAGGAGAGGGGAGGCCATTTCATGCAGAGAATGGACTGGGTGCAAGGGGAAACTGATGAAAAAAATTACAAGTAAACATTGTATTCTTCATGGATAATTCTCAAAACGGAAAGGTGAAATATCTAGCAGACAACTACACTGATTTTAAGGTTGGAGAAAAGAGTAATAAAAAAAACTGGGTGAAATTTAAATTGTGGATAACGTAAGACACACAACAAGGACATGATGGATGTGAGCGCTGAGGTCTGTGGTCTGCCCCTCGAGGTTGGCAAAGGGCAGAGAAGGGAGTGAGTTCACTGATCTCGTGGGCAGCAAGGTCTGGGGCCTTGGCTAGTTTGCTTTGAACTTAGTCTTTTACAGAAGAGCATGAAGGAAAGGGGCAGGTAAGGGGGTCTGGACTGCATTTGGCATGCAGATGACAAGGTCACAACTGTGTACTCCGTTGCTCAGATTGTTTGGAAAATTGCTCTTCCTCCACCAAGCAAGCTTCATGTGCACATGGGGAGGGTTTTCCTATGTGCATAGGAAGTTGTTCTCATGTGTACATGGGGAGGATGCTCTTGTGTGCACATGGGGAAGATGTTGTCAAGTACACATGGGGATGTGCTCACAGGAGAGGCTTCTGGGGCTTAGAGAGAGTCTCAACTGATGTGAGGATGATGAGCTGGGCAGGGCTGGAATTAGAGACGTAGATAGTTCAGGGACTAAAACTTTTGTCTTACAAGCAAAAGAACCTCAGTTGGGATCCCTGAATTCCACGTAAAAAAGGCAGCTATAGCCGTGACCTATAATTCTAGTCCTGGAAGGCGGAGTCTAGGAAACCTCAGAGCAAAGCAAAGAGGAGGTAAAACAATTCAGGATGATTCCCGATGTCACCCCTGGGCCCACAGGCACACACTCAAATGCCCTCGTGTGCATCCATGTGCACACACATGTGCATACACATGTGTACCAGCCCCCCCAAAAAAAGCCTGATCATGTCTTTGCAGCAGACATTCCTTGGTCTAGGAGCTGCCCTCCCATGAGACTCAAAGAAGACAGGGATTTACAAGATAAATCAGTCACCGCATCAACACTTTCTGCACATCAAAAAGTCAGAAGCATCCGGAGTCCAGCTTCGAAGCTGTAAGTGATAATAGGTGGGGGGTGTTCACACCCGAGCTGTTATAAGGCGCACGGGCCAGGCTTCCTTCTGCTGGTGTCCTGCCCTGAAATCACACTCCTCCCCACCCCCTTTCCTCTCTCAACCTGAAATACACCAACCCACAACCACCCCTGGCTCCAAGGACACTCCCTCCACATCAGTGCAGCCGCACGGATTGCCTTCTCTCTCCACCTTGGAAAACAATTGACTTAAGAAAGCCGGGAGCCAACTCTGGTACTCACTCATGTTTTTCCCTAATTGTTCTACGTGGAAATGTTTTATCTTCATGACAGGGAACACATTCCTCGAGGAAAAACCAATACATCTTCTCTTTATTTCACCTTCTAATGATGTGAATATATGTGGGCTAAGCTCACAAAAGAAACGTTCATTTAGTCAACGTTGCCTGGGCTTCTGCCACAAACAGGACTCTATTCCCACCCTGGAAATGCTGCTAATCTCCTGGGAGAGAGGAAGTCATAAGAAATTGAGCTGAGCCTTTACTAAAGAATAAATCGGCATCCCTTATTTTATCAGAAAACAGTATAGGCTTGCTGTGGCCTGAGTCAGAAACAAGAGATTGAGAATCAGAGAGAGGAGAGCAGCAGGGCCTCCAAAAGTCAGGGGGTGCCCCTTCTGGGACAGTCTCAGACCCATCTTCAAAAGTGCATCCAACCCTTTGTAAGTCAAGGCTTTACAGTGAAACTCTGCTGAACTACTGAAGCAATCCAAATGGAGAATGATTATCCTATGATTATGATACAAGTGATTCAGCTTAGTGCCCTGGCTTGGAACCAGTCCAAAGCTGACTTGTTTCTTGCGGTGTGGTTCCTAAGACCAAGAACCTTCAGCTCGGGCTGCTTAGTCCCTCAGGCTCCATCCACACCAGGAGATGCTGCTTGCCAGCCTCCTCTGCTCCTGAGTCGTGACTCACAAAGGCCGACCTTCTGCGCACAAAGTAAGAGGAGGTCAATCTTTTCTGGCTTGGCACTTGTCTGTCATTAAATATGGAATCACTGGTCACTAATTCAACATCGACAATGAGCTCATGGAAAAATGTGAAGTTCGGTAGGTCAAGGGTAGACTAGAAGTGAGGCTTTTGTTATATCCACCAGTCCTCTCCCAACTAGACATGAATGTTGGCAAGGATACTTGGACATGCAGAATTAGAATTTGGAATCAAATTTATGAGAGTGGAATTTTCCATTTTTTTTTCTACTTTTACAGGCATATTGTGAGTTCATCCCAGCTTCCCTCTCTCCCCCTTCCTCTCCATCCCCTCCCTTCCCTTCACCATTCTCTCCCACTCCCTCCCATCCTTCCGCCTGTATGCTTCTATGGACCCCAGGGTTCACTCTGACCTGTATACACCTGTGGGTGCTCAGACCTCCGTGGTATATCAAGTTACTTCTCTTCAGGCCACCCCACTGATATGCGCATTTCCCTTCACTCATCCAGCTTTAGACACAAAGTTTTCCACTGTAAAATGCCCATTCTATGGATATAATAACAGCTACCAGCAGATACTTCGATGTACTGTCTTCCTACCTATAGGTTTATTGGCTGTCTTCCCTATTGATTTTTTCCTTCCCTTTTTCTTATAAGTTCTTGTTCTAGTTTACAGTTACAGTACCCTTCTGACAAGCAGGTCCTGAATCCACTCAGAAAGCTGTTGGTTGTCTCCTTGATAATCATGCCACTATTACACTGGTGGTCACCTGTTGCCAGGGTGATTTATATGGCAACTTACAGATCTCATGCTGTTGATGGGGCTTGTGATTATTTCTCTCCCCTGGTAGCTTCTACAGTGTTCCTTGGTACTGTGTGAGCTAAGGAGAAAGTCCACAGACCAGTTCCAGTTGATATATTTCGCCCATGTCCTGTGATCCATTTGTCTTCCGTCTTCAGTAATAGAGTCTTGCTGACAGGTTTTGGAGAGCCACACAAGAGCAATGGCAAAAGCCTTTTTATTTGGGGGCCTTTAAGACCTCTCTGACCAACATTTTGTCAGGCAGTACCACGTTCCTGTTACTTCTAGCATAATTTTGTCCCTGGGTTCTAAGTGGATAAGCCCCTGTTTTCCTCACTCTATGCTCCTCTGCATAGGGACTGCCCATTCTTGTTCCTTTCTTTAAAAGATTTTTTTAGCATATTACTAGCATAGAATGTTCCTTTGGGGTTCTTCCCACAATCTTTGTGTTTTAAGTCCTCCTATCTCTTACATTCTTCCTATCCCCTCATTCCCCACTATGTATTTTTTCCCATTTATTCCTTCCCTCCCCCATTGTCCTGTTATCCTAAATCTCCCCTTTAAAAGATTTCACTCTAACCATCCCTTCCCACCTTCCCACTCATAGGTCTTTTTCAAATTTTTAATGCTGCAAATGAACACAACCATTTTAAGTAAGCAGTTTGAAATATTGTAAGACATGTATGTGTGTATATATGGACATTATATTTCTTAAGCAATATTCACATGTATAATTTATGGATATTAAGATGAGCATAGAGTTACTTTTTCAGATGGTGTTAATGACTGGAAATGTGGTTTAGAGGTAAAGTACTTATCCAGCTTTTCCAAGACCCTTGCTTTAATCCTCAGTACAAAAAGAAAAAGAACTATCAATATTTTACTCTATTGCTAGCACAGTTTGTTTGTTTCTTTCTCAAAAAAATATCAAGATCATACACAACTTCCTATGGTATTGGTTTTCTTTTCCTAAAATTTCTATAATTTAATCTTTCTCTTTAGATCTATAATGTACTTTATTTTATGAGGTTAAAAATTGAGGCATTTTTCTTTGTATGGGCCCTAAAATATGTGTAAAGATGTTATTATTTCTCCTTCAAATACTTGATGGAATTTACTGGTGAAGCACCTAGACCCATAGTTTTTTTAAACTTTTCAATTAGGAACTCAATATCTTTAATAGACATAATAAAGTTTTGGGATTTTTCTATGTGCTCGTCTGTCAATTTAATTCATTTTCATATTTCTGAAAGATTCCATTTTTCTAGACTCTAAAATCTAGTGGACTATAATTGCTCATATTTCTGATGATCTAATTGTCTGCGTGAGTTAGAAATTCTTCTTTCAAATTGAAAGTTAGGAGATCTAACACGCCAGAACTGTACTATAGTAGAAAGATGTGGTAAAAGAGGGATAGTATAAGAAGATTTTTCTTGAAGTTGCCTGTAAATGTAAATGTAGATGTGAAAGTCAAGGAGGAAATAGATAGGAATGTATAGAGAAGAGCATGCAGTGGGAACTGTCTATATAGAGAACCAGAGGCATGCTAGAGCATGACCTTATCAGAGCACTGTGAGAAGCTCTTAGGGATAGAGAACTGAAAGGGTGGTGTGTTTTTCTCAGGACCCTCATATCGCTTCCAGTATTGTCATTGCTTCAACTATCAGAATATAAACTTTGCGAGTACAAGCTCTTTCTTCATATATCAACTATTGTGCCTTCACACCCCAGAACAAGCATCCAGTTCACGGCAGAAATGTAATACATATTTGTTGACTGAATGAATCAGTTAGTCAATATTCAATTTGTACCCATTAAATAAGTCTGCTGTAAAGATTAGCGAAAAGAGCTGGTTAGACAGCTTGGTCAATAAACTGCACAAACAGGAGGACCAGAGTTCAATCCCCTGCAACTACATAAAAATAAATCAGGCATGGTGGCAGTTTGCAATCCCAAGACCGATGAGACACAGCTATATGGATTCCTAGAGCTTGTGCATCAATGTATCTAGAGGACTTAATAAGCTCCTGGAAAATGAGAGACCCCGCCTCAAAAGTAGACGGTATATAAGGAATCGTACCTGAGGTTGTTCTCTGACCTCTACATGCATGTTCATGGACACATGGGCTCACACACACATGAATCCACATACATGAGCGTGTATGCACATATGCACACATATGTGCATAATGGATGATTAGAAGTGATGATGAGTTGAGAAGCAAGGACTACAAAATCTCAGTCTGAACCTTTGTTCAATATCCAGTCCACATGAGCACTTAGACAGCTGCAGATCCTTGTGTCTGGGCAGCAGCACATCCAGCTTGTCTTGGAGACACAGGCAGAGGCTGTGTCCTTGCCATACTCAGGCTGCTCATCAGAATGAAGTGCAACCACAAGAGAAGGATCAAGGGATGATTCTGGAAGTTGAGGGCAGTTAGTCAACAAATTTCCCCCCATGCTACTAGAATAAAAATTTATGCATTCTTCCAGCTTTGGTGATTCCTCCCTTGTTACAAATGGAAACCTTGGAGCTCAGCAAGCGAAGGCATCTTATCCAATATCAAACAGTCATTTAGAATAAGGAAGGGATGATAGGCAGGATTCCTAACACAACATCTAGTGCTACAAAGAATCAGTTACATTATCCCATGCTATTCTTGCCTAGCCAGGACTGCTTCTTCCAACTTTGTCCGTACTCTCACCCAGACCTCTGAGTTTGCACAGCACCTGCTCACAGCCCTTCCTTCAACGATCAGGAACTGTACTGACATACCTGGCACAGTGCTCTGAAATAGTAAGTGCTGTATGATCACTGCATATCATGGTTAGCTGAAAGTGTCAGAATCAGGAAAGCTGTATTTGCATATCAGCTCCAAAAGGGTCATTGGGAAATGCTCATAACCTCCTTGAACCTCTTTCATTATCTAAAAAACGATATAGATGGTGGCACACACCTAGAATCATAGTTCTTCGGAGGCTAAGGAGGAGGATTGAGAGTTCAGCAGTGGCTTAGTTTGTAAAACCCTATCTTGAGACAAAACAAAACTGCATACTGAAGTCTAATACAAAGTAAGTGCACAGCATTTCTAGCTACTATGATAAGTAATAATAAATACTTCTTGAATATCATCTTTGGGAAAACATACTAATTCTCTGAAGACACAGCCATCTCATGATCTTGACTTGCTGGCTCAGAAACACATCTGGACGTGTAGTAAAATGAAGCTGAAGGAAATAAGAAGTTGCTGAACTGTGCTTACTGGAGTGTGGGGCGCAGAGATAATTCAGCCTTCTGTAAATGAAAATTAATCATCTTGGCTGTGCTCAGCAGGCGGACAGCAGAGACGCAGTGGCTCCCTTTCCTGCCATGGTGGGAGGCTTGGGGGGGAGGGGATGTACAAGAGACAAAGAAGGAGATGAGATTATGGGAGGACCATATCATTTGCAGCAGATACAGGCATTACCTGCTTTTTCCTGGTCCCCTCAGCTGCTGCTAACTTAGTCATTCAGGGTGATAAGCTCCCAACATACCAGCCTCCTGCGCAGTGATATTATCCCTTAAATCAGTCTGTTTCCATGCATTCCAGCATACATATTATATTACATATATAAAACTGTTATTGTTATATATAAAACATTTATATATAATATATATTTAGCATATGTATCTAATGCTCTAAGTTGTTCAACATATACATATATAATATATAAGCATATAAGTTGTTATATTTTATATATATTTATATATAAAATGATCTTAAGTATTAGATGCCTATGCCAACCAAATATGTCTGTTGCTGAGATAAAGATACATCGTCTCTCCCTACGACCGTAGAAAACATTCTTCAAATGAATGATGGTCCACATCCTGATACCCTTTCTCAGGTTCTTCCTAAAGCAAGGCAGCACTTCACAGGCATCAACCTTCTCACCTTTTTTTTTTAAATCTTTTTGTTTCCTTTTTTAAATTTTGTTATTTATTTATTCAATTGTGTGTGTGTGTGTGTGTGTGTGTGTGTGTGTGTGTGTGTGTGTGTAGAACCACGGGCGAATTCAGGAACCACCATGGACGCCTCCACCTCTTCCTTGTTTACTCTCCCCCAGAATTCACAGGCTCCGCCCTACCAGGACCAGAAATGCAGGCCGCCCCCGCTTCCGCCTGGCGTCTATACGTGGGGTCTAGGATCCGAACTCAGGACCTTACGCCTGCAAGGCAGAGGCTTAACCCCTGAGCCACCTCTCCAGTTCCAACCTTCTCACATTTTGTCCTAAGCACTTTGTGATGCACCTTCTGTAACAAAGCTAATAACGACTACAGGACTCAAGTAGGGCTCACAGTCTGTGTCTGTTTCTCAGAGATACAGGGCCTGATAAGGGTCCATCTAAGGTCTTAATAGCTATTTTTCTACAGCTAAGTATGGCCAGATGACTCCATGTAGGTCACATGACTTGTTTGGAAGACATTTTTAAAATTATAGATTCAGCATGCCCCCTTTCCTTCTGCATACCTAATTTTGGGTTATCTTTTTGTTACAAGGCAAACATAGGAGTCTGGAAATGCTGCTGCCATCTTGGGACCAAGAGGTAACAGATATTAGGACAGAAATGCAAAGGATAAGCGATGGGAATGATGACAGGTTTCGTGGCTTTTGGTTAAGAGGAAGAGACTCCTAGAGTGGGAGTCTCCATCGCTCTGTCTCTCTGTTTGAGACCCTGGGCCAGAAACCAAGGCCACTGTTCTTGGAACTCCTCCAGAACTACAAGCCACATAAGTGTCTGTTATTTATAAGCTGCTGAGTCTCAGATATTAGCAAGAAGCAGACCAAGACCATCTGTAGGTAGAGAAATGTGCCCTCTGAATGCCCTTGACTCTGTTCTTGCACTGCAGAGCTCACCTGAATTACAGGAGAGTCTCTCTCCATGCCCTGGCTCTGTTTCCATCCTCACAAATTGTTCCCACCACATTTCGACTGTGATATGAGCATGAGGCCTCTTCCTTAAACCCTTTCAGTGGCTCCCCATCTTTTCCAGGAGAGTAGTAACAGCCACTGGTCACATGGCAATCACTTGTCTGTTCTCGGTTCTTCAGTGAGTCTATCACTCAGCTCCCCTTCCCAGGGAGCTAGAACTGTAGCTGTCTTGACTGTGCCTACCTCCCCGGATCCACCATGTTTGTCCATGTCTGCATTTCCTTGATTAAATAATCCCCACCATGTTCATCCTGCCCCATGCATGGCTTCTCATTCTTCAAATTTTAGTTTGATTATTTCCACACCTGCAGATTCCTCCCAGATTTCCTAGACAGGCTCAAGGGACTCCTTCCTTTATATCCTATTACATATTCAGAAGTATCTGTTGAATTGAAAACTCATTGGGTTCTTGTCTTGTTGCTGGGACAAAATATCTGACTAAAGCAATTTAAAGAAGAGAGGGTTTATTTTACCTCAGAGCCAAAAATACAACCCACTGTAGGGAGCCTTGGCAGTGGGACTTGGAGGGGCTGCTTACTTTGCATCCAGTCAGGAAGCAGAGAGAACTGAATACTAGTGCTCTTCCTGCTATTTATTCAGTACATTATCCCAGTCCAAGGCACAGTGCTGCCTACATTCAAGGAGGGCTTCTCTTCTCAGTTAATGTGGAAATTTCCTTACAGACATGCTCAGATGTATGTCCCCATGGTGATTATAAATCCCACCAAGTTGGTGATTAAAATTAACCATCATACTTTACAAATAACCATGGGGTGAACTTATCCAACAGTATTCAGTTCATGTATCACCCAAGACAGAATGGGCTTTATTTTATCTATTCTTTACTGCTTCACTTTACAGGGAAAGCTCTTAAGTTCAGAAAGCAAGAATGACTAGTCTCAAGTCACAAAATAAATTGGTGACAAAAATTAAAAGCAATCCAGTTTGTAGGTCTCTAGTCACAAATACTTCCTGTTACAGTTTTACCTCACATAGTGATATTTTAGTAACCCTCCAAGTATAAGGAATTTAAGATAAAATATTAAGCCAAACAACACTGATTTTCATCCCACATCTGTCTTCTAGACACCAGTCCAAGATTGGTGTATCTCTCAAAAATAAAAGAAACCCAGACCTGTTTGACCTGGTGGTTTCACAATTTCTAGGTATTGCTTTCTGCTTCGCGGTCCAAAGTAATTCACCTACGAGCTCCAGGCACAGGGAGAAGATGGAGAAACATTCCCTTTCCTTTTAAGGGCATGAATGAAAATTGCACATGAGACTTCTGTTTCCACACTATTAACCAGAACTTACTCATGTGGGCACAGTTATAAGCGACACTAGGAAAATGTTGTCGCCTAGAAGCAGCTGTGTGCCCAGCTAAAAATAGCAGTTGCTTTTATTTGATATTAATCAAAAGGTTATTAAAAACTGCATTACTTAATTGTTACTGTTTCATAGAAAATAACACTGAACCCCTGAGATCTCAGCTTCAGTGTCCACAACATTTGTCCGAATTCTCACATCCATTTACGGATGACTGGACCATTTGGAGTGGCCTGGATTGTTCCCTCAGGTGGCATTTCTTTGGCCTCTAGGGCCCTGGCTCAGGTCATCACTGATATTTCTAGAACAGATGCTAAAGAGTGCCAGAGCTCTGCCTGGTTCAGCTCAGCCTTCCACACCTAGCTTGGCCCCTGGAGGGCAGCAAGTCCAGAGGAAAGAACTGATGGAAGAATAAAGGAAGTTAGTGAGTCTGAGCAGGAACATACATGGCGCAGACTCCACCCCTTCTTCCACACCGCTCGTTTGCTCTAAAAAACCATTTCATGTGATTTTTCTCTCTCTCTAAGGATGAATCCTAAAATCCCACAAAATTCACCTGGATCTAGAAATCATGCCTCAAAACCATATCCCATCAGTTCACACCCAGAACCTGAACGAGTACAAATCTATAGGAAAATGTGATGCTCTGACCGAGGCATATCCTTGAGAAATCTTCATATTGCCCAACTTGTCTCCCTGCAGACCCTGGGCTAAATTCATCCAGCACCCGGCTCCCCAAAGCTTGAATTTCCTTTTCCAAACAAAGAATCTTCTCTGAGCCTCTTTTCATCTAGACTTGTGCCTTCCTCTTGTCAGTTTTCCAATTAGTAGCAGTCCTTGGATGTGTACAAAGCACCATCTAATTATAGACAATCCTTGCTTCCAAACTAAATCTATCTACCTACCCATTTCTCTCTCAGCCATTCTCCCATCAAATAGATGCATTTTTTTTTCTTTAAAAAGAGGTGCATAGTCCCTAGAGAGCTGGAGACTTAGACAGCCTCATACAGAGTATTTTCTTCTGACCAGTTATTTCTCTCTACATATACCTGGTGAAATTCATTCAAAATGAATGATCATTGTATCCATATGTCCCAAAGGTTATAGGAAAAGGAAAGATTAATTTGTTTTTGGTAACTCCAGAAATTCAACCCAATATTAATGAACAGAAACTAAAAAAAATAGGTTTCTACTTACAAAGAAGAATAATTACATGAGCACTAATGATCAGAGGATGGCTAGCTGGAACTGCTATTTAGAAAGATTATGATCTCTTGGAAATTGGGCCAATGACATGATAAGGAATGTTTATGAATTTATACCTTACTTAAGGACATTGACTTCAACACATTTAGAGTTACTTTCATTTCTAATCCTATTTCTATAATTCCAAGCACAACCAATAAAGATGTTGGTCGTTGGGTCCTGCTTCTTAAGTCTGAAAGATTAACCCTTAGCACCACCCCACATTTGAATTGCTACAACAGAATGTCAATTTAATAGGACTAATGAAATAGGAACAGGAGACAAACAGATGTCCTTGGAATGTTTTCATGAGGACAAACAAGATCTCAGTTAACCCTAAGTAGGTGTAGCTTAAATTCTGAATAGGCATATGAAATAGAAGAATTGAATTAATGTCTAAAAAGTATAAGCAAAATAGACACTTTGTTTTATACAACAAATCTGAACAAATAACAGAGTTTAGCCCCAAGATAGATAAACCTAAGTCACAGGAACTGTGAAGAAACATTTTAGGAAGAAAAATGTACTAGCATATGGAAATTAAGATGATACTGAATATTGAAGAGATCCAGAAGAAAATATGAGTTAGAAAGCAAAACTAGAACTCAAGTGTTAGAAAACAAATGCAAACCTATGGTTAGGCTTAAGTACTGTAAATTCCTTATGGTTTTCTGGAGAGTCAAAGGCACAATTTAAATGTAGATTACTTGCACATTTTGTGTTTTGAGATCTTTTGTTTTGCCTGTGGGGTGTGTGTGTGTGTGTGTGTGTGTGTGTGTGTGTGTGTGCGCACGCGCGCGCGCGCACATGCTTGTAGGGACCCAAGGGTGATTTCATGAATCACTGAAGATTGTTCTACTACATGATTGCTTTGCTCTGGGGTTTCTCAGGCACCATTTTCCAGGGCATTGGGGCGGGGGTGGGGAGAAGATTACAGACTGCTATATCCACCTAACATTTTTTACATGGAACCCAGGGATTCGAACTCATGTCCTTTTGATTTGAAGGCATATGATATCTTGAAGATGAACAGGTGTCTCCTAATAATTAAGAAGAATGCAACGCAGAAAAAAGGTTTTAAGACAAACAGCTCATGTTGGAAATGGATGGAGATCAAGTACAAATCAGGGAGCATGTGGAAGGAGAGAGAGGAGGACCCAAGGACCAACATCTTTATTGGATAGAGGACAGACTTCCTCTAGGGAGTTTGGCTTGGTGGGTTGGAAGTGAACAGGCTCGAGTTCCAGGAAGTCACACTACACCTAAGAGGCAACCACTACAGCATAGCTGCACAGTCTATACCAACTGGAGATCAATAAGCCAGTCAATCAGAGATATGTAGCCATCCCATTAAGAGGAGGTGACCAGGAAGCAAGTGCAGGAAGCACAAAGAGACATGCAAAAGAGACGCGGACCTCTATGTCTAGCCTGAGAAAGTGCAGGTGATATCCACAGTGGATGTGTAGATACATAAAATTATAAGAATTCACTGTTCTACTTGTAATACATCATAGAGATAATTCCTAAAACAAAACAAAGCAAAATAATCTCCGCACTGGAGGGAAAAAATAGTGTGATAAAGAAAAAGGTATCTCAACTCTATCTGCTACCTCCTGCATGACATACTACTTCCTCCCATCCCATCTCTCTTCTGTTCCTCAACCCCCCATTCAGTTTAAAGTCCTCCTGCATGCATGAGATACTTTCACTTGTTACTAACCAACCCATGGTCTGATTTTGACTTCACAGCAAGAAGATGGGTGGTCCATGCCCAGGGCCATTGCTCCATGGCTCCAGCAACATTCAACATTCCAAGACATTCAATCTGTCTTTCTACTTGGCTACTTTGTTTTGCTGCCTCATTGAATGAAAGATGAGTGCTGGAAGTTGAGATAGACAATAAAGCTCACAATGAGGACAGATAACCAAAATCACTTAGAACAGTTATATTCACTTGCCAGAAAAGCAAAACATTTCCCAGAAATTCCAGTCCTAGAATGTCTTCATTGGGGGGGCTAGACAGGTGGCTCAGGGGTTAAGCCTCTGCCTTGCAGGTGAAAGGTCCTGAATTTGGATCCTAGACCCCACGTATACATGCCAGGCGGAAGTGGGGGCAGCCTGTGTTTCTGGTCCTGGTAGGATGAAGCCTGTGAACCCCAGGGCAGAGTAAACAAGGAGGAGGTGGAGGTGGTCCATGGTGGTTCCCAAATTCACCCGTGGTTCTAAACACACACACACACATACATACACACATGTGCACATACACAATTGAATAAATAAAAAAATAAATTAAAATAAATCAACAAATAATTGCAAGTAAATGATTTGGTATATTTTGTCAGGATTTGACTAACAGGCATACAGTTTCATATTTCCCAGTTTTTATGACATAAAATAAAAGGAAAGACTTATACCTCCAGGCTGGCAAAATGGCTCAATAGGTAAATAAACCTGTGTACAACCAGTTAACCTGAGTTTGATCCCCGGAATTCACATGGTAGAAAGAGAGAACTGACTTCTGAAAGTTGTCCTTTAACTTCCATTTGCATACAAGTGTCACAGGCATCCTTGTCCCACCTACCTCCTCATTCTCACACATACTAAGTGAATAGATTAAATTTTCCAAAAAAGAATTTTTCTCCATGAATTTTGCTAGGTATGGGCCAAGGGTGAGGTTAGACATTTCTAGTTGTAGGAAATCATTTTCCTTCTGCCTTCTTAAAATATGGTCAATGTGGTCAAAGTCAGGGAAGGGTCTACAGATTTTCCAACCATAATTTCATTCATAATTTCTCTTGTCAGACATCCAGGTCTTAGAACAAACTCGAAGGAAACAGTCAAACAGGCATCTTTACTTTGCAAATGTGCAGACTCACAGCATTTTCAGACTGATTTCAGGAAAGTCAAATAAATCTCTAAACACCTTTTTGCAAATGAAGAGCCTCCAGGTGCAAACTCTTAACTAGCAACAGACTCTACAAAGCTGAATTCATCTCACCAATGGCAACAAATGCTTCCAGGTCTAGGATAACACATACCAATGGGTGTTTTAACTTAATGAAGGGAGATAAAATCACTTCCAAGCATAATAGAGTAGTTGAGAGATGAGTTGGGATCTCCTAAGGAGGCAAACCAGCACTAAAGAAGGTCTGCCCCTTTAGCCTCTCTCACTTAAATAACACTGAAAACCACACCTGCCTTCCAGATTTTTTGAAGTTAACATGTGTAGCTAACTGGGCATCTACATAAAAATCCCCTGAGGGTTTATCATAACTGTCTGTGAGTACTATGATCACAGTGTTCTAGAAAAGCCATTGACTCACTTTTGATTTTTTCTCAGAACTGAACTACTAGATATTTTGTGCTAGGTGGAAACACAGTGAATGTCCCCTGACTGACTCCGTGATATTTCTCTTCCCATATGACAAAATTAAAATGGGGGAAAGTCAACCATTCTTATCAGCCTTCATGCTTGGATCATAAGTGGGGGAGGACAGGATTTGCACCCACATTTTCTGAGCCAAATCCCACAGTCTTCCACCTACATCACAACATATCCCAACTGATAATCCCACTTGCAACTTCCTGTAACCAGAACCAACAAGCAGTCCGATGGAAACTGATTTTACATCTACTTACCTAGAAAAGGGATGAGGTCCATTGCTAAAGTCCCCATCCCTGAAAAACATAAGTCCAACATTTACTAGACTTCTTAAATTGTCTCTAATATTAGTTACTATTCTTATTGGTGTGACCAAAGACCTGATTAAAAAGCAACTTAAGAGGGAGAAGGTTTACTGCGGCTCATGATTTGAGGGGATACTCTCTATTTGGCAGGCAAAGTATGGTGGCAGTCAGCACCACTGCTGTGACCTGCATAGCACTGTTCTCTTAGGGTGACACAACAATGAAGAGAAAGATAAGATAAATGTAGAAACCCTGGGACCAGGTGGGCAGCTGGCTCCGGTGAGCGCAAACGCAGCAGCTGCTCATCCCAATGGTGTTTCTTATGCAGGTAAGCTAACAGTCAGCCAGAAGGTATCATAGGGCATAAAGAAGGAGGTTGCTGTGGCTTTATGGCAGGTACTCTAAACAACACAAACTTTATCTAATGAATGAGGCAGACAGAGCCATGCCCTGGATCCTGACTTTTTGCCAATCCAGATCCATTATGACATGTCCTTGTTCACGTCAGTTTTGCATGACTGTGCTTGTACTAAACGTTCACCTTATAATTCCGATTCATCGCAGCTGCTCTCCACACATCATAACAGAGGGAACATTTGGCTAAGATGCCTCTCCTTCTGACATCCCTGTAGAACAGGAAACAGACTCAAGTCCTAGTCACTCACTTCCTCCCTAACTACTGAAGGTTATATAACTTTTCACAAGCAGTGCTAATTCAATGACCAGATATTCGAACACATAAGGCTGTGGAGAATATTTACACCCAAGCCATAATATCCTATGTCTAGTCACATCAGGCTTTTGGCCATCTCATAATGAAGAATGTATTCAGTATAACTTCAGAAATCCACATGGTCTTCCAGTCCCAAGGCCATTCAAAAACACAAAGTCTCATCTAAGAATCAAAATAAAAATAAAATAGTTGCATACTTCCAACATGCAATGATACAGTGTAATACATTTTCATTCCAGAAGATTGGAGAAACAAGAAGACTGGACATCCAAGCAAGACAAAAATTTAGCAAGGAAAGTACCAAAGCCTAAAGCTCCAGGTTCAGCAGCTGGAGATGCAATAGCAGCATCTATTGCTTCAGTAACCCTCCTCTCCAGCCCTGCTGCCCTGCTGCTCTGCTCCTTTCTGCAGCATTCTTCAGCAGGTCTCTCATATATATGTCATCTCCAATATCCTGGGAGTTTCCCTTGCAACTTCAAGTTATACACACAGCTCACTCAAGAACTCCACTGCTATGCAAAGCCAATGGCTTTCTGCAGCCTTTCTCGTCTTTCATGCTTGCAAAATCAGAATCATGCAAACAGTGCCATGTTCTGCTGCCAGTGGATGATGTAACTGCTTCCCACCCCTTATACCATAGGAGTTGCCATGTCTACGTGCTGATCTGGGAAAACACTTTGCTAGATGGCTCTGCCCAAGCAGGAAGCCCTGAAAACTCTTTGTTTTCTTTACAATGAAAATTTTTCTAAGGAGTTTATATTGTTTTGCCCTAGAGCTTTAGTAGGTAATATTTGACCCACAAGTACATTTCCCATCATCTCAGCAATCAAGTGTGAGGTTTACCTTTAATTGTACTAACTTCTGGAACAATTGCAATCAGCTTTGTCTTTCCTATCCACAACTTTAAGATGCAAATTCACATGTCTTTATTCACCAAACTTTATACTCATTATCAGTCTAATTCTAAAAACAGTGACTTGTAACCACGCCACAGATGAATGCTATGTTGTCTTGAAAAATCTTCCATCAAACAACTTAGTCCATTATCTTTTAACTCAGTCTCACCAAAATATGAAGGATGCTGCCAAAATATGCTCCCAGATTCTTTGCCAGAACATGAGTGACCTATTCCCCAAATTGGTTCTGAACCAAAAAACCCGCCACACTGTCCATATTCCTGTTAGCATTCTGACCGTCGAAACTCACACAAGGACAGCCCAGTAAACTCTTCTGATGCTCTAAGACTTCTACAGCCCCAAGTAGTCTACATTCCTCCTTTAAACTAATTACAAAGTCTTTAAGAACCACAGTCAGACTAATCACAACAATCCCACTTCTGGTACCAATTTTTCAATATCAGTTACTTTTCTCATGACAGTGATAAAATACCTGAGCAGAAGAAACTCCAGGAAGAATTTACTTGGTCTCAATGGTTTGAGGGAGACATTGTGGTGGGGAAGGCTGGGTGTTAGCTGGCTCCATGAGGTAGGAGCATCTGTCTAGGATTCTTCACGCCAGTGTAACAGGAAATAGAGAAACTAAAGAAAATGGGCTTGGGCTATAACCCTCAAGACCCATCACTCACCTAGTGACCTACTTCCTCCAACAAAGCCACTTCCTCCTAAAAATTATGCCCCAATACAATACCACTAGTTGAGGACCAAGTGTTCAAACACATGAATTCAAAAGACAGTTAACATCCAAATCACAGCACTTCTCTATTTTCGGCATATTGTACAATAACTCCAGAGCAATTCTCTCTTGACTTTCAGTGAGAAGGAAAATGCTCTCTATCTGCATTATCCCCATGACAACGGACCACCCACGTGTGACTGCTAGGCACTTCACTCTTGCTAGTGAACAGGCCTAGGAACCACATATGAGAGAACACATATGTACAATATTTGGCTTCCAGAAACTGGACAAATTCACTTAATATGATGATTTCCAGATACAACCATATTCCTGAAAATAGCAAAATTTTGTTTTTCTTTATGGCTACAAACTATGCATGTAAACATGATAGAAAAGTAGAAGTGAAGTTGTCCAAGACACATAGGGGACTAATGGGACAGGAAAGAGGTGAGAAAAGAGAGAATAAGTATATAAGGGGAATGTACTTAATATGTAATCTATATTTGTTTGAAATGTTAGAGTGATAATAAAAATAATTTATAGGGGTTGGGGATGTGTCTTAGTTGGTATACTATTTGCCCACTATGCTAGAAGTCTTGGGTTCAATCTCCAGCACAGCATAAATTGGGGTAGGCATAGTGGCACACTCCTGCAAACTTAGCACTTGGAAAGTAGAGGAAGGAAAATCAGAGGTTCAAGGCCATCCTCAGCAACATAGGAAGTTTCAGGTCAGCCCTGCCTGGATAAGATTCTACCTCCAAAAGAAAAAAAAATTAAAAGAAATGTTACTAGCCTGAGTGAGGATTTAAAGTTTTATCTAATATTACTTAACTCACATTTTATAGTTGTGTCTGGTAGCTACTGTATCAATATGCAGCTGTACCGCTTCCCACACTTGATTCTTCAAAATTTTGTTCATTGCCCAAGGCTGTCATATTTTTGCTCCCCACTTGTCTTTCCCTCTCTGGAAATTTCTTCATGTGGATTACATCGCCTTACCTTGCTTCACTCATTGCTCAAAGGATGACAAAAGAAAGCCTGGAAACTTAACTCCACAGCAAACTTCTTCCCACTTTGGTCTTCTCTCTTTGCTCAGTTTCCTGAAACTACACACAATGTGTTTGGGAACTTCAGCTGTTAATACAGGCATCGAACTTTCACAAAATGTAGGGTAAGTGGATAAAATATTAGTGAGGAGAGACAAAATCCTCTAAGTGAGGGGCAAGGATAGGAAGAAAGAACTGTTGGAGATTGTTAAAAATTAATAAAAATCAAATTACACAGCAATGATCACAACACAAGCCACATATCTAGTAATTCAGTAGTTGTCATACATTTTCCTTTTATCTTAACTGTGAATGAAATCTTTTCAAACACTCAACACGAAGCAAACCAAAGAATTAGGAAAGCACACCTTGGATAGCCAACAGACAAGTAGCAACTATTGTAAATAGTACAAATAGATAGTCAGAGTCAGAGATAACAGAAGCACAAAGAAATCCAATGAGAGTCAGTAATGTGTAGGGACGTCTTAAAGTTATGATCAGTTCATTCTACTATGCTGTGGTCCTTTTAATGGTTTTATTCCCACTCTCCACAGCTAGGGCATCCTTGTCTGACACACCTACTCTGTGCTAATACTGAGCTTTGTACAAAGAATGATACTAGACTGATGATCCCAAGAAAGATACCCATCATCAACAGGTGTACATTCCATTTAACAGCCATCTTCCGTGTACCATTAAAGACAACAACTCAAACAGCAGCCAGCCTCCATTAGTTGTTCTAGGTGCATGGAATAAAATGGAGGGTCTGCATTAGCTACTTTTAATATTGCTATGATAAAAGATCGTGACCCCCCAAAAAAAGGCATTCTTTTTTGGATCATAGTTTGAGGATATAACCCATCATGGTGGGGAAGGCATGGTGGCAGGAGCTTGAGGTGATAGGTTATATTGCATCCACAGTCAGAAAGCAGAGAGAGATGAATGCTGGTACTCCGCTAGCTTTCTCCTTTCTATGTGGTTTAGGACTCTAGTCAGTGGAATGGTACTGCCCACATTCAGATTAGACTTTCTTATATCGATTAATATAGTCTATATAATTCTTCCCAGACATGCCAAGAGGTTTGTCTCACGATGATTCTACATCCTGTCAAGTTGACAGTCAATGTTGGAAGTCACAGTGTCCTGAGGGAAATATAGCATAATAGAATAACCTTGTTGTCCTCCTGTCTGTTTCCTATACTCAACTTCTGCTGAAGGCCATTTGTTTCTGATTAGGTCCTGACCCTGAGTCAAAGAACACTATGGAAGTTTAGGTTTGTTTGAAGGGAGGAATTTAAGGACAAGGAATGAAAATCAGACAAATTTTCATGACGATATGAGAGGATGGGGCAGAGACCCACAAGTTTATCTAAAGTCTCCAGTAAAAATCTATGTTAGGTACAGGGTTTTTTTTTATTTTATCTTATCTGGAGAAGAGAAATGTAAAGACAAGTGAATGAATACTAATGTGAAATAAAGAATAATAGAACAGCTGCAAAGACCTATCAGTCATAGGACAGAAAATCATAAGACTGGAAAGTGACAGGGAAGTCGTTGGTGAACATCCACCTTTGAGGAACATGGCCAGATGCTGGCCCAGGGGAACAGATGCTCCTACCCTATGCTCTTGACAGGTGAGATGCAGGTGCTGAGCGCTTCGGACTTGGGAATGGGGTGAGCAACCACCAATGTGCATCCGACTTGGGTCATGCAAGTCGCTTACAATTGTCACACACAGATGCTCTGGCTGTCACTCTGCCAGGGCTTTCCTGTTTATTATTTTTGTATCTCCAGACAGCGACGCTCCTGTCAAATGGTGATGGGATGTCGGGTCAGATTACTCCCAGTATGATGCGAAGAGACAAGCCCTGATGGAAGGTGTCACTTCCTCGGTTCAGTTGTGCACACTCGTCACCAGCAATCAGTGCTGCTCCGCTGGCCCTGCTCCCTACCGGATCACCCTGAGTACCGGAGGCAAGCAGGCAAGAGGCCGTTGCCAGGGCTCTACATTCATAGGACACCGGTTCTTCTCTGAGTGTCTCTGTGGTCAAGCAAATGGAGACGAGCCACCCGAAGGAGACTTATTGCCACACTGAGAGCCAAGTACTGCACTTGATGGTTCATACACCTCACCTTATTTAGGGCACTTGCCAAGAGCCATAACTTTAAATTGGGTAATCCCAAGTAGGAGTTCTGGCTCTGTAATTTACGTGTGGCCATGAGTAACTTACTCAAGCCCATTGAGCATCAATTCCTTCTCCTAATAGGATTAAGTAAAATCATTCACTCATTTATCCACACATTCATCTATCCATCTGACAACTATTCATGCTCTAATTGGATATATACACATCAATCCACTTTTGCGTTCATGTGTGTGTGCACATGTGTGCAAGTACCCATGGATTGTGTGAGCATATCAGGGGGGTCAGAGGGCAATCCAAGTATCATGCATCAGCTACTCTCTACCTTCCTTCTTTTATTATTTTATTTTTTCCACTCATACAAAGTTGATAAGTAACCCATTCCCCTTCCTCCCCCCTCCCTCCCCTTCTCCCAATGCCCCCTCCCCCCTCCCTGGAGCATCCTTTAGTGTGCATGTCAAACTTCCCTCTGGGTCCTCCTCTCTGATGAGGTGTAAGGACTCAGTAGCATTGCCTAGAGCTCTTTCTTGTGTTCCCCTTTAGTATAGGAACACTATTGTGGCTGTTAATCCCTTGCCTCTAAGGATCCTAGTGCCTGTGACCCATACTAGACTCTGGGAGTTCAATGATATGCTGGTCATTGCGCAGGTCATGCAAAGTCCTATTTTGATTACTTCGGCCCTAACTTGTATGAAGTATCTTGCATATCGTTGCTCCTCCCCATCTTTAGGCTCTTACATTCTTACCACCCCCTCTTTCCACAAATTTCCCTGAGCTTTAGGATGGGGAGAGATTAGGCTGGCCTGGTTCCAGGTGTTTGATGTAGAGTTTCTGATTTTCTGAATTATGGTTTGTTGATTTTTTTTTCAGTTTTGCTGCTCCTGCACCACCCTTGGCTCCATCCTGATGGGTATTGGATGTCACCCCCTGGGGGGCAGTGTCTCCTCGCTGGAGTGCGCACGTCCAGGTCGGGCAGGCGGGGAAGGCTCTACCTTCCTTTTTCAGACATTTTCTCTCTCTGTCTTGAAACTAGCCAAGTAGGCTAGGCTGGCTGTCTAGAGAGCTCCAGGCACTCACCTGTCTTTGCTTCCCCAGTGCCAGGATTACCAGTGTATACCACTATACCCAAATTTTTGTAGGTTCTGGGGATTGAACTAATGTCCTCATAAAGCTTGCACCTTAGCAACTGAGCTATCTCTAAGCTAACGTGTCTATCTATTTTCAATAATATATTATAGTAAAGAAAATAGAACAAAAATCCCTACCTTCAGGACTTCAATTTTTAATGAGAGGAGATGGAAAGTAAATAAGCTGTTTTAACATCTCTGCCAGCCTAGCAGGATTTCTGATCCATGGTAAACATGTAATAATAGCACAATCTATATATCACCCCCAAGAAGCAGTGCTAGTCTTACTGAGTTCCTGTGATTGTATAAATAAGTTGCCTGGTGGGAAGATGGGCTGGTGAGATGGCACAGGGGTTAAAGCCTTTGCCACTGCAAACAAAACAACCTGTGTTTGGGTCCAGGATCCACATACAAATGCTGGATATAAATGGCAGCAGCCTGATTCCCAAGGCAAACAGCCTTGGAAACTCTGGAGCAAAACAATAAGAGGTAGAGAAATCCTAGCCTCTAACCAACAATGTTGAGCAAGGAAAACACTGCTGGAGGCATCGCTACATTGGATTTTAAACTACACTGCAGCATCATAGTAATAAAACAGCATGGTACTGACCCATAAACAGATACATCGACCAATGGCTTAGAACAGAGAACCAGTGCCCCAACACCCTAGGAAAGGGATCCCACATTAAGGGGTGTATGGAGCCAGAGGACAGTCAAATCACACAACTAGATCCCATCCAAATCCAGAGAAGCTTTCCCAACAAGAGCCAAAGTCAAACACCCTCATCTGACTCAAAAGAGCAAAAAAATAAATAGATAGGTAGATAAATAAATAAATAAAAATAACTTTCCAAATAACAGAAACTTACAAAAAATGCCCGTCACATTATAAAACCACAAAATACACTAAATACCAGGAAAACATATTTCCTACCAAAAACACCAACACTCACACTATAGATTCCAACCAGAACAGCCTCATGTTAAGATAGCTGTCCTTCCCTGTCACGGGGCTTAAATAATTCGCACAATGCAGCTTGCAGCATCTTTGCCAAAGAAATGTTAATTTACAATATAACCCAGCATCCATAAAATTCTTTTTGAAAAAATTAAAATCTTAAATTATAAAAGAGAGAGAAGAGAGAGAGAGAGAGAGAGAGAGAGAGAGAGAGAGAGAGAGAGAGAGACCCTGTCTCAAATAAGACAGAAGGTAAAGACTGACGGCTCTAACTTCCACAGATGAACTATGACACGTGCATTCACACACATAACGCACACATATTACAGAGAGAAAGGAGAGAGACAGAGAGAGAGAGACAAAGAAAGAGGAGAGAGAGAGAGGAAAGAGAGGGCTATCCATTATCTTCCAATGAGATCTTTGTTCATTTAGGCACACAGAGGAGACATGCTAGGAAAACGTAAGTAGCGCATGTCTCCCATCTTTCTCACTGACTATAGTCATAACCACGAAAGTTTATATTAAAAAGTCCCCAGAGAACCTCTCACAAGTTATTGAACCCTCTCAGAGCAGGTGGATAGAAGTAAATCAGATATCTCCAAGTGGCTAAAGAAATAGCTTCCCAGGGAGTCAACCATGTAGGTTGACTGGGACAGAGGGGTTTTCCCAGGAGTGGTACAGTTTAAACCATGAAGCAAAGCTGAGGGCTTCCAAAGGGAGAACCAGGCATCACCTAAAACTGAAAGTGTCTTTCTGTCTGGGATTGGTGAGAAATGGGTTCTGATCACCTGGCTGAGCCCTGAGTAACCATGCGAATGAGCAGGGATGGCTGCTCGATAAATGTTTAAATAAATGTACCTCTTGGGCTGCTTGTTATCCACATCAATATTCCATCGTTCAGCTCAGACTCCACCGTTAGAGAAACAGGCACTACAGAATTAGAAAGCTGGATAAACTTGCCCCTAGACACCTACCTCTGCTTCTCAAAAGCTGGATGTCCTTTGGCCAAATCATATGATCGCCATGAGCTTCACATTCCTCACCTGTAAAATGGAGACACGTAATGACCCTCACCTCCCTAAAAGATAATGGATTCACATGAGAGCAAAATTGAGCTAAGCGTGTGTGTCTTTACTTTGCAGTTTCTTAGTTGTGGGTTGGAGGTAGACGTGCCCTGTGTGCCTCAGATCTGAATGCAACATTGGTTCTCATTTCATTTCAATAACAGACATATTGCATGATGACACTTTCTGTTTATTTCCTAGAAAATGCAATGCAAACCAATATTCAGGCTTAACCCACATGTCCCCTTGTCTCTTCCTGGAGGTATTTCTGAATGTAATTTAAATTTATATTAAGGCGCTCCATGGATATTGTAAAAGAAGTCAAATGGTGTTATAAGACTTGCTATGGAAAAAAAATCCCTTCCCCTGCCCCCAATTTTAACCATCCTTTTCTCTGAAGGCAATCATTTCTAACTCTTCAAGTTCTAAGAGTGAGTTCAGGACTAACCTTCATTTCTCAAAATAATACAGTATATTGCAAGAAATTATAAATTCCCTATATTGCTTATCACACATTGACATTGCATCATTAGATTGGAATTTCACCCATATTTATACAGATAATCGTCAGTTTCATTTTAGGACATTAAAATGTCCACTGTAAGTTTGTAGGCTAGAAAATACAGTAACTTGAAAGTGCAGCTCCTGGTTCAGATGGTGGCTTGGAAGCCGCCTCTGTATGACACCATCAAGGAGAAGAATGAAGAGGTAAAGAAAGGATGATATGAGAAATTGCAGAGGGGCTGCACAGCCAAAATGCACACAGAAACAGTGCTGCCACCTGGCAGTGAGGACTGGCTCAGCGGGTTAGAGTGTTGCTTGCGCAAACATGAGAACCCAGGTTCAGAACCCATAACAACAGCCAGGCATGTCCGTTCATGTGTGCGCCTGAAACCCCAGCTCTGGGGGGCAGACGAGGTAGAAACAGAAGGGTCTCTGGGGTTTGCTGGCATCAGCCTCGCTTCAGGTTGAGACCCTTCTTTCTTCTTCAAGAAATAAGACCTTCTCTCTCCTACGCATGTATACCTGTGCATACGCATGCATGCACAGACATGGTGAAAAGAAGAAAGCAGCCCTTAGCTGCTTCCCTGACCCCCACTCCAGTGCAGAAGGGAAAGCCAAAATCTCCTCCACATGGCATGCTGAGAGGCTTGGGTGAACAGAGACTACCAGTGCAAGCAACAGGGGAAAACTGCCCTACGTCGATAATGTGGCAGAGCCATTTTGCAGCCAGTCTCTCCTCATCTTAAGAGGGCTACAGTCAGGTGCCATCTTGGAATAGGGCATTTGCTTGAAGATGAGTTAGTTTGGGGGTCTGGAAATAATGATCACAACTCAGGGAGTCTGGGGACACTCAGACAGTGTCTGGGTGGGAGATGCTCATGGAATGAAACTAGAAATCAACAGCAAGGAAAACTACAGATGCTGTGCAAGTGCCTGGAGACAGAGCAGCGCAATTCCTAGGATGAGGGCATTATTGACAATGCCAGGAAAGAAATTTAAAAATTCCTGAAAGCAAATGAAGATGAAGACACAATTCATCAGAGCTGCAATCATCCTCAGAGAGAAACACAGAGCTGTGTTTATATGTTAAAAGAAATAGAATTCTAATAAATAACTTGTTGGTATACCTCCAAGTCTCAGAAAACAAACCAACTATGGCCAAAGCCAAATGAACAAGCCAAACCCAAAATCAGTGCATTGAATAATAAAGATAAAGGTAGAAAATAATGAAATAGAGACTAAAAGAAACTTGCAAAGACTCAATGGAACAAAGAGCTTGTTCTCTGCAAAGACAGACAGAATTGATGATCTCTCAGCCAAATGAACCAAAAGATGAAGGGAATCCAAATCAATAAATCAGAGATGAAAGAGAGTGACATTGCAAAAAGGTCAGTAGGATCCACAGGATTGTTAGGAATTACTTTGAAAACATACACAAAAATATACACAGAGAAAAATCTAAACTAATGGAGAAATTCCTAGAATCATAGGATCTATCATAAGTAAATTGAGGGACTGGAGAGATGACTCAAGGGTGAAGCCTCTGTCTTGAAAGCGGAAGGACCTGAGTTCGGATCCCAGATCCCTTGTAAAAATACCAGGCAGAAATGCCAGAGACCTGCACTTTCAGCCATGGAAGGCTGAGCCTGGGAAACCCCAGAGTAAAGCAATAAAGAGGTAGAGCAATCCAGGGTGATTCCTGAAGTCACTCTTGGACCTCCACAGGCACACACGGTGCCCTCTGAGACACACGCACACACACACACACACACACACACACACACACACACACACACACACCCCAATTAATTAATTAATGGTTAATTTTTTACAAAGTGTAAAAAAAATAAATCAAGAGGATAAAAACAACTTAAATAGATCCGTAATGGGCAACAGGTATGAAGCAGGAATAACCTTCCAACAGAGAAAAACCCAGTAGTTGAAGAATTCACAGCCAAATTCTACCAAGATTCTAAAGAATAATCAACACCAATGTCCCTCACATTATCCCAGAAACTACAAAGAAAAGGGAAGAACAATTTTAAACTCATTCTACAAGATCATAGCGCCCTAATACCAAACCATAAGATTTAGGCACAATTAAAAAGCATGAACATAGAGGCCAAAATTATTCACAAAAATGTTTATGAACCAAATTAAACAACACATTAAAGTTATCAGTAGACCATGACCCGGTGAATTTCATTTCAGGGATTCAAGGATAGTTCAACACATGCAAACCAACAAAAAATGCAACGCATGTGTGGACTCAAGGACAAAGGGCTGGCTGCCTTAGTATGCAGCTGGGCACTTGAAACTTTGCCGGAATCATCTGCCAAGCAGTCCCCGGTTGTCTTTTTCTAATTCCTTTGTTTTCGTTAGGTTTAAGTTTCTTAGCAATACCTCTGTTATCCGTTTAGTAGGGTTTAGTGGGTTGCCATAGCAATGCCTTGTGAAGCTAGGGGATCTTCAGCTGGATGAGAGGCACTATTCCAGCACTACAACTGCTCGCTCAGTAGCAGAGGGAAAGAGAGGATGCCTGCAGCTACCCAGACCCCCCGATAGACGAGTTACTCCTTAGTCAACTTTATCTAAAGTTCCAGAGGGACACATATCTCCCAGTGCTAAGGCAAGTCAACAGGACGGGCAAGGGAGCATGTCGGTAGACAAAGGAGCACAGAGCAGGAGACTGCAAAGATTACATGCTTTTCCCCCGTTGGCCAAGAGTGGTCCATCTCTGAAATGGGCATCCAGACTTTGCTTATTAATGACAGGATGGCCTGAGTCCTATCTGCATCTCAGAGAAGAGGAAGTGTAACACAGCAGCTTCAAAGGTCTTAGTCAACTAGGAAACACTTTAAGGGCTTGTAGCAGTTCACCTGCGTGGTTGCTGATAAGTCACCATCAAACAGCTAAGGGAACAAGGGGTTTATTTTTCTCTTACGATTGTCCAGTTACAGTTCTCAGTCCAGCTTGACAGAAGATCTCATACCTACACCAGGGCCGAGGGAACCAGCCACACCATCTTTACATAGCTGCTGAGAGAGGGACAATCCTTACTTGCCAGACCAGCATGTCTGGCCAAGTGTACACAAGGATGCCAACTCCCTCAAGCAGCTCTCTGTATTTTATTCCAGGGCCTCGTCCCACCCCCCGCCAAGGGCTGGGCCTTCCCCATCAGCCAGATACTCTCCTGCAGGTTAGCTCTGGGCTTAATTCAACCATTAATTCTCTACAAATGTGCCCAAAGCTCAAACCCTCAACTGTCAAGTTGACACCTAGGCCTAACTATGACAGGGCCTTTACTTACATTTTTATCCAAAATTTTCATTTGAAATCTATGGCCCCGTCTTCACACTTCTTAGAAAAAGTAGCTTGGGAGATAAAGTCGTTTGGGGCTGTAGCAGGGCTAAGTGGATTAAGATGCTTGCTACAGAAGCCTGGTGACCTAAGTTCTTTCCCCAGAGTAGTTCACATGATAGAAGGAGAGAATCACCTCCAAAAGTTGGCATGTGTACACCCGCAGTCATGTACATACATGTGTACACAAAAAATAAAATAAAACGTTTTGAAAAAGAGAAAAGATAGTATGATATCTCTAAGTCTTTGTTTCTTATAAAGTGGAAATAAAAACAGATACATGTATGTTTGTTTTGGTAGTCAATATCAGTAAACAATCACCAAGTCCGCCTCACAGGTTAATGTCCATGATTTTTCCCCCTGCTAGCTGTCCTGGAATGGAGGAGCTCTTGGATAAAACTCCTGGCACTTCTCACATTGTTCATTGCTATAATCATATGTATCTTATTAAGATGGTTGGGGAAGAAGCCATACCACAGATCATCATTTTTCAATATATTATATTGAATTATATTAATATTTTCTAGTTTGACATTACTCATGGAAATAATTTTCAAAAAAAGTGAAACACACAATTCTTGTTTCCTTTTTTTTAAAAAAATCATTATCATTTTGTATTTCTATCCATACAATAAGGGTTAAATAGCTTTGGTATGTAATCTAGCATGTATCCTTAAAATAAAAAAATAATAAAGCAATCTCATATGTGTTCATCAGAGAGATACTCAGCACATTTTGTCAAAATTTTGCAAGTTGCAAAAATTTACTATTTTAGCTTTACATTTGTTTTGGAACAAAAGTTCACTCTTTCTGAATTTACTTAAGTCTTTTGTTCATTCCCTATGTTATTTGCTTGATCTTACAAAGACTTCCTTTCTAAAATGGAAAAAGAAATTTTTCTCATCATAAATTCAATATAGTCCTATTGAGTAGAAACAGAAATTTCCGGTTAACAATTACAAAAATTCCACCAACACAAACATTAGCACCTTCAACCATACACACCTACCCCAGGAGACTGAAAGAAAATGATTGATAGATTTGACTACCTACAAATTAAAAGACTCTCTATGTCAAAAAAAACCCCGCATAACCAAAATAAAAATGCAAACAGCAACTGACAAAATATTTGCATTAACGTTGTGGAATATTATGTTTGATATCTTAAGTATATAATCAATCACCCCTTGCTTTTAATCTTTTCTCTCCTCCAGACGTTGAGTTTCTGGAAGACAAAGAAAGTATTGCAAGATTCGAGGTAATACCTATTGCCGGACTGACTCATTCCTTCCAGCTGGAACTGGATTGAGGTGGAATGGGCAGGATTAGAAGTTCATTGCAAATCTATCTCACAGTGCTTCATGCAAAAATTGATGCTCAACAAATACGTGTTGAGTGAATGAGTGCGCGAGAGTGGGCAGTCATGACTTTCCCCCAAAGGTCCCTTAATTTACATTGGATTTCCGTGTCAATGCACAGCTGCATTTCCCTCTTGATCCCAGCACTAAGCCACCAGCTGCTGGTACCATAGTGTCCTCTGTCTTCTAGAGTGTGGTTTCTCATCTCTCAGTCGTGGGGATCACCACCTTGGTGATGGACCAGGCGCTCTGCGTGGTGCGAGGGCTACAGAAACCTAGGAACTTAAATATCAGTCCACCTTGGGAGGGAAGTTGGGATGTGGCACAATCAGTCATGATGGACTTTGCCAAGCCATGCCAAAGAGCTGAACAATGTAAGGAGCAGGAGTCAGATGTCTGGGTGGGTTTGGCCTGTGGGGGTGAACAGAGAGTTTCATACCACCAAACATTGGGACTGAAAAATGTGAATTGAGGTGATGGTCTTAGCAGTCAATTATCTACATATTGAGAAGGCAGCCATCTAATATGAAGTGATTATCTCAGTGATCTTGACCAAGGGAAAAGAACCATGATTTATTGAACAGCTACAATCTCTAACATGCTGCCTGCTGTCACAGGTGATGACGCTCTTTGTGATAGACCCCGTGAAAGAAGAGGAAACTAAGACGTTGAGCTATGCGATCAACATCCTGCAGCCAATGAAGAGAGGGCTCCAGATCTGTTGTCCCCAAAGCCCACACATGTAATTGCTTTGGGGGAATCTGTAGAGGGCTTCTTTTCTCTCTCAGCTCCACTTTCCCTTGAAAAGACACGGGCAGAACAGAGAAAGTCCATTCTAATCTCTTTCGTCCCAGTAAGGTCCCTGGAAAGATGCAAGGCTGGTTCCTCGCCTTCTATTGCAGCCTCATATGCAGACAAACTCTCCTTCCTACAGAGAGAAGACCCACAGCTCAAGTCACTGGCCCAGAGAAGGCTGACATTGGTGTTGGAAGCTCTTTTCTTGTAAACGCTCCAGAGAAGTCGACATGTAATGATTCCACTGATTCGAAGGTGCTGCTAATCTATTATCACCCTCGACATGACGCCAGAGGCTGTTTGTTTGTTTGTTCAGAAATTGACTGCATCGATCTTAGCCCAATGTTAAATGTTGTCCAGATGTCTGGAAGGCACTGAGGTGAAAGATGAAAGCCGATCAAAGACAATGAAGTTTTCCTTGTGGTAAAAAAGGGGACGTGCAGGAAGCCTGCCCAGATTTTTCTCCCATCCTCTGGCCTAACATATATATAGCCTGTGGTCCTACTAAGATCATCAGATTGTTTTCAAAGATGGAAGAATTTATAGCAAGGTTATCCCGATACACTGAGCAACACTAGATAAGACACTCAGGATGAAGGGACATGCTGAGCTTACACGGGGATGGATTCAGTCCTTCATCCTCAGTGCTGCACACCTACTAATTTTCTCTGTATGCACTGACTGGGCTTATTATGCTTATAATGTTTACAGCATGGAATTATGATCCACAATGGGAAGGAAGGGTTCAGATAAAAAGATAAGTTTACAGAAGGTCTTAAGGGAAAGAAAACCAAGTTACAGGGAACAGAAAATCAAACACAAGGAATCAATCCATGGGGGGGGTCTCTAAACAGACATGGTCCTACTAAGATGGGTTGGGGCCACATGGTGTAGAACCCTAGACAACAGAGGAAGCTCACCTGTGAGCTGTCTTCTGGTGACTCTGAATCTTTTGCTCAGAATGACCAGCATGTGTAGCTTGGACCTTTCAAACTCTGCCATCTTAGAAAACAGAAATTGGAAATAAGCCTCTGTCCCTCTTTTAGCCAAAAACTCCTGGGTTACCTACACCATGGTGGGTCCTAGGCTGCTTCCGGGAGTCCAATAGGGAAATGAGGTACCTGAGTTCACAGCACCATACACTCCCATCAGACGTAAAGTACTGCATGCTACATGTCTGGGAGAAAAGAGCAGGATGATGGGACCCAAGGGGTAAGGAGCACTTGAAATGTGGCGACCAGGAAGACCTCTGGGGAGGTGACATTTAGGCTGAGACCCGCAGCCAGATGGAGGAGCCAGGTTTAACCAGACGAAGTGCAAGTATAAGGCTCTGGAGAGAGCCAGGAATGTGGTCAGCCAGGAAAGCGCTTGTCTTACAAGCATCTGGACCTGTACTTCAACCCCAGAAACCACCTATGCAAGCTGAGCATGGCGATTGTTGTATTGACTCTTCTGTTCCTGCCCGACGTCATTCTGATTCAACCTGCTTAAGGGGAAGAAGGAGACTTCTTTAGCTTGCAGTTCCAGAGCAAGTCTAGTTCATCGCGGCAGGAATCTCACAGCAGAAGGCGTGGTTTTGGTCCTAGCCGTCGTCATGGAGGTGAGCCAGCAAGTCGAAAACCAGAAGTAGGGCCGGGGTCCCAAACCTCAAGGCCCGCCCCCTGTGACCTGCCCTCCTCCAGCAAGGCTCCACCTCCTACAGACGCCAAGATCTTCTCCAACAGTATCAGCTAAGGATTCCAGCACCGAGCGTGTGGGGGACAACCTCGCATTCAAATTGCAACAGTGATGTTTCTTATAGTCCTCGTGCCGGGCAGTGGAGACGAGCTCTGGCTCCCGAGGCTTCCTAACCAGCTAGCCCCGCGCCTTCCGCAAGCTCCATCTTAGGGTGGGCTCCCGTGGAACCACCAAGGTGATCCCTGCATCCTCCACCTGCTGAAATGCAGGCAGTGTGCGCATGCATCCGCGCCCACGCACACATGTGCACCCACATAGACAGAAAAGTCTCTGGGGAGAAAATCAATGACAAAAGGCAGAGGTGACCAGAATAAACTCAGTGTGGGTTTAGTCGGAAATGGGGAAGTCGTGGGAAGGCATCGTTGCCATCGGACTCATTAAAAAGAGAACAGATCCAGCTGTGATGAAAGAGGCAGGCGCTCATCGATACCTAGGTTCAGCCCAACAGTTCTCAAGCTTGAACGAACACAAGTCACATCCGGCGAGTGTGTTGAAAACGTGTGCTCTTGGGCTTCATCCCAAGAGGTCTGGAGCATTTTTACACGAGCCTTTCAGCCAGCGTTGACGCAAACCATTCTCTGAATCACTGAATTGAAGATGGGAGAGACGGGCAGGGCTGGGGACAGGAGGGGAGGAAAGCGCAGGGTGTGGAAGACCCCAGTGAATAAGAGGAAGAGGGAGTACCCCCATCGGGATCTGCCTCCCCGTGCCTCCCCCAGCCTCCCCTGCCCCCCTCCCCTGGCCTCTCCCCTGCCCCCCTACCTCCCCCACCCCCTGCCTCCCCATGCCCCCTCCCCCCTGCCTCCCCCGGCCTCCCCCCTGCCCCCTCCCCTTTCTCCCCTGCCTCCCCCTGCTCCCCCTCCCCTGTCCCCCTCCTCCCCCTGCCCCCCCTCCCCTTGCTCCCCCCCTCCCCCAGCCTCCTCCCTGCCCCCCTGCCTCCTCCTCCTCCCCTGCCAGTGGCTGGCTGGCTCTGCTGAGCAGCTCAGGTGCTGGTGACCCTGGAATCCCTGAGGATGCCAGAGTGGATGGAGAACTGTTATGGGATGGAGGGGAATTTCTGCCAATGAGAACTCAGTAACAGTCGTCACACCCATGGAGGCCTTGTTTTCCTGGAGGATGAAGAGTTGAGCATCATGCATTTTCAACAGGCTTCAGGTTCCTCTGGACCAGCTACGTCACCACTAGCACAGCGTGGGTCCCTAAAGAACTCTCCCAAATAGGGCAAGGCAGGGGCAAAACAACTGGCACAAACATTGTGAATCCATCCAGGAGAATTCCATAGAAAGCAAGCAAATGCCATTATGATTTTTATAAGTAGACATTGCCACATTCATTAAGATTTTTTTTATTCAATTGTGTGTGCGTGCGCGTGTGTGTATGTGTGTGTGTGTAGAACCACCATGGACCGCCTCCACCTCCTCCTTGTTTACTCTGCCCCAGGATTCACAGGCTCCGCCCTACCAGGACCAGAAACACATTCCGCCTGGCTTCCGCCTGGCGTTTAATACGTAGGATCTAGGATCCGAACTCAGGACCTTCCTCCTGCAAGGCAGAGGCTTAACCCCTGAGGCTTCGTAGTTGTCACCTGCTGGGTTGTCTGTCCGGTTCTTAGTCTTCATCTATAAATGCCCATTAGCCTCATGGAGAACTCCTGCTGGCCAAGAAGATCCAGATCTCACCTTGCATTCTTCATTCCAGACCCTCAGCCCAAGAGCTGCCTAGCTGTGCATCCCTGTCTGAAGAAAACTCTTCGAGAGTCTTAGTGGTAAGGGACACAAGAACACACCAGTATAAAGTTGCCTTCAAGGTGGGGAGATTTCACAGAGATTTTTCTCAAACACTTGGCATTCAAGCAAAAGGACACGAGTTCAGATCCCCAGATGACAGGTATAATGCTGGGCTTATGTGGCAGCTCATCTGTACTTCCAGCCTTGAAAGACAGAGCTTGGGAGACCCCAGAGCAATCTGGTTGGCAAGCAGTCCTGGGTGTAGTTCTTGACTCTGATTCAAAAGAATAAGGTAGAAGAGTGATCACAAATGATGTCTGCATCAACCTCGGATCTCCACATGCATGAACATATAGGTACACTCACACACATGACAACACACATACACATGTACACATCCTATGTACACATACACAAGAAAATGAGGGGGGAAACTGCCTTCAATTCAGAGCCATTCTTCAGAACACCACCTATTGCAAAAAAAAATGGAACTTTTCACACTTTATTCTATTCCTCACACTCGAAGGGGGAGACAGTGAGATGGCTCTCGTGTCAGATACCACTCAACACTGTCTATTCTGTTTGCCTGCTCATTTGTCAGATGAGACAGGGCCTCCTGTAGCTGGGACGGACTCACTATAGAGTCAAGGACGACCTTGACCTTTGATCTCCCTGTCTCCCCTCGGAGAGTTTGGATCGCAGGAAGGCACCACCACACCCTGTTTATATGGTGCAGGGAGAAAAATGCTTCAAGTAAAATTCTTTCTTAAGCTATGGGTAACAGACACTGAAATGCTGGCCCTGAAGAAACTCAGTTAGACACTGGTGTATAGATGTGGCCTCAGAGTGGTGCCAATGAGGGGCGGTTTGAGGAAGCCATGATCCTTTTGTACATTTGGGACAAAGGGACTTGGGATTTCATCAAGTAGCCTAGAGACTTTCTAATACTCATGGAAATACCATCTTCTGTCTTTCCCAAATGAGGTTTCACACAGCCCGACACAACTGCTGGTGTGATCCTTCTGAAATGTCGGTCTGACCATATCACTCCTCAAGAAAAAGGTCAGCAAACGTTCCACGAAGGGCCAGTTGGAATATATTTCAGATTTGGTGGA
Source organism: Typhlomys cinereus (assembly GCA_023101885.1). Lineage (NCBI taxonomy): Eukaryota > Metazoa > Chordata > Mammalia > Rodentia > Platacanthomyidae > Typhlomys > Typhlomys cinereus. The sequence continues at coordinate 1,244,029 of JALPQD010000479.1, forward strand.
GCACACAGCCTGTCGCAATGACACGACATGTGCCTTGTAGAGCTAATGAAGCCAGACGCAGCAAGTAAAGGAAGAGCCGTGCACTTCCAGCCATGCCGCCTGCTGATCAGGGGACCGGTTTGCTCCTGTTTTTGAGTCCCTGCGAGGATCCTACTTCTTGGCAAGGAGGCCCCCACCCTTCACAATCTAAACCCCAGCAGCCAACTGATCCCCTGACATTCAGTCCCCCTGGAACTTGTCCAAGTAACTTGCGAATGACATGATTCTTCACAACATTATGTCTTGCCGTGTGAGGTTTGGCCCTCCTCAGTCTATCTGGAGCTGGCCAATGACATTCCCATTCATTCTTAATGCTCTGGCCCACATGTTACCTATCTCATGCATTATAATTATTCTGTGAACACCTGATTATTTGGAAATGAGGATGGATAGATGGGGAAAATGAAGGGGGGATGGGGAGGGAAAGGAGCCTTTCACCCCAGAATCTGTTTGAGGCCTCTGACCTGCAACAGTCAAGAATTCAAGTCAAGAAATGCGCATTTGCTGTGAAGGCTGCTGACACAGGGACAGTATTCCTTTTATACAGATGTTTCGAATAAGAATGCTGAAACGATCGTGAACCATGTGCATGAGTCTAGGCACAAATGTCTTGGCCCTTACTGTGGATGCGATGTGTGTGTGGCCAGGTCCCTTGGCTCCCGCTGGTATGACGTCTCCATTAGGAACTTAAGTTTGGAATTGTGAGCTGCATAAAACCCCTTTCTGTTAGATTCGGGTGTTTCTCACAGTAACTTTTTTTTTTGAGGCCCTCCTTCCCTTTCCTTCCTGTTTATAATCCTTTGCAATTACAGTAGGTATTACAGAGATTTGCCTTTGAATATGTCATTAAGTGGGTTTGGAACTAGGATCCACTTATTAGGGAATCCATACAGAGTCTAACTTTCTGTGTCTGGAATACTTCACTCAATATAATTTTTTCTAATTTCATCCATTTCCCAGCAAATTTCATTAATTCATCCTTTTTGATGGCTGAATAGTATCCCATTGTATAAATGTACCACATTTTCATTATCTATTTGTCAACTGTTGGGCATTTAGGTTGATTCCATGACTTTGCTATTATAAATAGTTCTGCAATGAACATGATTGTACTCATGTCACTGTAGTGGATTTCTGAATTGTGGGAGATTATTCCCAGTAGTGGTATAGCAGGGTCATATGGCATTTCAATCTTTTTTAGAAATTGTCATACTGATCGCCAGAGCAGTTGTATAAGCCTGCGTTCTCACCAGCAATGTAGGAGAGTTCCCTTTTCTCCACATCCTCTCCAGCATTTGGTATTGTTTGTATGGTGGATTTTTGTCATCCTGACCGGGGTGAGATGATATCTCAAGGCTTTGATTTGCATTTGCATTTCCCTAATGGCTAAGGATGTGGATCATTTTTTAAAGATATTTGTTAGAAATTTCAATTTCGTCCCTGAAAAATTTCTTTTGAGTTCCAAGGCCCATTTGTTAATTGGGACATTTATCTCCTTGGTGTTTAGTTTTTTAAGTTCTTTGTGCACTCTAGATAATAGAGCTCTATCAGATATGTGGTTGGTGCAGATTTTCTCCCATTCTGTGTGTTGCCTTTTTGTTTGGATTATAATCTCTTTATCTGAACAGAAGCTCTTTAATTTCATAAGATCCCTGGGCTGGAGAGATGCTCAGGGGTTAAGACTCTGCTTCACAAGCAGAAGGTCCTGAGTTCTGATCCCAGGTCCCACGTAAAAACGCCAAGCACCTTGCACTTCTGGCCCTGATGGGCAGAGCCTGGGAAATCCCAGAGTGAAGCAAGGAGGAAGTAGAAGCAATCCAAGATGATTCCCAAAGTCACTCTTGATCCTGCACAGGGACACACAGTGCCCTCTGAGACACACCACACACACACACACACACACACACACACACACACACACACACACACACACATATAAATAAATAAACTTTTAAAACATGTTTCATAAGATCCCAATTGTTGAGTATTGTTTCTAGTGTCTGTGCTATTGGATTTCCGTTTAGGAACTGTTGGCTTAGCCCAGTCAGCTCGAGGGAGTTCCCTACCCTTTCAACTAGGGTTTTTATAGTCTCTGGCCTAATATTAAGGTCCTTGATACATTTGGAATTAATTTTTGTGCATGGTGACAAGTATGGGTCCAGTTTCTTCTGCATGTGGACATCCAGTTTTGCCAGCACCATTTCAAGATGCCGTTCTTTTTCCATTGAATTTTTTGGGACCCTTTGTCAAAGATCAAATGGCTGTAATAGTGTGGGCTTATATCTGGGTCTTTAACCCTTATTCATTGATCTAGGTGTCTATTTTGGAGCCAATACCAGGCTGTTTTTATTACTATGGATTTGTAGTATAGATTTAGGTTTGGTATGGTGATACCTCCAGCATTGTTTTTGTTACTCAGGATTGTTTTTGCTAACCTGGGCCTTTTGTGTGTTCATATGAATTTTGAGATTGTTTGGCCGATTTCTTTAAAGACTTGCTTGGGGATTTTGATTGGTATAGCATTGAATCTCTATATTGCTTTTGGTAGGATGGTCATTTTTACGATGTTGACTCTGCCAATCCAGGAGCATGGGAGGTCTCTCCACTTTTGGTGTCTTCTGTAATTTCTTTCTTTAGGTTTTAAAGTTTTTTATTAAAAAGGTCTCTCAATTTTTATTAGATTTATACCAAAGTATTTCATTTTTTAGAAGCTATAGTAAATGGGATTGTTTCTCTTAGAACTTTTTCACTTTTTTCATCCTTGGTGTATAGGAAGGCCACTGATTTTTGCACATTTATTTTATAACCTGCCACTCTGCAGAACTTATGTATTAGTTTCAGGAGTTTCTTGGTGGAGTTTTTAGGATCACTCAGGTATACAATCATGTCATCTGCAAATAGAGATATCTTGACTTCTTCCTTTCCTATTTGAATTACTTTTATCTCCCTCTCTTGTCTTATGGCTCTAGCTAAGTCTTCAAGTACAATATTGAATAGAAGTGGTGAGAGTAGACAGCCTTGTCTAGTTCCTAATCGAAGCAGGAATGCTTCAAGTATTTCGCCATTTAATATAGTACTTGCTGTTGGCTTGTTGTATACAGCTTTTATTATGTTGATATAAGTTCCTTACATTCCAACTATCTCTAGGGTTTTGATCATAGAAGGAAGTTGGATCTTGTCAAAAGCTTTTTCTATATCTATGGAAAGTATCATGTGGTCTTGGACTTTGGATTGGTTTATATGAGGGATTACATTTATTGATTTGCATAAGTTGAACCAACCTTGTATGCTTGGGATAAAGCCTACTTGATCACAGTGAATAATCTTTTTGACATTTTTGAATCCACTTTGCTAAGATATTGTCGAGAATCTTTGCATCTGTAGTCATTAAAAAGATTGGCTTATAGTTTTTTTAAGTGTATCTTTATTATGTTTTGGGATTAGTATGATATTAGTTTCATAGAAAGAATTTGGAAGTGTTCCTTGTTTTGCTAATTTAAGGAGTATTGGTGTTAGTTGTTCTTTAAATGTCTGGTAGAATTATGTGCTGAATCAATCTGGTCCAGGATATTTTTTGGTGGGAAGATTCAAGATTACTTCATCAATTTCCTCATTTGTTATAGGACTATTTAAATAATTCAAAACTTCCTGATTCAATTTAGGTAAGTCATGCTTACTCAGGAATTCATCCATTTCTTTTGTGCTATCAAATTTCAGGGAGTATAAGTTTTTGAAATATGACCTTATAATTTTTTAAATTTCTTGGGTATCAGTTGTGATAACTCCATTTTCATTTCTAATTTTGTTAATTTGGGTTCTCTCTCTCTCTTGATTTTGGTTAATTTAGATAGGTGTATATCAATTTTATTGATTTTTTTTCAAAGAACCAGCTTTTCATCTGGTTGATTCTTCTCCCGATTTCAGATATTTCTCCTCTGATTTTGCTAATCTCCTCTCTTCTACTGCTTTTAGGATTGATTGCTCTTATGTTTCTAAAGCTTTAAGCTGCATTGTTAAGTTATTTACTTGTGATGTTTCCTTTTTTATATAGGCATTAAGAGGCATAAACTTACTCTTAGAACAGCTTTCATTTTGCCCCAGAGATTTTTGATATATTTTCATTATTGCTCATGTCTAGGAAATCTTGAATTTCCTTTTTGATTTCTTTTTGAACCTATTTCTCATTCAACATCATAGCGTTTAATTTCCAAGAGTTAGTGTGTTGTCTGCTACTTGTGGTGTTGTGGATGTCAAGCTTTAGACTAGGGTGGCCTGACAGTGAACAGGCTAGAATTTCAACTTTCCTGTATATGTGGAAATTCATTTTGTGGCCCAATATGTGGTCTATTTTGGAGAGAGTTCCATGGGCTGCTGAGAAGAATGTGTATTCCTTGGTGCTTGGATGGAAGGTTCGATAGAGATCTGTAAAGTCCTTTTCAGTAAGGGTTTGATTTAGTTCCAATGTGTCTCTGTTGAGTTTTTGGTTTGTTGATCTATCCCATGTTGAGAATGCAGTATTAAAATCCCCAAGTATTATCATTCTGGGATTGATTTCTTGTTTTAGATGTTGTAGTGTTTGCTTAATGAATGTGGAGAAGCCCATAATAAATGCATATATGTTCAGTATTGTGAAGTCTTCCTGGTGAATTGTTCCTGTGACTAAAATGTAGTATCTTCTGTATCTCTTATGATTTTCTTTTGTTTGAGGTCCACTTTGTCAGATAGCATAATTGCTACCCTTGCTTGTTTCCTGGTTCCATTAGCTTGAAGAATTTTTGACCAGTCTTTTATTTTTAGATGATGCCCATCTTTTGTGGTGAGATGTGTTTTCTGAAGGCAGCAAGTGGATGGGTTGTGATTTCTAATCCATGTTTGTAACCCATGTTTTTTGATTGGTAAGTTAATTCCGTTAACATTTAGTGTTATAATGAAGAAATTACTCTTAATTCCTGACATTTTTGTGTTGAGTGGCATTTATAAGTGTGTTATTTAGCTTGTGGGTTGTGATGGTATTATACTTCTCTTTTGTCATCCTAGATATGCTTGTTCTTTTCTTCAAGCTTCAGTATCTTTTCTAGTATTTTTGAAGGCCTGGTTTGGTGGTCATATAAGCATTCAAGTTGTCTTTATGGTAGAAAATTTTTCTTTTACCCTTGATCATGACTGATAGTTTTTCTGGGTATATCAGCCTGGGTTGACATTTGTGCTCATTCAATACTTGAAGTGCATCTCTCCAGGCTCTTCTGGCTGTTTCCACTGAAAAATCATTTGTCATTTTAATAGGTTTACATTTAAAAGTGACTTGATTTTTTCTCCTGAAGCTCTTAGCACATTCTCTTTGTTTTGTATGTGTAGTGTTTTAACTATTATTTGCCATGGCAAGTTTCTATTTTGTCATATCTGTTTGGGGTGTGGAATGCCTCTTGTATGTGGATGGGTCTCGCTTTCTTTAGATGTGGAAAGTTTTCCTTTATGATCATTTGAAAACTTTCCTCAGGTGTGGTATTTTGGGATTCTTGTTCTGGTATTCCATGAATGCACATGTTAGGCTTCTTTAGGGTGTCTCATACTCTTAAATATTCCTCTCAAGTATCTTTTTGGCTTTAACAACCTCTTCAATTGAACTGGTTAGTTCTTCCACTTTGTCTTCAAGATCCGCTCGGTAATGTCGACCTAGATTCTGTTCTCCCTCTGTCATAGTTAGGCACAGGTGTCAACTTGACAGTTGATGGTTTGATCTCTGGGCACATATGTAGAGAATTAATGGTTGAGTTAAGCCCAGAGCAAACCTGCAGGAGATTGTCTAGCTGATGGAGAAGGCCCAGCCTATGGTGGGTGGGACTAGGCTCTGGAATAAAATACAGAGAGCTGGTTGAGAAAGCTGGAATCCTTGTGTGGCCAGATATCCTGGTCTGGCAAGTAAGGATCATCCCTCTCTCACCATTACATAGAGATGATGTGGCCAGTTCCCTAGGCCTTGGTGTTGATGCATGCTCTCCCGTCAAGCTGGACTTAGAACTGAAACCAAAAAATCAGTAAGAAAATAAACCCCTTGATCCATTAGGCCATTTGATAGTCATTTTCAGCAACCAACTATGCAGGCAAACTGCAACATCTGATATTCCATTTTCTGCTTCATTAGTTCTGCTGATAAAACTCACTGTTGAGTTCTGGGTTGAAGATAGCTTGTCTTTTAGTTTGAGTTTAAACTCTGCTTGAAATTGTTTTAATTGATCTATGACTATTTTTGTTTCTTCAACTGCTTTTCTCATCTCCTCCAAGTGCCTGTTGTGCTCTTGTTCAAACTGGATTGATACAGTTATTTAATTCCTGCCACATTTCCTCTTTCATTATTTTGATTATAGTAAAGATCAGGCTTTGAAAATCATTATCTTGGATATGGCTTTCTGGTGAGTTTATTCTGGTTATATTCCATCATTACGGGATTGATTCTTTTTGTAGGAGATTTGTTGTCTTGGTTTTTATTTCTCATGGATTTGAACTGTGACCTGGGCATTTTTGTTTTATTTCTTATGTCCTTCTTTTTGTTTTGGGGCACTTTTGGCTGAACTGAGTTAGACAGTGTTAATATTCTTGAGCATTATTGCTAATGCTTTCCTTGCAGTTGGGTATGCCTGTCTGGTGTTGGTGTTATCTCCTAGATGAGGCTATTGAAGATTAATATGGTAGTGTACTTTTTAGGTTTACTTCCTTGGTGACGTGAGGATGAATGGTATAGTCCCTGAAGTTGTATGAGCTTTGGGGTGGTTAAATGGAAATGTTAAACTATAGTGATTTATAATTGAGAGGAACAAGATGGTAAAAAGGGTTTACTTATCTTAGAGATGGATGTGAAGATTCTTTCCCATATGATGGGATGATTTTAGAAGACCTCAGATGAATGATATCGGTTCCCTAACCATTTGCTTGGGTTTTCTCTGGACTCTGTTGAATTCTGAGGAGCAGGGAGTCCACTCCAGTCTGGTCAGTGGCCCAGGGCAGAAAGGTAGAGAGGCTAATGGGACATACAGATAATCTGAGGCCTGGGGCATGGCCTAGAGGCCTTTCCCAAGACCAGAAAGGCAGACTAGCTAAAACTGAGGCACACAGATGACCTGGGGCCTGGGGCATGGTCTAGGGGCCTTACCTGAGGAGCTGGGAGTCTGCCCTGGTCTGGGTCCAGAGCAGAAGGTTTTTAGTGACTGTTATTCAGCTAAAAGAGTGATCAGGTCAGTGCTTTATAGTGAGGAGAAGTTTTGCTGAAAATTGATGATTCAGCAACTTCCCTGTATCTGAGACACTCCCATAAGAAGATCAAACGTCATTAAGGATGACAGCTAGTGAATGGGGAGGGAGTAAAAGGAAGGCGGAAGGGGGGAAAGGGGGAGAGTGCAATGGGAGATGATGGGGGAGGGGAGGAGGGAGGGAGGGGACAGGGGTACCTATTGAGTTTATATGATTAGGAAAAAAATGTGGGAGAAAAGAAAAATTATAGATTGGTGAGTGTTAATGGTAGAGCAGCAGAGGGGGAAACAGGAGGCCCAAGTTCAAACCTGAGGTGACGGGAGGGGTCATATTTGGTCATTCTTCTTGGCTGAGTGATCTCTGAGCAAGCTGTATTGTGGTTCTCCTTGGTGGCTGAGCAAGGAGAGGGGTAGCAAAGAGGAAATGTCATGTCATGTTTCATGGGTGCTGACCTTTCCTGGGAGTGAGCGTCCAGGCTGAAACCCCAGGAAGAGGTAACGTTCGGAGTCACTCAGAAACAACGCGGTTCCAAAACAGCCTAGATTCAGACATCACTCGTCTCCACACACCTCTAAGCCAAGCGCCAGCAGTTCCTGCATTCGGCAAATACCGACCACTATTATGTGGAAGGACACACGGTGATGAGAGAGACAGGCAGAAATACACAGGCCAGAGTCCAGAAGGCCACCAGTCGGGCAGAGGACAAGTCATGATCAAATTCTAATACTGAGGGCTCTGCTAGAAAATAAGACAGAGTGAGAAAAGTAGAGAACAGGAGTAGGGAGATGGATTAGTGCATAAAGCGCTTGCCATGCAAGGGTAGATGAGGACCTGAATTGGAATGTCTGGCAAAGCCAGGTCCAGCAGTGTGCATCTATAATATCAGTGCTCCTATGGCAAGAGGGGAGCAGGAAGCAGGAGAGCCCGCCTAGATTAGTGCACACAGCAACACAGCAGACAGACGGCAAAGAGACCCTGTCTAAAGCGAGATGGAAGTGAAGACCAATACTTGAGCTGGTCCTCTGAGCTGAGAGAGAGAGAGAGAGAGCCTCATCTGTGAGAGAGCTCTAATCTCAGATGCCGAGATGCCGCTCAGAGGCACGTTGAAATTCACCACTCTTCTGCTCTGCCTGACTTGGGTACCACTTTCAAGGTTAGCTTGCTATGGTTTGTACTGCTGATTATCACAGATGATTTTACCTGTCTGTAGTCAAAGAGCCCTGAAGAATGCTCAGCTCTCTTGGCCTGATTGTGGTACCTCAACCCTCAGAACATTCTGGACTCTAGACCTCATTAGGACTGATTTTGCCAGGAACACATCTTCCTCCCTTTCAATGAAGGGCTAGCGTTCTATTGTTGGAAATGAAAAAAAAAAAAAAAAACACCTTTTCTCTGATATTCTTTCGCTCTCTCCTTTAGCCTTCAATATTCCCTCCAAGAACACCTTGTAGGGCCTTGTTTTAAGCCTTTTGGCCCCGGAGGTTAGAGTTCAGCTCTTAATTGGGCCTCTAAGAACAGAAAAGAAAGGCTGTGTGCCTGGCAGGATTTACATATTCAGCCCTCCATCTCCTCCTTCCCTCCCCACCATCAGGGACGAAATAGAAGGGTGTGCAGATGCCTTGATCTCTGAGTGGTCTGGGGATGTGAGGTAGAGAGATAAAACTGCTTTGCCTTATAGAGGACCCGAGGGAAGCCGGAGCTGTGGCTGCCTGAGTCTTATCAAGGAGAAACTGGTAACAGCTCTGGTTTTTTTTTTTTTTTTAATAAGTAATTCAGGGCAAAAAAAAAATTGCAAGTAAGAATGTGAAATTAAATTTGCCAAATTTGCTGAGAGTCAGTCCTTCGAGAAGGTTTATCTCTACTGCATAGTCAAGCACATCAACATTGGGGGCGCCTGAAATTACTGCATGGCATGGATTCAGTTCATTCTTCTGGAGACAATGTTATCTGGCACAAGGAACCGAGAATGTCAGGGCCTGTTTTAGTGGACACAATTCCAAATTGCAAGAAAGGGCTCCCGAGGACTCTTCATCGACACAGCCAGCATTCTGATTTGTCCAGCAGCCAAAGAGGGGCCACGACCTGTCCACACTTCCCCCACTGCAGAGGCTTGCAGAGCTGCTGGGGAAGCATTGAAGGGGCCGTAATCGGCATCATCCAGTGTTTGCAGATGATTAAGAGCAGAAGATGTAGTATTTGGCCGTTCGTTCCTTTTCCTTTCTCAGACTGGCAGTCCTCAAAGGTGACTTGGACGCTATTGGGTAAGCTGAAATGTATGTGTGTGGCATTGCCATAAAAGGCCACAAAGTCACTTTTATTTTCCCCTAAAATGAGCTTTCATTGTTGAAGGGAACAATGCTCACTCCCTTGCATATGTGAACACATAGACAGTCCCTTTTCCAAAGCTAGGACAATCTGTCGTTTGAAAGAATGATAACAACTTTACCACAGGACTTTGCCAACTTCAGGCAGATGACAAATACCATTAAGTAGAGACGATGTGGATTTGAGGGTAAGTTTCCCCATTGAGACAGGAAGAGAAGACAGAAAGAGAGGGGTCTATTAGATCTTCACCATCTCATCTTGCTTCCCCTTGGCCAGGCACCAGGTACCAGAAGCTGACAGAAGAAAGGCAGAGCGGCTCCTCCTTCCAAGCAAGTCTTTCCACACGTGCTTCATTCAGGATGACCACACGTGACCATCTGCACCAACAGGAACTCTAGATTGAGATTCCTAGTCTCTGGTATAACCAGAGTTCCATTTGCTTCAGTCCAGACAGGTTCCTTAACCCTCCCAGACTCCATGCTTGACAGTCTACTTCCCCAGCCATCTTTAGAACTAAATGATGGAACTAGTGTATCCTTCAGTCTCATCGCAGGTAACAGACTAGATTTTTTAAAAAATTTTTTATTATTTATTCAATTGTGTGTGTGTGTGCATGTGTGCGCATGTGTGTGTATGTGTATGTGTGTGTGTGTGTGTAGAACCACAGACGAATTCGGGAACCACCATGGACCGCCTCCACCTCTTCCTTGTTTACTCTGCCCTACCAGGACCAGAAATGCAGGCCGCCCCCACTTCCGCCTGGCATCTATATGTGGGATCTAGGATCCAAACTCAGGACTTTCTGCCTGCAAGGCAGAGGCTTAACCCTGAACCACCTCTCCAGCCCCCACAGGACTAAATTTTATAACAATGTTTAGAGCAATCATACTTGGAATAATTGGAGAAGCAGACTATTATCTTGACCTCCAAAAATGATTTTTAGAGGAACATTACAGAATTTGCCTCTAGAACTTATACCACAAGAAAGATGTTAGTTATGGACCTTTGTTGGGCCTAACAGGTCATAACCAGCCACAGAATACCTCCTGCTTGTGACCTTTCTGGTTTAACCGAGACCTGATTCAGGTCTTGCCAAGTGTGTCAGATTGCAATCCCAAAATCACATCCCAAGTCCTCCCTGTGGGTGAGTCTGGGGAATACTGTTTTCGACTTCCCAACATCTGTAGTGCAAAAGGGAGAAAAGTCTGGAAGCAGCAGATGCAGAGAGAGCCAGGTTCACTATTCATTTCTCCCCCATCATAGGCTCCATTCAAACCTTCAGACAGCGGAGCAATTGGCCAAGGAGCTGCCAAGGGGGTCGGTGCACAGAAATTCCCCCAAGAGGGCCCAGCAACGCAAGAGGTATATCTACAATATGATGTCGTTCAAATCACAGACTTCCTGAATCGACGTACCTTTCACTTGAAGAAGGACACTTGGTGGATCTCACTTGGCATGGTCTTGCCTCAGAGCTTCCTGGACCCTCTACTAGGAACGGCTTATGCTTCCCGAGTGCACACAGACAAATGTACGCTCAGAAGTTGGACTCATGACTTAAAGCCAGGCTCGTCAAAGTACTGTTTTGAGTTTGCTGTGTGTCAGGCACTGTGTCAGTTTCTTTACATGTGTATCCTTTCTTCAAATGCACAAAAATATTGCATGGTGGAGTACGTGCTATTCTCATCCTCATTGTATTGCAAAACAATAGAATCTTGGGAAAGTTTACTACCATTCCTACATAGAAAGTGTCAAATAGGAGACAAGAACTAGATGCATTGTGGTTTCAAAGACCATTCTCTTCCCAAACCACTATATTCCTTCTCTTTGTTCAGAAAATTCAAGTTCTCCTTCTTGCCTGATAGCCTCCCATATCTCCTGGGCTTGAATCGAGTGACTTCTGGCTATTTCCAAAGAGGCAATTCTGCCTCAAGGTACAAAGACATCTTTGAACTGATTAGCCCTACTGAAGAAATTCAAGCAACTATGGCCTTGGATGTGAATCTAGTCCTAAGGAAACTTTTATTTATTTATTTATTTATTTATTTATTATTTATTTATTTATTATTTTCCCACTCATACAAACTTGATAAGTACCCCATTCCCCTCCCTCCCTCCACCCTTCCCTGGATCCCCTTGCTCCCTCCCCCTTTTCCCCATCCTTTACCGCCCTTCCTCCCTTTCTCCCATTGTCCCCCCCTCCCCGGCCTCCGCATCCCTGGAGCATTCTTTAGTGTGCATGTCAAACTTCCCTCTGGATCCTCCTCTCTGATGAGTTATAAGGACTCAGTAGCATTGCCTAGAGCTCTTTCTTGTGTTTCTCTTTAGTATAGGAACACTATTGTAGCTATTAATCCCTTGCCTCTAATGATCCTAGTGCCTGTGATCCATGTTAGACTTTGAGGGGTCAATGATATGTTGGTCATTGTGCAAGTCATGAAAAGTCCTATTATGATTACTTCGGCCCTAACTTGTGTGGAGTATCTTGCATATTGTTGCTCCTCCCCATCTTTAGGCTCTTACAATCTTACCGCCCCCTCTTCCGCAAATTTCCCTGAGCTTTGGGATGGGGAGAGATTAGGCTGGCCTGGTTCCTGGTGATTAATGTAGGGTCTCTGATGTTCTGAATTATGGGTTTTTTTTTCTTCCAGTTTTGCTGTTCTGCATCGCCCTTGGCTCCATCCTGATGGGTATTGGATGTCACCTCCTAGCCAGAGATAAAAGGCTGTTAAAATAGTCTTATTATAAAAGTAGATTTAAAGATAGATGGAATAAGAGTAGGAGACTATGGTAAGGAGGGGGTCAGTCTCCCATTTGCAGGATGGTTACCTTCTATCTGCCAGACTCTGTGGCCTCCCTGTCTGGTGAAATCAAACCCCATCAGTTGCAAGTGACCAGGAAGGAAAGTCTGTGAGCTTAACCAAATGTCTCATTACTTACTTGCAGACCTTGATGGTGGCCTATTTTCTCTGCGGTAGCATGATCTCCTCTCTCCTTGTTGCTGGTGGGGTCCTCCTTCTCCTTCCCCTTCCCTCCTGTTTTTATTATCTTTGCAATTACTGTAGGTGTTACAGAGATTTATCTTTGAGTGTGTCACTAAGTGGGTTTGGTACTAGGATCCACCTATTAGGGAGTACATAAGGCACTTAATTTTCTGTGTCTGGGATACTTCACTCAATATAATTGTTTCTAATTCCATCCATTTCCCATCAAATATCATTAATTCATCATTTTTGATGGCTGAGTAGTATTCCATTATATAAATGTACCACATTTTCCTTATCCACTCATCAACTGCTGGACATTTGGGTTGATTCCATGACTTTGCTATTGTAAACAGTGCTGCTATGAACATGGTCATGCTTGTGCCATCAAGGTGAATTTTTGCTGTATGGGGGATTATTCCCAAAAGTGGAATAGCAGGTCATATGGCATTTCAATCTTTAACTTTTAAGAATCGCCAGGCGGTTCGCAGGAGTAGTTGTATAAGCCTGCATTCCCACCAGCAATGTAGGAGGGTTCCCTTCTCGCCACATCCTCTCCAGCATTTGGTGTTGTTTGTATTGTGGATTTTTGCCATCCTAACTGGGGTGAGATGATATCTCAGGAGGTTTTGATTTGCATTTCCCTGGTGGCTAAGGATGTGGAGCATTTTTTAAGGTATTTGTTAGACATTTTAATTTCATCCCTGGTAAAGTTTCTCTTAAGTTCCAAGGCCCATTTTTTAATTGGCCCATTTGTTTCCTTGGTGTTTAGTTTTCTAAGTTCTTTATGCACTCTGGATAATAGAGCTCTATCATATATGTGGTTGGTGAAGATTTTCTCCCATTCTGTAGGTTGCTTTTGTGCTCAAGTTACAATCTCTTTATCTGAACAGAAGCTCTTTAATTTCATAAGATCCCATCTGTTGAGTGTTGGTTATAGTGACTGTGCTATTAGATGTCTGTTTAGGAACTGTTGGCCTAGTCCAATCAGCTCAAGGGAGTTCCCTACCCTTTCAACTAAGGTTTTTATAGTCTCTGACCTTATATTGAGGTCTAAGGAAACTGTTTTGTCTCATGAGTTTATTGCTTTAATAGCCCCAAATCTTCCCCAGGAGGCTACTGAAGAAAGTTGTGATAATTAAATGTATGCAATTTATTAATTGGTTTTCTCAGTATATATAGCTAACAATATACCTAACAAAAGCAATTTAGGGAAAGACAGGTTTACTTGGGCTCACAGTTTGAAGGGTCATCATAGTGGGAAAGTTACGGCAGTAGGATCTTAAGACACCTGGTTAGGTCACATTGCCCCCCAAGAAGGATGTAAAGAGGTGAATGTTGGCACTCAGCTCATTTTCTTTTTTATATTCAGCCCAAGACTCCAGCTCATGGGATGCTGCTGACCATATTCTTGACCTGTTCAGCCTTTCTGGACAACATCCTCTACATACAACCATGTGTTTCCATAGTGACGCTAAATCACCAAGTTGATGATAAAGACTAATCATCAAAACAATAATCGAAGGCTAGGGAAATGGTCAGAGGTAAAGTGGAAGGACGTGAGTTTGGATCCAGATCCCACATAAAAATATCAGACAGAAATGACAGCAGCCTACACTCCCGACCCTGGAAGGTGGAGTATAGGAAGCTCCAGAGCAAAGTCAAAAGGAGGTAGAGCAATCCAGTATGATTCTCAGAAATCACCCTTGGGCTTACACAGGCACATACTGATATACACAGACACACACACACACACACACACACACACACACACACACACATCCATGTAAAAAAACCCAGTAACCACAGGTTTGCAATCTACCATTATTGAGAGGCATACGATGCAGTGTGTATTTAGAATAGCGACGAGCTACCTCATCATTACATTATGGTAACATTTGACTCACCTGCTCATAGCATTGTTCATTTCTTTCTTCATTTCCTTTTCCTGATGCGAAGTAGTGTGGTTAGATATATGAATATATGCAATTTTGACTTCTAACTCCATCATTTACTGGATGTGGGAACCTTAACATGTACTTATTTTTTCTTAGGCTTCATTCTTCTCACAAGTACAATATTGATTGTTTACTTATTGGGTTGTCCAATGGATTAAACTTGGCAGTCCACTGATCAATGGAATATACTCTGGTACATAGGACACACTAAATAAATGTGAGACATTATTTATTATCCATCTTGTGCATAGCTCTGTACCAGGTGCCTTAAAAATTCTTACCTTCTCTTCAACAACATTTCCTGAGCACTGTGGGTTACCAAGAATTGTGATATCATTTCAGTCCTTTGGGGCCTCACCACGTGGTAGAGATAAATTGGTAAACAGATCAATGCAGTAAAAATCTATAGCATTGATCCATGGTACCTATCTATCCCTCAGGCACGGGCCTGGTTGGGTACTTCTACTTGGCTCTGGTGTCTGAGGAAGCTTCAAAAAGTAATGAAAAAGTAAGAGGAGAAACAAATTTCATGGAGGGAACCTTGGGGGAATCACAAGCAAGAGGAGAAAGTACCTGGGTTTAGAGTCTGGTGGGAATTCATCATGCACAGTCACATCCTATGCCAGCTAACATTGCCACAAACCATGTAAAAATATTAGCTTTGTCTGGTCTCATCAGCACAGAGAACTACTTGCAAGGAAGTCTCTTTGCCAAGAGGTAACCACCACACTCAGATTTCCCCCATCTTCGTGCTTACTCACTAGGAATAGGAATGCAGAGCCAAGCACTTGTGTGTGTGTGTGTGTGTGTGTGTGTGTGTGTGTGTGTGTGTGCTTTCCCCCAAACCCTCCATTTAACTCCCACAAAAATAATCTCCATCTTTTCTGTTCTCCAAACCCTAAAGTGCAATTATTTCCCTGTGGTGCACTAAGCCACACTCCCCCACCCCTACCACTCTTTCTTTGGTCACACTTGATAGCCACACGGTCCACATGTAGCTAACAGAGATATGGAATCCTCGACCTTATGCCACAAGACAGCCTGGACAGGGAGCTAATGTACTGAGACAACACATGTTGCTCAGTGGTTTCTACAACATCAGATGATGCAGGAGCAGAGATTACGCCATTTGAGAACATCCGGACGGATGGAGTAGGAGACCTACCAATGCAGTAGAATCCAGTAGGTTCAATGGTACTCACTTAGCAAGTCTGGGATAACAGGGATTTTTTTTGCTGAATAATCACAACATTCTGAGGATCTGCTTTCCAATCTCTGACTTCAGAGATGAAGTGCAGAACTAGAGAGAGAAGAGAAAGAACACACAAATTGCCACTTAGAAATTTCAGAACTTCCCATACCCAAGAGTCATCTTTTTGACCAGAGTTACCATACAAATATTTCATCCCTAGGAAACTATGAAAGCATATAGGCGACTAACATAGAGAGAGTTGCACAAATACATGAAACACGTGGGTATGCCTTTTGTGTGCTTTGAAAAAGGATTGTGGTGGTCGACTTTCTGACACTGTAAGAAAATACCCAAGGAAATCATCTTACAGAAGGAAAGGCTTATTTTGGCTTGAAGGTTTCCATCCAGGGTCCCTTGGCTTCGGTGTGTTGCCACCAGGTGAGGCCTAATATCGTGGAGGAAGGTCAGAGTGGAGGAAAACCACCCCCCTCCCAGCAACCAGGGAGCAAAATAAGAACAGGCTGGGGGTGCAGGAGAAGCTTATGCCTTTCAGAGGTACGACTCACTCCTCCAAGTCAGCCCCACCTCTGAAGAGCCCATCAAGCAATGAGCTCATCCTATTAGCCTTTGATGAGGTCACAGCCTTAGCGATCCATCTCTTCTCGAGGACACATCTCTGAACATGGCTACATTATGGACCAAGCCTTCCATTTCTGAGATGTGGGGGAACATTTCATATCCCAGCCATAACATGGATGGAATCTGGGGATGTGTGTTTCACGATTTGTATTCCTAAGGATGGAAATGTGGGGGGATATAATGGAGGGGTGCACGTTTTAAGATTTGGAATTAGAGGATGGAGAGATGGCTGAGTGGGTAAAAAACACGGGTATAAAGACACGGGTTCAAATCCCTCGAGCCTTGGTAAGAGCGAGATGTGTAACATGAGTATCTGTAACCTTAGCACTCCTATAGGGAGTAGGAGATGGAAAAAAGAGAAATCCCTGGAAAGCCAGTCTATGTATAGACAGTGAATAAACAACAAAGAGATACTGTCTTCAACAAAGTAGAAGGTGGAAGTGGTTCAATGGCTTCCATATTTGTGCAATGTTACACACATGTCCACATTCACACACATGATTGTGTACATGCACACTTCATACACGCACGCAAACATGCACACACACACACACACACACACACACACACACACACACACACACAGGAGTTGTTACTAATCCTAATTTACCTTGTCTGATCACTTGTTCTAGCTCCCGACTGTTCTGAGCATCAGTCTCCCTACCTATGAAATCCTTGAACATCTTTTCCTCCCATGCTGTCCGGACCCACTGTAGAAACACACACAGATCCATTAAAGAAGGGACTGGCAGCAAGTCCCCGCTCCATCAGCGGCAGCTCACATTATTAGCTCTGTTGAACAAACAAATTCTGCAGCCACCCTGTAGCAAAGACATCCCAATCTGTTTGGTGTCCACCTCAATCTTATTTATTGTGCTTCTCTTGTCCCCTGGTCCATGGTCAACATTAACTGTCCAGAAACTCTGTTGGCAACACTGTCAGAGATGGAAGGACCACCTGGGGACCTCTCAGCTGTCCCTTCCTCAGATGACCAGGTCACAGCCTCCTCTTGGGGTGTGGGGGAGGAATCCAACAGGGCTTTGCCAACGGTGCTTGGCATGAGAGATATAGGCAGCAGGGTTGGAAAAGCCCCATCCTGGATGGGAAAGGTAAGTTGGCAGATGTTGGCTCTGACACAGACGTTGCCCAGGACGGTGGCAGGCCTTGCTAATTACATTGCCTCCTGGCTCACCATCCTCACTCAGCCTGCAATATCTCTGGCATTGGGGAAGGGCACCCTTCCTGCTCTCGTTTTGTGGCAATTTCTTTCCCAGGGACAAAGCCTGGCTCAGTGACCAGATTTGTTTTTCAGAGAAAAAAAAGATTCTTTTGCTATGCTCAGTTTCTAGCTGGGTTGCTCTCCAGGCTGAAAAGAAAATTAGCTTGGCCAAGTTCATCTGGCAGACATATGCCTCCATGAGAGCTCTTCCTTGCGTTTGGAGACCAGTTTTCTCATTAAACCTTCCCAGTTAAAGGAAAGACACACTGATCATTCAGTTCATTCCTAGCCAGAGACCTCCGAGAACTCACTAAGGCTCATGTTCACCCTCCAACATAGCACCTTAGCGATACTATTTCTTCTGTTTTTAAGCATGGCTATGTTACCCAGTGGGATCTGGGCTGTGCTAACAAAAGTTACCTACGTTCTTGCTCTCTGCTCTTCGTGACCTTGGACAAGCGATTTCCCTTCCTTGGGGTTCAGTCACCTTGCGTGTTAACTGTGGGTGATATTGCTTGCTCCTTTGTGCTGCAGAGATTAAAGGAGATGCATTATGTAAATTACTCGCTATTGTGCCTGGAGCATCATTAAATGTCCCTGCTATTATTTCATGTAACTAGTTGCAGAACAAATAAAGTCACATCTCTTTTAATAGTGCAATTAATTTCCCAAGCTTCCCATGTGCCCAGATTTCCAAGAAGCCCAGAATTTCCTACCGAGGCCCCCAAAAGGTCCAAACACATTTCATCAGCACAAAGGAGTCACTTGTACTCCAAATACTTCTCAGAGAACCCGAGAGTCTAGTCAGCAGCGCTCACCCCCGCCCCCACATTCTCCTGATGCATTACATGAGGTTGGCATTAAAACCTGGAACTGTATTGGCCACAGAGCCTGCCTATGGCTTCAGGCAGTGGCAGTTTTTCCAGGAAGTAGAAGTGAAAGACAAGTCAGTCGCTGTCCTTAATGGAAACACATACATCTAATCCAGGACGCCACTTCCGACTTTATTCTTCCAGTTCAGAACTACTAAACACAGGTGCTAGCTAGTACTGGTCCTTGGGCAACAATTGACTAGTGTTAATTTATTTATATAAAGGCACCCATTATATGCATATCTATTTGAATACACATTCATATACACATATATATTATATATATGCATATAGACTATGTATGTGTACATATATCTCATATATATATATATATATATATATTATATGTATGACAGTGTAGGAGGAGCAGACCAGGCAGGCCTGTATTAAAGTCTCTGATCAACCATCACTTACAAAACCTCCACCTGGGGAGCAGCCACTCAAGGATGATCTGAATGGGCCGCATGTACGAATGCAACTTCTCCAAGCTACACCTGCTGCCGCGCCTGGTGCTGACGTCAAACCGCCTGGCTGAGAGGACCAACCCGGACAGGACAACTCAACAAAACCTCATGCTGGGACTTATGGGATGCTGGGTGGGGTATATAAGCAGCCCAATATTTACAATAAACGAGTGTGCAAGCCTAGGAGCCTACAAGCCTGAGAGCCTGAGAGCCTGCTTTGCCACTCGCCTGACTTCCCGAGTCTGTGCCATGACTCCGTGCCTGCTTGCCCCTGCCCTCAAGGGTCTCCGTGCTTCCCCGAGACCATTACATGAGAGAGCTGGAGAGAGAGAAGAAAAAGAAAAGAAACACACACATACCAAATCCCCAAACACTGGGCCAGGGTGCATAGATGCTATCATTTAATTTACATAGCTACTGTCTTAGTTTGTTTTGGCTGCCAGATACAAATATCAGCAATTGGTGACATAAACATCAGAAATTAATTTTTTCTCAATTTGGAAGTGAGGAATCCAAGATCAAGACCTGAGACAGCAACATTATTATTGTGTAATTGAATTGTTTTTTCTCAGTGTGCATTTGCAGGCAACAAGAGACAGAGACAATGATCTGTCTCTGGCATCTCTCCTTATAAGGGCATTAATCCCATCAGGATACTAAATCTATGGTATTCTAAATACCATAGATTGTGAGTTGCTTATGAATTGGCAGGGGATTGGTAAGATGAATTCCATCTATAACAATTGTTCTATGAGTGGTCCACTGGTATTCTTCCTACTTTGATAAGAAGAAACCAAGGCATAAGATATGACATAATTTCCATCACTGCAGCTGCTTAGAGGCCATTATAAACTGAGAGATAAGCTCAAAGCACTAAAGCATTGAGGGGTTAAGGGAAGAGCAAACCATATCAAGTGTTAACAAGGCCATGAAGCAATTAGAATAATCATAGTCTGTAGGTGGGAATGAAATTGGCAAGACCACTTTGTCATTTTTCTGCTGAAATTAATCCTGTACCTCCTCTGGCTCAGAAATTCCATACTGAGGAATATACTTTATGGAAATACACATGTTCACCAAGACATGATCAAGAGTGTTCATAGTAGCACTACTTATATGAGCCACCCACCCACCCATCCATCATCCATACCTCTACCCATCTAATTATCCACCTATCCACCCACTCATCCATTCATCCATCATCCATTCACCCATCCATCTACCCATCTACCCACTCACTCATCCATTCATCCATCATTCATCCATAACCCCATCCACCCATCAATCTACCCCTCTACTACTAACTCACCCATTCATCCCTCATCTGTCCATCCACCCCCCCCCCCTGTGCAGCCTTCCATCCAGTTTTGAGTCCTATGTGACCTAAGAATCTTAAAAGAAATATTCTAGGGCAAAAGTAATAGCACTCTCTGGGCAGTAAAATTGGGGGCAATTGTTCAGCTTTCTTTTGATGAGTGAAACGATGACTATGTGTTACTTTGGTAATGAAAAGAGCTGTTAAAATAGAGAATACTGTAAAAGAATAACGTCAGAGACCCACTTCTTCATTCTAAGTTCTGACTGTTGCTTTGAGTTAAATCTGGGTGTTCTTTAGATTGCAGTTCTTTGAACACACTCTTCCTGTTGCCTCTGGGTGGCTGAGTAGGGAATGGGCAAACAGTCTCCCAGGTGCACCCTAGAAGTTTCCCTTCTCTTAGTGACCAAGCAGACCTGGTGTTCCAGCCAGATGGTCACCATATTCCCTTTTCCTGGTGGTCCCAGAGAGTCACAAACAATCTATCTCATCAAAGAGGTTCTAATAACACTCAGTATACCTTAAAAGCAATGAGCTGAAAAACTACCAGCTCACACCCCCACCCCCCGTGCCAGGTTCCCTACCGACCGTGAAAATCTGCTCACTTCTCATCCAGTAACTAGCTCAGATGTCACCACAGATACCAATCTTTGTCATCAAATCTTATTCCTTGAGTTTAAACTGATTGTCCTTCAAAACCACAGGCTCTGTGGATCACACCAATAGCAATAAATGAAAATAAATTTTGAATCAACCTGTTATTATTCTGTGTGTGGATATTTATGCATGCACATCTGTGCCCCACAGTATGCATGGAGCAGGGTCAAAGGACAATTTTGTCCAGGGGGTTCTGTCCTTCCTGTTTATGTGACTTTAAGAAGGTGATTTAAGATCACAGGAGGGGAGAAGAAATCAGAGGACCAGGCTGAGGAACTGAGAACACATAGACTGATGGAGAGTGTGATTCTGATGCCAAATGGTCTGACTTTTAATCCCGGCACCTTCCTGTGCATGCTCAGACAAGCTATTACACCTCTCTGTGCCTCCATTGCCATAACTTAGAAACATAGTTCTAATAGTAACATCTAAAGCTGTTAAGGAAACAAAAACAATAATATGAAACATATAAAACACTGAGAACTGTGTCTGACTTGTAAAAATTGTTCTATTCAGGTGAGTTACAGATATACTTGGATCTATCTCTCCTTACCTGTATGGCCACGAGCAATTCATCCAGCCCATATGTAAGATGTGACACAGGGAAATAAGACCATATGATGACTCATGAGATCTGATTTCCACTTCCAATCTCTTTCTCAGTAACTCTGGCTATTGGCAAGTAAATCTGTCTCTCTGTGGCTTGGCATTTCTACCTATAAAACAAGAGAACAAAATGAGATCATCTCTGAAATGCTATTAGTCCAGAGATGTATGTTTCTATTATCTCAGGATATTACTGGGGATAGGGAAGGTGTTCAGTACTAACAATCCTTTAAATCCATCATATGTTTTATTGTTCATATTTAATTGCAATTGCTTCATGAGATCTTATCAAACAGGAATATGCTTAAAGTCTCATTTGCCATTGACAATACCCAGTGAGGAAAGAATATGGAGAACAACTAATAGTTCTCTGCTTACTGTATTGTCTTGAATATAAGTTCTGCTCTACTATTCCACAGGGGTACTCCAAGTGAGGCACACACTTACTCACACTTTAGTACCCTTAGGGGATTGGTTCCAGGACCCCCAAGGACAACAAACTCCCAGAGATGAAGTTTCCTACACATAAAATGATGTAGTGTTAATAGTGTTCTCATACTAAAGGGGAACACAAGAAAGAGCTCTAGGCAATGCTACTGAGTCCTTACACCTCATCAGAGAGGAAGACCCAGAGATAAATTTGACATGCACACTAAAGGATGCTCCAGGGATGGGCAGGGGAGGGGGCACTGGGAGAAAGGGAGGGAGGGGGTAAAGTAAGGGGAAAAGGGGGGAGGGAGCAAGAAGATCTAGGGAGGGGTAGAAGGAGGGAGGGGACCGGGGCACCTATTAAGTTTGTATGAGTGGAAAAAATAAATTTAAAAATGATGTAGTGTTTACACATGACTTACACAGCCCTTCTGTGTACTTAACATCATCTCCAGATTATTTTTTAACACCTGATAGAATACAAATGATGTGTAAACTATATTTCCAGAGAAATGATGTGGAGAATACCTGTATACATCATACACATACACACACACACACACACATACACACACACACACACACACACATACATATGTATATACGGTTTGTTAAAAAAATAAATTGCAGAGTTGGTGAGATGTATCAAAGGGTAAAGGGGCCAATTGCCCAAGTCTGACAAACCTCAGATTGATCCTTGGAACCCACCTAAAAACGGAAGGACAGAACCAACTAAACAAAGTTGGTCTTGGCCCACCACAAGCACACTGAGGTGCCCCCCCACATACCCAAACGCATTTATTTTAATAAATAAATGAATTAAACATATTTTCAGCTTGCTGTTGTTCCCATCCATGGGACCAACGGAACTGAAGTCAATGACATCACCCTTACTCTCGCTGTTCCCACAAGGAAATGAAGATCTAGGGGTTTCAGTAACATGTTTAGTGTTTCACAGCTAACAAGTATTGGTCTGGATTTGATGGGCAGGCCTTAAGAAGACGATTGCTCCACAGACAGGCAGTTATTAATGAGCAATCCAAGGTTCAGTCAGCAAATTATGTGGCCCAGTTCCCTCTCTAAGTTAGAGACTCGGCCAATATCAGAATCCAGGCTTTCTCTCCCCTCATCTAGAGTAGGCTGTGCTGTGCCGTCTCTCAAACCTGCTTGCTTATGGAATAAATGAATACAAATGAGGGCTGATTTGTATTCATTCCCAGCTAACGGGCAGATTTACACTCTCCGCTGCACACCTCCAACAAACACATCCTTGCGCGCACGCTTTCAGGTCTTTGGGGATCTGTCTCCTGTCTCTGACTCACCGGCTGGCCCTGGGAAGCTAAGATAATAGCCCCATCTGTGAGGAGAGCAGCGCCAGATTCCAACAAGGACCACCGTCAAGTGCAAGCAAAATGGTGGCAGATGCTGCTGTTTTACCTAGTGGGGAAATCAAAGGCAGAGGTCCCTGCAGGCAGATGACAAAACCACCCAAGACACAACAAGTCACAATAATTCCCAGGGCTGGCAGCAATTCTGAGAGGCTTTGCAGGGAATTACCCAGGCTAATTGAATGTGCACTAATGGTGCATAATGGTACTCTGGCCGGGAAGAAGAGAGTTACTGGGTTGTGTTCTCTGAATGTGTCCACATTTATGGGGCAGCAAATCCCAAATCCCAAATCCCACGAAATATTTCAGGAGCGATGTTCTGCTCTTCTTGAACTAGAGAAAAAAGGTTTTATTGGAAAAATTAATGCATCGGTTAATGAGAGATCAGTAACAGGGCGAAAGGGCCAAATACAAGGCTTAGCCTGTAGCATGAGTTCAGTGGGTGTTTGTGGAATCGATTCATGGATTCTTATAGTTGTGAGGTTCTATGCAGCTGCAGTAAAGCTAGACTGAGTGACAGGATTTGCATTAGAGAAATTGGAACAAAACCCTTACGCCGCTGTTCAGTAGTTCTGTCACCCTAGAAGAGTTGCCACCAACTCTGCCCCTCTTTCCTCCTACATGCGTTCACTTGCAGCATTGTCTCGATAACTAGACAGAGTCTGTGGAGTAACTAGGGCCACGATACTAACAGAAATGACTTAAAGGAGGAAAGATTTGTTTTGACTCACAATTCCTAAGAGTTCAGGTTCATCAGGCTAAGGAGGCATGAAGGAGAAAGCAGCTCGGACCGTGGCAGCAGGAGGGTGTAGCAAAGGCTGTTCGCAGCACAGGCAACCAGAAAGAAGAGAGTAATGGAGGAAATAGAGATGAGGTCCAACTTCCAAGGTCCACTCTTACAAAAATCACATTAGTATATCAACAACCCTACCCCTCCAAGTGGGGATTCTGCAGGCCCAGGCATACCCTGGGAGAGTCCCTAGGGCATCCCAGGGCTGGCTTCAAGGACATCTCCACAGTTGCATCAGAGGATGCCACAGTCTCCCCAAACAGCATCATCAGCTTAGGAACCAACATTCAAACCACAAGCCTGGACCAAACATCTCAGATTCAAACCTTAGCATCTACATAAAATAATTTAGTAGTGACCACTTCTATTTGGGTGGATGATTTTGTTCAAAGAACAAAGTTAAGAGGGTATCATTGAGTCCCGTGTATTATTTATCTTTAAAGTGTTTTCACTCAATGTTTCTGTTATGCTAGAGGAACGAGGCTGGTCTTCCAGCATTCAAGTCAGTTTAGAAAAAGCAAAGTTCACCATGAACACAGGAGCCCATTACCTCAGACCGAATCATGATGCTACTGTAGAGAGGTTGGATAGGGCTGAAATTTTGCACGTGGAGATGGCTGCCCTATTGGCATCCAAGAGGAAAATCACAGCTCTCTAGCTGAAGTCCGGTTTCCCTGACAGAAGAGAGGATTTAACTGTCAATCTGATGAGAAGAAACATATCATAGGGACTGGATCCAGGTGCAGAGCTCCATCCAGGTAGGAGGACGATGTCTTTTTCCTCCTGAACCCCTGGACACATCATGCCTCAGAAAGTGTGACACTCAAGGACACCCTGCTGGGAAAGGGCATCCGTGGCCCTGAGACTGTGGCGACGTCCTTGAAGCCAGCCCTGGAGATGCCCTGGAAGGACTCTGCCAGGGTATTCCTGGGCCTGCAGAACCCCCACTCGAAGGGGTAAAGTTGTTAATATGCTAATGTAATTTTTGTAGATGTTACCTTCCAGATATTAATGTGAATGTGATGATAATGTGTCTCTTCCAGTAGGAAACCCAGCAAAGCCACCCTAGAGAAGTTGCATTTATTTTTATTTCTTGGGAATTGAGAAGTATGGAGCAGACACACTGGCTTCTAGAAAGCTCAGAGGAAATTTTATCAACTCAAATATTCAATGTTTATTGAGTATTTTTAGCACTTACCTTGGACTAACTTCCCAATATCTATCTATATTATTCTCTCTCTTTTTCTCTCTCTCTCTCTCTCTCTCTGCCTCTATCTGTGTCTTTCTCTGTCTCTGTGTGTCTCTCTCTTTCTGTTTATGTATCTGTCTCTGTATGTGTGTGTGTGTGTGTCTTTCTCTGTCTCTCTCTGCCTCTCTCTGCCTCTCTCTGCCTTTCTCTCTCTCTCTCTGTGTGTGTGTATGTATGTGTATGGTGTTGTGTGCATGCATGTATGTGTACAGTTGCACTTCATTACTTGTGAGCATGTGGAGCCAAAAGTTGACTCCCAATATCTTCCTCTGTTGTTCTTACTTTATTTTGAGAAAGATTTCTCACCAAATCTGAAGCTCAAAGTTTTGGCTTAATTGGCTGGCCAGCAAGCCCCCCAAATCCACCTGTCTCTACTGTTTCAACACTGGAGTTACAGGTTAGTATCCATGTTGCAGTGTGCCTGCATGGTTGCTGATAAATGACCATCACACAGCTTAAGGGAACAAGGAGTTTACTTTCTTATGACAGTCTGGTTTACAGTTCCCAGTCTAGCTTGAAGGGAGAGCACACACCAACACCAGGGCTGAGGGAACTGGCCACCATCACCACATAACGGCTGAGAGATGGACAATCCTTACTTGCCAGACCAGCACGTCTGGCCAAGTGAACAGAAGGATGCCAACTCTTTCAACCATCTCTCTGTGATTTACCCAGGGCCTAATCCCACCCACTATGGGCTGGGTCTTCCCCAACAGCTAGACTATCTCCTTCAGGTTTGCTCTGGTCTTAACTCAACTATCAACTCTCTACAACTGTGCCCAGAGCTCAAACCCTCAACAGTCAAGTTGACACCTGTGCTTAACTATGACGATCCATGTGCAGCTTTTTACAGTCACTGGGGATTCAAACTCAGACCTTCCTGTTTGTGTACCAAACACTTCAATAACCAAGCCCATCTTTCCAATCTTATTTTCTTTTGCTAAGGAAGTATCGCTTCTAATTTATGCTACTTTTCCTATTCCATGTTCTCTTGTAAGATGTTTCCTGAGACAAGGCAGGGTATAATTAAAGTGTGCAAAACCACGGCTGCAGGGAGTCTACACCGTCTGCAGATGCATTAATCATCATTTCCAGTATTTTTTAGTTTTCTAATTTAGAGAGATGTTTTACATCTATTATTTCATCCGATTTGCATAGAAGCTCTTAGAGGCAAACAGGAATTATTATTCCCACTTGGTTGACAAGAAAGCTAAAGTTCAGTGTGACTGAAAGATTTGCTTCAAGTAGGCAGATTCTGGACACAAATTTGTTAGAGCTATATCCAGTCCAACTTTCTTTTTGGGTAATGGGAAATGATGTTCTCATGGGACCCAGGGAGCACATAGTGGAATATGGTGTTAGATTCTACAGGCCTTGTTGTATTTGCATTGAAAAAATACCAGGAAAATAAAAGAGGTTGTTTGTCAGATCATGGAGGAAATTACTGAATGGCCTGGGAATCTTTGCTAGGAATACAAGATTCTACAGGAGGTATAGCAGCTACCCTGAGGTATTATGCACGCAGGAAGGAATCCACCCTTTCTCTTCTGAGAGATGGGAGAAAAGCCAATGGGGAAATCCCAGCGAAGCTGCTGCTGCCTCTGGTCGCCTCTCCCAACATCCACTCCATGTGTATCAGTGAGAATATAATTTTGACTTGAACAAATGGAATTCCATTCCAAAGCAGGTTAAATAATGAAGCCAGTATCTCACTTCCCAAAGCTGGTAGTAAGGGAGCTACCACTGGAATCAAGCTGGAAAGGCTTAGGAACTCAATAATGGTACCAATAGCCAGGTCCTTTCTGATTCCATTCTGCTGCAACAGCGATAACTTTATTCTAAGTCGGAAGCCATTACCGTCACAATATGACTGATGGAGATGATGAGGAGGAGATGCTTTCCGACTCATCCTTACACAGGAGACAGGAAGCCCTCTTCCCAAAGCACACCCTTGTCCTCTGTATTATTGGTTCGGCATTGGTTTGGCTCTGGTTATAAGTGAATATTAATGCTCAATCGCCGTCACCAGGAGAATTCACAGAATGGTTATCTTGGGCCTCTCAGAGGTTACTCATGGAATTTAAGAAAGATCGCACAGCCTGCATGATTGAGGGGTAGACACATGCATAAAGCCTGGATTCTATCAGAAGCCTGGAAGAATTGTGTGGTAGTCAAGAGCATTTGTTGAAGGCAACATACACATGGCATAGTCATATACTTCCCTATCACTACACTCCACCTCCACACGACAGAGGTGTCAGAGCCCTTGCCCCAGGCACAGAGTGTCACCATGTTTTATCAGCCTGGCCCATGGGTGATTAGGCCTTGATCTGTCTAGCTAGAGCAAGTCTCTTGAGTTATTTTAGTGTAATCAGATGGAGGAAAAGCTCTTTTCTATTCCTCGATGTAATAATGGCACATGGCTGGAAGGGCCTTCTAGACCTCTACCTGCCATCTTTTCTCATTATAAAGAGAAAAACAGCCCAAGGAGATGGAGCATGTGGAGGATGCGTGTGGAACAGAAAAAAATTGAGGTTGGAGCCCCGAGGGCCCTGCAAACTCCTGACCCACGTTGGACCTCGAAGAGCCCGAATGTTGACTCTCTAAATTACTGTGTTAATCATCTTCAGACTTCCAGTCTCACAATGTGAGCAGCTCCTTACCCATGCCTCAGGAAACACTGCAGTCAGAAGAATACGTTCTTAATCATCAGGACTGTGGGTTCTTTGGTGACTGGAGATATTTGACCAGAAGCTGGCTGACCAACTGTCCAGGAGGCTATAGAAAGGAATTTTGCACTGGCAGGAGGCCAAAACAACTGTGTTCTGAGAACTCTTCTAATTTCAATATGCAAATACTCTATTAAGCTAAGGAGAAAGTGCAAGGTAAGCCAAAGCACAGACAATAGAGTGTAAATCAAGGTGGCCTGAATCAATAATGAGAGTTTTTTCCTCTATGGCATAATTAGTAGGAAGGTGTGCCTCTTTCATTCATTTGTTTTTCAGTGACTTACTCAACAGATATGCACTGAACTCTGAGTACGTGCAAGGCACCAGAAACACAAAGACAAACGAAACCCAGAGCTCGCTTTCATGGAACTCACTTGCTAGTAGCCATTAGACAGTACAAAGATCCAGACAGATCCAGATACCAGGAATGACCTCTACCAGCTGTGTATCCTTGGAATGGCTTCTGGGTTTCCAGTTCCTTCATTGGCTAAATGAAAAGTATAATATAAGGTCCTATGACAATGTGAAAGTTAAATTCAATAATGCATATATAATATATAAGCATAGTACACAGAGTTCAAATGAGGGCTCATTGAAAGAATACCTACCCAGCTTTTATTGGGCTCAGTGGGGCTCATATACAACATAGTGTGTGTGTGTGTGTGTGTGTGAGTGTGTGTGTATAAAACTTACTGAAGACCAGGAATGAAGCAATCAAGGAATACATGGTCTCTATCCACATCTGGAACATTCACAGATATGGTTTCAAAGGTCTGGTCCAATGTTTCATCATCTTGATAAGTTCTCATAAAACTCACAGTAGGAAACAGATGTTTGTGCAGAACATGATTGGACCAGTCATTCAAGTGAAACGAGTGAACTATCTAAGCTCATTTGCATGTCCACTGACAATGTGTTGAGCAGTCTTCCTAAGCTGAAGGCTATTCAGATGCTTGGGAGCTAAAGTGACTAAAACAAGAGTTCCTTCTTTCACAGAGATTATCTTCTATTGGATATGGAAATATACATAACGAAGGCCTCATCCCTTTCTGGCATAGGCATCCTGAAGTGAGCCTGGTGGTCCGCACATGCAGAGGGACGTGAGAAGGAGAGAGGTTGGGAGAAGGAGGGGGGGTATGGTCATAAACTCATTTTGTTTGTACATGAAAAAATTTTAACAAAAATATTTTTGAAAAAAATATCTAAGAGCATGGTCATGATGTTGCCTGGCACTGAATGTTAAATGAGTGGCATTACTAGTCAATGCTAAGGAAATAAGGAAGAGGCAGAGAAAACTAAGGGTTTGGGTATTCAGAGATGCCCTGAGGGAAGCTGGAGCTGAAAGAGAGCGTGTCTCAAGTCTGTGCTTCTAACAAAGATAATGTCGTAGCATGTCTGTCTGAAAGGTTTGTGGAGAAATGTTAGGCCATGGGGTGGGCCAAAGTGGTTGCAGTGTGAGGGAATCAGAGCTGCCTTCTCTTTGAGCAGAAGCAGCCATCTGAGTGCAGATCCTGCCTCCACGGTTTGGTAAGTCGACATGCGCAATCACAGAGTTCAGATGAGGACTGAAAGAATGAGGGGGGCTCAATGGGACTCAAACACAAGGAGGTGTTGCCGAATCCCCACCGAGCCAGCTGCAGGAAGAGGGGAAAATGGCAGGGGCCTCGTGGGCTCAAGGCGAATGGGCGAGCCGGCGACTGGGTCACCACCCAGACCCGGGACTCAAGCGAGAAGCAGCAGGAAGAGAGTTGGCTGCAGGCTCAGCTTTTTTCAGGAAGTGTTTGGGCTTATATAGGGTCGGGGTCCAATCAGGTGTTGCCACTCCTCTGCTCAGGGGAGGAGGGTGCAGCCACCAATCACTTAACTGTTTACGAGGTGTCCAGCATTGGTTGTTCATCCCTCCTTCCCATTGGGTTGTTCATCCTTCCTTCCCATTGGGTTGTTCATCCCTCCTTCCCATTGGTTGTTCATCCCTCCTTCCCATTGGTTATTCATCCCTCCTTCCCATTGGTTATTCATCCCTCCTTCCCATTGGTTGTCCATCCCTCCATCTGTATGGTTCCTCTATTGGGACATATTTGGGGCATGTCCGATACTTGTTCAGGTTTGCCTGTAGCCAGACCCCCTGGATTGGGGAGCTGGGGCTAGGGCCTCCCTGAATCGGTAGTGCCACTGGAGGGACTTTGGGACAGAGGGGAGTCCATGAGGAAGAGGAGGACTGTCGGTGAAAGGAAGAAGGGTGAGGGAAGGAGGAAATCACAACATGACTATGAATCTAAATAATTAAAATAAAAATATGCTAATTTTTTAAAAGAATGCCTGCGTGGAACTTAGCACAAAGTGGGTTTTCAGTAAGTGCTGAGTATGATATTTATTGTTAATTCCATGATATCAAGAGGCACATTGAGTAAGTATATTCCTAGGTTCTATAAAAAATTATAGAACTTGGGCCGGAGAGGTGGCTCAAGGGTTAAGCCTCTGCCTTGCAAGCCGAAGGTCCTAAGTTCGGATCCTAAACCCCACGTATAAACGCCGGGCGGAAGCGGGGGCGGCCTGTGTTTCCGGTCCTGGTAGGGCGGAGCCTGTGAATCCCGGGGCAGAGTAAACAAGGAGAGATGGAGGCGTCTATGTGGTTCCCGAATTCGTCCGTGGCTCTACACACACACACACATACATACATGCACACGCATACACACACAATTATAAATAATAAATAAAATTTTTAAAAAATTACAGAACTTTGTAAGCTTCTCTTGTTCATTCACATTTCTGAAAGCCAGAAATTCAGGCGGCTCTACTGAATGATCTACTCAGGATATCACAGGGTTCAAGTTATGGTGTCTATGAGACTGAGCTCTTAGCTGGGGGGTTGGGAGAAAAATCTACTTCCAAGGTCATCTAAACTGTGAGAGGCCAGGGGCTGGAGAGGTGGCTCAGGGGTTAAGCCTCCGCCTTGAAGGCAGAAGGTCCTGAGTTCGGATCCCAGATCCCACATATAGACGCCAGGTGGAAGCGGGGGTGGCCTGCGCTTCTGCCCCTGGTAGGGCGGAGCCTGTGAATCCCGGGGCAGAAGGAGGTGGAGGCGTCCATGGTGGTTCGCGAATTCGTCCATGGTTCATACACAGACACACAGACACACGCGCGTGCGCACGTACACATATGCATACAGTTGAATAAATAATAATAATAATAATTAAATAAATAAAAAGCCAAGTAGGGGCCTGGAGAGGTGGCTCAGGGGTTAAGCCTCTGCCTTGGAGGCTGAAGGTTCTGAGTTTGGATCCTAGACCCCACGTACAGATGCCAGGCAGAAGCGGGGGCGGCCTGCGTTTCCGGTTCTGGTAGGGCGGAGCCTGTGAATCTCGGGACAGAGTAAACGAGGAGGTGGAGGCATCCATGGTGGTTCCCGAATTCGTCTGTGGTTCTACACACACACACGTGCACACACGTATACACGCACAATTGAATTTTAAAAAAAGCCAAGTAGAAACTTTGGCGACTTGCATTTCTGGCTCACTTTCAGTGAGCAGAGCCTGGGAAATCCCAGAGCAAACCAAAAGGGTGGCAGAAGCAATCCAGGATAATTCCCAAAGTCACCTGTAGTGCTCTATAGGAACACACAGTGCCCTCTGACACACACACACACACACACACACACACACACACACACACACACACACACACACACACACACACACACACACACACACACACACTTTAAAAAAAATCTTAAAAAATAAAAAATCTATTTAGAGATCAGTTGCTCGTGGCAGTAAGACTGAGGTCCCTGTTTCTTTGTTGCTAAGCCACTATGCTCCTACATAATTTCACACCCCTTCTGCATTCCCATGTTCATTCCCAAGGCCCACATAAGTCTACATGTGACCCAGCCTGCTCTGGAGGGCAATGGTAGACTATAAGCCTCCAAGTACTTGAACCTCATCCATCTCTAAACTTGGACTTAGAGTTTTAATTTGATGCAGGAATGAGTTAGGGTGTTTGGGGGGGGGGAGGGGGTATTGAAATGGAATGAATTTATCTTGTATTTGTGAATTTTAGGGTTTCAGGAACAGGATGTTGCAGCTTCAATGTTTGCTTACAATGTTGTTGTTGAATCCAAAACTCTGGTTCAAACTTAATCCCTGGGCGACAGGATCATGGGATGGGAAGTGAAGAGATGGTACGTCTCACAGCCTCGGAGATGGGGTTTAGTGGTTTATAAAAGAACCAGAAGGGGTAAGTCTAGCCCTTCTCTCTCTAATGCAGATGAGAAAACATGTTTGGTAGCTGTTATTATACCCATAGAATGGGCGCTTAGAGTAGAAACCTTTGGGTGTAAAGCTGGATGAGTGAAGGGAAATGCACATATCAGTGGGGCGGCCTGAAGAGAGGTAACTTGATATACCAAGAAAGTCTGAGCACCCACAGGAGTATACAGGTCAGAGTGAACCCTGGGGTCCACAGAAGCATAGAGGTGGAAGGGTGGGAGGGAGTGGGAGAGAATGGTGAAGGGAAGGAATGGGATGGAGAGGAGAGGGAAGAGAGAGAAGCTGGGATGAATATCCAATATGCTTGTAAAAGTAGCAAATAAAAAGAACAAATAAAGAAAGCATATAGCTGGAAAAAAAAAAAGAAAAGAGAACTTTCTGCTTTGAGCTTCTGCTTTCCCCGGTGTGAGAACACAGCTGCCCAGCAGCATCTCAGAAGCAGAGAGTCCCTCTCGCGAGGCTCAGCACCTACGAGTACTCCTGTCCCTCTCGCGAGGCTCAGCACCTACGAGTACTCCTGTCCCTCTCGCGAGGCTCAGCACCTACGAGTACTCCTGTCTGGGAGTTGCAGCCTCCAGATCCCGCAGAAAACAATTTCCGGCCTTTTGTCAAGTTCCCTCTGCTGTTCAGCACCTGAGAACCAGGGCCTCACTTGTGAAGAACACAAGGAGTGCTAGGATGGTTCTTCTATTGCCTGGAGGATGAAGCAGGAGAAACACTGTGTTCTGTTTTCACAGCTGGAGTTCTATTGAATCCTGCTCGGGCTACAGAGGTCT
This sequence comes from Typhlomys cinereus, assembly GCA_023101885.1. Lineage (NCBI taxonomy): Eukaryota > Metazoa > Chordata > Mammalia > Rodentia > Platacanthomyidae > Typhlomys > Typhlomys cinereus. Next base: position 1,277,170 of record JALPQD010000479.1, read on the forward strand.
GAGAAATTACGAGGAGCTGACAAGGTGGGATAACAAGCTGAGCCCTGCGAAGAAATTATCTGCGGGTCAAATAAGATCTTTCACTTAAGGCTCAGGCACAGTTCCTGAGTGCTAGAGGACACTGTCACCTTTCTCTAACAGGGAAATGAAATCTTTTATCCATCTTTCTTTAGATAACTTTTTTTCACATTGTGAATTTCTAATACCCTGTCTCCTTTCTTTCTTTAATGAGCTACTTCCCTAGAAAAAGAGAAAGTGAAAAAAAAAAATAGAAGAATATAAGTTTTCCATGGTGAGTCAAGATTTGACAATCAGCTTCAAATGGTCCCTCTGTCTCTTTCTTTTGTATCTGCTTCTTGTACACACAAATGAAGGAGTTTCTATTTTAGGGTGATGCTATCATAGAAACAGACAAATCAATGGGGCAAGACGGATGGTCCAGAAATAGATCCCAGTACATGTGAGAATTTAATCTGTGATAAAAGAGATATTTCTCATCAACGAGCAAAGGAAGGATGATTTAACAATTTGGTGTAGGGACCTGTGAAAAGTAATTTAGGGGAAAGATCAATTTTCGGCTCTTACTTTACAATATGCAAAGAAATCAATTCCAGATGGGTTAAGGAATTAAATAGAAAAACAGCAAACTTTAGAGAAAAAAAAAAAACTAGAGAAAAAGAATTTCCAGGGGAGTAAGAACTTTCCAATCTTAGCTAAAACAATGAAATAAAATACAAAGATCAACAGATTCAATAAATCAAGATTTTATTTTAAAAACCCAAACACAAAGGCTTGAGAAAACAAAAAGCCAGACTTGACATAATCATTGTAGCAAATATTAACAATTAACTTATTTATAGAAATATCTACTAGTCATTAACATAAGAGAAAAATGAGACCCTCGTCAGTGAAATGATCTGGACTCTAAACCCCAGCTTTGCTTGCCTTAAGCCCTGAGCTGTCTCCTGAGCTCTGTTTGAAAGACACTTGAAAAGATCTCTGATCACGTTGGGCTACATTTCCAATTTTCTGAATCTGAGATGCAAATATTTTTCAATGTTAAAAATCGGAGGAGAAACAGAAGGTGGGGAAGAGGTTGGCCTAGGCTCATAATAGCCATCGTTTTATATAATGAAGTTAAGCATAAATAAAAGAAGTCAAATTAATGATGGTACAGTCGCCCATGCTTTGTATGGCATGAGCAGATGCGTTAGATTAATTGAGGTTCAAGTCCCACCCCAACAGATCATTCCACGGGCTCCTGAGCTGAATAAAAAGGAGCCCAGTATGAGCATTCATTGCTCTCAGCTTCCTGACTGTGAATACAGTATGACCACCCACCTCATGTTTCCCCACCATGACCTCAGCTGAAATAAACCTTTCTTTCCTTAAGCTGCTTCTGCCATGTATTTTACCACAGCACCTCAGACAGGTCTGGAACCTGGTTGAGACAGTGGGTCACCATGGGGCACACCTTTAGATGGCATGCCTGGTCCCTGTCTCTTTCCTGTTTCATCGCTCTGCCCTCTGGCTCCCATGAGATGAGAAGCCCTCATCTGCCATGTGTTCTCACACGATAATAGTCTGCCTCACCCCAAGCCCACGGCGCTAGAACCAACTTATCACAAAGCAGAACCCCGAGCCTAGGAGGATCCATCCTTCCCCCCTTAAGTCATTTTCTCAAGTACTAAAAGAAACCTGAACAACTTGGAAAGTATTAACAAAGCGTGTCGGAATGCAGGATACATTCTCCACTTGTGCAAAGTCTTGTGTCTAGCAATTAGCTGAGTGTAACACAGTAACATGGCAAGATCCCCTGCTGGTGAAACTGGGCAGCAATGGAAACTTTTGATGTCAGATCCACATCTGCCTCCCAAGCTACAAGGCATAAATAGGATGGAAGCATAGGCTTGGAGGGAAGGGGTGAGGGGGTGAAGGTGTGTGTGTTACCACAGAGAGAAGCAGCATGCATACTTGCCTCCAGGGCACTGTCTAAACTACAGAATCAAAGCAATACATTAAAATGGTTAAGTCTTCCATTGCAGTCTTGGGATATTTAGCACCTTTTTCACTTATTTCCCAAATTCAAGGGTTACCGGAAAGACAGCATTTTCTTTCTTCTTTACATTTCCAGAACAGATGTTTGGTACATCACAGGCTTTTGATAGGATTTACAGTATCAGTTCTGTTTCTCAAGGTCTCTAGCTATTCTTCTGTGTTGTATTGTTGGGAAGGTTTTTAATCTTTGAAACCTTGGAAATGGACACACCCCGTCCCTTACCTTGCATGGGGGGGGGGAGTCGACTCACTTTCACTTGATATTTCAATGTTACCCACAATCTGCCTCTCTCATTGAGGTATCAGGGGACCCATACGAGGCAGGAAAGATAAATCTGTGATTAGACACAGAAGAGGAGGGGATGTTAGCCAAGGGCTCACTCTGCTGTCATTTAAAATAACAAATAAACATCACTAATAAGGATAAAGAAATTAAGTCAATGATGACAGATTCACCTGTATTTTGTTGGCAAGTACATTATGAAGAGTTGAAAAAGAAATGAGTGATGAGATCAAATTAGAATCCATCACCTTTAAACATCTCTCTCCTGCCTTTTGTATTGGCTGCAGATCTACATTGGTGATAGCTACCACCTTCTTCAATATTTTCCTCTGTTTCCTTTATATCCTGTGTCTGAAGAGTGTGAAAACCTTGACCAAGCTTCACCATTCATTGGGGTCCAAAGCTCAAGAGGTCTTGCCTTACTAGACAGCCAATACCTTGAACTCTAAACCTGATTCACACTGTGTCAGGAGTCCAATTTCCCATGGTAATTGAAGTGAATTTTTCTAACCAGTGAAGGACGTTATCTCTACTCTTTCTACTGGATTTTCAACATAAAACACGTCCAAAATCAGTCTACCACATGACTGTATGTGGTAGAAGGACCGTTCTAGGTATGCTAACATCCCAAACCCATTGTTAGTAGGACTAGAAACAATTGCTCTTCAAAGGGGTGATTAGGTATGTTGACCCCTCTCTTTTCTACCCAAATGGATGCAACCTTTCAATTTGTTTAAGGGATTTTTGCACATTCTTTAGGGTAGTACTAAAACTTCCACCATCCAAGAGGTACATACATGAGTCTTTGATATCCATTCAATAGTTTTCTTAAACTAGTTGCTTCTGGGTAGTAAAGATCATCGATACGTGTCCGAGACTATACTTTAACAGGAATGTGGCACCTCCTGATAAAATGTTGGTCAGAGAGGTCTTAAAGGCCCCCCAAAAAACATTATAGGTTTTTGCCATTGCTCTTGATGGCCCTCCAAAAACTATCAGTAAGACCCTTTTATTGAAGATGCAATAAAAATGGATCACAGAACATGGGCAAAATATATCAACTGGAACTGGTCTGTGGACTTTCCCCTTGCTGTAGAAGCTGTTGGGGGAGAAAAATAATCACAAGCCCCATCAACTGCCTGAGATCTGTAAGTTGCAATGTAAATTACCATGGCAACAGGTGACCACCAGTGTAATAGTGGCATGAGTACCAAGGAGACAACCAACAGCTTTCTGATTGGACTCAAGACCTGCTTGTCAGAAGGGTACCTATCCCTACTACTGTAAACTATAACAAGAACCTAAAAAAGAGAAAGGAAAAATATCAATAGGGAAGACAGCCAATAAACCTATAAGTAGGAAAGCATACATCCAAGTGCTCTGTTGTAGCTTTATTATACCCATAGAATGGGCACTTACAGTGGAAACCTTTGGGTGTAAAGCTGGATGAGTGAAGAGAAATGCACATATCAGTGGGGCGGCCTGAAGAGAGGTAACTTGATATACCAAGGAGGCCTGAACACCCACAGGAGTACACAAGCCACAATGAACCCTGGGGTCCATAGAAGCATACGGAGAAAGGAGAGAGGAAGAGAAGCTAGGATGAATGCCCAATATGGTTGCAAAAGTAGAAAAAAATTTAAAAATTAAAGAAATTTAAAAAATGGAAAAAATTTGGAACTAACAGAGCAGCTTGAGTAAAAAAAATGCATGTTTGGAATATGAGTCTAGCATTGTTAAAACAAAGAATTACCCTATCCAGGGAGGAGGGATGCGGAGACATCAGCATCTTATGAGGTAAGTGTAGTGATGTGTGTCAGGACTTAGAACTGCATGTCATCTTCGCAAGTGAAGCACACGGCAGTGCCTCAACCAAGCCAGCAATGCTGAAAGGAAACTCATGATGCTAAGAACATGGATGCCCTCGACCTTGTGCCATGTCTGTTTCGTTCATCATTAAGCAAGGCCCAATGCATGTAGGGAAAGAGGTCAACCAGCACACACAAGAGAGACACAGGTAGTAATTTATATAGAATATAAGTGGATCTGCTCTACCCATCCTGAGAGGTCTAGGTCCACACTCCCCTTGCAGAGGTCTTTGTCCCTAACCCTCAGATATTCCTCTTGCCCCCAAGAAGTTTGTCATTCCTCATCTGCTGCTCGGGAATCTCTGTAGACCTGTATTTTAAACCATTTTCCTTCTCCCAGGAGGTGGACAGCACAACGCAAGCTTCTGCCTACTGAAGTCTTTCCTTCATTGAGATGATCGATTGACTGATTGGTTGGTTGGTTGACTGACTGACTGACTGTTTGAATGATTGATGATTGATTGATTGAATCGTTGGGGTATATATGTGTAGGGAGGTGCTTGTATGTATGCATGTTAGCATATCAGTACACATATCTGGAAATACACATATGTACACTCAAGTGCAAAGGCCCAAGATGAATATCAAGTGTCTTCTTTGATCACTCGTTACATTTATTATTATGACAGCTGAGCCCAGAGCTCACTAGTTAGCTAGACTAACCAGTCAGCTTGATCTACATTGCCTATCTTTGCCTCCCAAATTCTGGAATTACAGGTGGCAGCCACACTTGCCTCTTACCATGGTTTGAATGGAAATGTTTACATGCTTAGCTCATATGTTTTCATCCTTAGCTATTGTAAATATTCATGAAGTTTAGGGCACCTTTAGGCGGTAGAGCCTTGCTAGAGGAAGACAGCCACAGGGGATGGCCTTGAAGTTTTGGTAGCCTGATGCTGTTGCCTCTTACGATTTGCTTCTCTCTCTCTCTCTCTCTCTCTCTCTCTCTCTCTCTCTCTCTCTCTCTCTCTCTCTCTCTCTCTCTCCCCCCCCCATGATAAAGGCTATAGCCTAAACCAGCTTCCAGGTATGAAATTCCTGCCAAGAGGAACCATAAATGAAATAAATCCCCCTTTCACCCTTCGGTTGTATAATGAGTGTTGTCTCAGAAACAGAGAAAAGGATCCATAACACCTACGTTATATGTGAGCTTGGGGATCCGATCCCTCATCCTCATGCCTAAAAGACAAGTGTCTTATCCACTGAGCCCTCTCCCCAACCCTCACTGATCTCTCTTGAAAATGAACCAGAGAAGGGCTGACAGCAGCAGCTTCTACTTCCACTCCCTGTTGTCCTGCTCTGTAGGTGCTTTATTAAGCCACGCCTCCCTCCTCCTCCTTCTTTGTTGTTCCTAGTGACTCGCCATGAATCCAAAGGTGTGAGCTGAGGAAGAAGTCCAAGAAGCAGGAGTGAAAACTGCATGTCAATGCTAGAGCCTGCCTGTCTTTTCCGCAACAAATCCAGTCCCGCGCAGCCATTCACACTCTACAATGAAATGTTGCAACAGGCGCCAATTTTATGCAACAGTGTATCAACCAACAGCAAGGTTATGGTCAACAGCTCAGAGCTCATGGTCGCTTAGTGTCTGCTGGCTACATATTCAGCCCCTACCAGGGTCCAGTGGTGCTTTTCAAACAAAATAATTGTCACAGAAGAAGTCCTCATTAAAAACCCCAGGTGTGAGGTTCTGCGTGTGGCTTGCCAGAGGATCCGTGCGGTGGCGGCGCTTGCTCAGATGTCGCCAACAGTAGCAGCACTGAGGCATCTAAAAGCTCAGTAACGCTGCTCTGCAGAGCCGGTTTTGTTCTGAACCTCATTCAAACCTGTCATCATTGTGAGTAACTCAATGGATGGGTCAGGGGACCACGTCCGCGTCTGATGCACGTCGCCTGAGACATACAAAAAGACCCATGGAATGCTGTGCATCTTTCTTTGTGGCGGAAGGCACAAGGCCCAGCAATCTGTGTGATGTCAATGGTATTAAAGCTGAGAATCACGGGACCACTGGGCCCTTAGCCACTTTGCCAGGCCAATGGGCATTTGAAGTTTAACAGGCTTTATCTTCTACTGTGTGATATAGATGTGTCTGGTGAGGTATGTGGCAGATTGGCTATTTCCTGCCAGCCAGAACAATTAGCAGAAGGGGACGCATGTGACAGACAAGGGTGGTAGTTGATAGGAGAGTAATGGCAGTTTCTCTGCACCATGAGGACAAAGGTGGAGTGGGAAGGAAATGGTCACTGGAGCCTGAGAGAATAATAAAAAGCTATGTGGGGAAAATCCTTGAAAGAGACTTATTCTTCAGCTGGGAAGTGAGTCTGTTCTACTCACACATGGTCCTCACAGAAAGGGAATAAGGAAAGAAAAAAATAGCCCACATCAGTGTGTTCCTTCTTTCTGATCTCCTGCTGAGACACTCTATCAGTCAAATGACATCTAGAAGCCAGAGGGAGGAGAAATGGTTGGTGAGTCCACACTGCAGACTCCCAGAAAACTGAGGAATGGGGGTTAAAAAAAAAAAGCAAACAAAAATAAAAAAATATATTAAAAAAATAAAAAATAAATTACAAAAAGCAAAGCTGTCTACTGGTGGGGATGAAGTAAAGTTTAATAGCATAATTAAGATGAGTAATAGACGGGGGACTACTCGAACAAATAAAATAGAACATTAATGTTATATTACAGATAACTTTATTATCTTCATAAATCTATTTTATAAATTGTGTTATAGACTCAATGATAGGTTTTTTGGAAATAGAAAATATGAATTTTTGCCTTTTCCCAATTTTCATGTAGGTGGGGTATACATCTGTATACTTATTTGCATATATATGGATTTACATACACGTGTGTGTGTGTGTACACAGGGGCACAAATACCTAGAAATGATATATGGAATCATCCTAGATGGGCTTTTCACCTTATTCTTTTAAAATAAAGTCTCTGATCAAACTCAGAGCTCACCAATCAGGCTAGAATAGCAAACTAGTTTATTCTGGCCATTCCCAATCTCCATCTTCTGAGGCTCAAATTACAGATAGACTCAGATCCATCTGGCATTTTACCTACAATCTGGGGATCTGTCTCTGGTCTTTTTGCTTGTGTGGCAAGTGCTGTAACCACTGAGCTTATCTTCCCAGAACATGGCAGCATAATTTTGACTGAAGTTCGTTCTCTTTAATCAATATTATGGCTTGCAAATAACAAGTACTTGATTTTTTTTTAAATGATGAAACATGTCAAGATTGGCAAATTATACATTCTTCAAGGGCATAAAGACTATTTGCTGAAGTTGATAATATTCTGGACCATAAAGAAAGTCTTAACAAATGTCAGTGGACTAGACTCATACAGGAGTATTCTCTGGGCAAAGTGAAAATGAGATAAGCATTGGTATTAGTAGACAACTGGAAAATCCCAACATGATTGGGAACTAGTATTGCTTCCACATACCCTTCAGTCAAAAAAAGAAACCACAATGGAAATTAGAAAGTATTTTGAACTGAATAGTAATGAAAATAATTTACATGCTTAGAGGGAAATTTATAGCCTTAAATGTAGCTACCAGGATGGGAAAAAATTAAAAATTTTTCTACATATCCTTCTCCAAAGCTAACCAAGGAACATATTTAAACAAAGGAAATTATAAAGAAGGAAATAATGATAGAAATTAAATAAAGTATAAACATACAAGACAAAAGCCCAAGGTGGATCTGTTGAAAGCTTAATCAAATTGAGAAGATTCTCTGAAAATGCTGAAGAAAGGTACACAAATGAGCAATATCAGGAATCAAAAGAGACAGAAAGGACCAGCCAATAAGAGTGTTCGTTACAGTGTTGGTTATCAAAATAGAGCAAATTTGGATTGGTAAGAGGCTAGGGATGTGTACGCCAACAGAAGGAAAAAAAAGCACATAATCTTGGGCTGGAGTGATGATGGTTGAGGAGTTAAAGCCTTCATCTTGCAAGGAAAGGGACTGGAGTTGGGATTGAAGGTCCTGAATAATAAGGCTAGGTGGAAATAGCAGCAGCCTGCACTTCTGGCCCTGGAAGACAGAGACTGGGAAACCCTAGAGCAAAGCAATAAAGAGGCAGAGAAATCCAGGGTGATTCCCTAAGTCCTTTGGTCCCCCCCCAACACACACATACACATACAGACACATACACATACACACAGATGCACACACACACACACACACACACACACACACACACACACACACACACAGAGACACACACACACACACACACACACACACACACACACATACACACACCTCCATCCTGAAAATAAAAATAAAAACACCATCTCCTGCTAAGTTTCCACATCTGTGTCAGCTTTCACATCCATTATTAAACCCACTCACTGATGAAGTGTCCAGGTCCCCAGGGAAAGCCCCCCACACTGCATGCCACCACCATCCTCCTGCTCCCTTTCCACAGTGTGACCGGAGCCTCCAGTAAGGAACGGTGACAGGCTTTGCTATGACTTGTCATGTTGACATTTGGCTGCCATTGTGCAAGTGTTGAGAGGCGATCACCGGTGAAGAGGGTTAACCCTTTCCTACGGAGGCAGTTCTCTCTCTCTGGTAACCAGATGAGTTACCTCAACGCAGGTGGTCCTAGAGCAAGGCTGCCCCTTGTGCTTCTCCTCCTCTGTGCTCACCTTGCTTATCTCCTACATGCCCCCATGTTCTGAAGCCACAGGAAGCTAAGTGGATGCAGGCCTCGTGCTGTTGGACTTCCCGGTCTTCAGAACCATAACTCTCCCCACTTTCCACTTCCACTCTTTATGCGCTACCCAGTCTGAAGTGTTCCGTTACAACAAGACAGAATGCAACGAAGGGAAATACCTGTGCGTTTCGAGGACTGCTTGGACACGTGATCTGAATTGATGTTGATCCCTGTAGACCAGAACAATCCTTGTGCCTCTGATACAGTGGAGACATCTGAACGTCAGGTAATAAATCAAAACCTGACCAAACCCGACTTGTGGCTTTACTGGGTCATGAAGAGTCTCCCAAGTGTTCATCCCCTGGATGTATAATTGGAACCCACAGCTATCAGCTGGACTAACCTCCAAATTAAGTTCCTGACCTGCAGAGCAAGAGGGTTTTGGGAAAGAGAAGTGCAAACACCGGAAGCCGCCTCCACCCTCTGAGATCCTAGATGAGAACCCGCACCATGTCCCAGAGGCGATGACCGAGACGACGGACAATTTCATAATTCTATTTAGTTTGCCAACCTGGCAGGAACCTCAGGGAGCCTGGGGAATGACTATCCCACCACCTCAGGCAAGTGTGAGTAACCCTAATCACTGCGGCAGGCGGGCTACCTCCGCTGGAGCAGATTATTCCAGATTCAGACACTTCTGTGGCCATGGACTTAGAAAATGTTCTTTTCTAACCCAGTAAGGAAATAGCAGCAGAACAACCCAAGCTCACACGCCATAGCAACGCTTTTACACAACACAGTTTGGCTTTAGGGCCATATTTACTTTTCCACTCTCTGTCATAACATAGTCCAAAGAGACCTGGGCTATCTAGAAATCCCCTAGAATGCTACATTAAGCTATTATATCAGACGCTATGCTACTCAGGCAGGATGAGAGGAGATGTGGTCAACGTGCTGGAGATAAAAAGCCAACGCATCGGCAGTTGTCATTTTAGTACACTTATCATGGGGGAGGGGGTGGTCCATGGCTGGGATGTAATACGAAAGTATTCCTTCCAGAATTGAAAAACAAAATCAGGTTTCTGCATCTTTCTGCCCTATTTCCAAGCAGGAAGGCACAATTTCTGCTAGGCTTCTTTCACATTCTGGAAGTAAAAAAATTTCAAAGCAGGGGCTGGAGAGATGGCTCAGGGGTGAAGACTGTCTTGAAAATAGAAAGTCCTGAGTTCATATCCCAGGTCCCATGTAAAAATACAGGCAGTAACAGCAGTGGCTTGCATTTCTGGCCCAGGTGGGCAGAGCCTAGGAAATCTCAGAGGAAAGAAAAAAGGAGATAGAAGCAATCCAGGATGATTTCCAAAGTCACCCTTGGTCCTCCACAGGGATATACAGTGCCCTCTAATACACACACACACACACACACACACACACACACACACACACACTATAAATAAATAATAAATAAATAAATAAATAAATAGATAGATAGATAGATAGATAGATAGATAGATAGATAGATAGATAAATAGATAGATAAATAATAAAATAAATTTTGAAGCAAAAAACAGCACTCACTGTAGTGAGACTTGTCCTTACCAGACCTGCATAATGACTGACATACCCACATGCCCCCATAGATTATGAGGAACTCAAGAGAGGTAAGAATACACAGTGAAAACCTTGGGGACTAAAGCTCAATGAGTGAAGGGAGGCGCCTCTATCAGTGGGGTGGCCTCAAGAGAGACAACTTGGTATGCCACAGAGGTCTGAATCCCCACAAGAGTAGACAAGCCAGAGAGAACTCTGGGGTCCATAGAAGCGGGCAGGCAGGAGGGTAGGAGGGAGTGGGATGAACTGATGAAGGGAGGGGAGGGCAATGGGAGAGAGGAGGATGGAAGGAAACAGGGATAAGTACTCAATATGCTTGTAAAACTAGAACAATTAATAAATTAAAAAATTACATAAGCCACTCAATTTTTAGCAAGTGAACAAAATCTCTGAGCATATACCTCACCAAAGAAAATATACAAGAAGATGCACAAGAGAACAAATAAGCCCATGGAAAGGCAGTGTTGCAACATCAGTGTGCATAAAATAATAATGAGATGCTGCTGTATACCTATTAAGACAGCAAAACACTCAGTATCAATGAGGATGGACAATAGCAGCTGCTGGAAGACTTCGGAAGATGGTTGGAACGTTTCTTGCAAAGCCAAACCACACATATACAGGCAACTCAGCAATTACATTGTTTGATATTTACCCAAAAGTTATCTATGTCTATATCAAAACTTGCTCATAGATGTTTACAGCTGTTTCATTCATACTTCCAACACTGGAAATCAACCAAGATGTTCTTCAATAAGTCAGATAACCAATGAACAATGGTATAGCCAGACAATGCAGTACTGCTTGTTACAGAAAAAACAACTGTTATGGAGCCATGAAAACAGCTTTTTGTCTCTGGCCAGGGGGTGACATACAGTGCCCAGCAGAATGGAGTGAAGGGAATTGCAGGAGCAGCAAAACTGCAAAAGAAAATCAACAAACCACAATCCAGAACTTCAGAGACTCTATATCAATCACATAGAACTAGGACAGCCTAATCTCTCCCCATCCTGGAGCTCAGGGACATTTGCGGAAGATGGGGCGGTAAGATTGTAAGAGCAAAAGGATGGGAGGAGCAACGATTTGCAAGATTCTCAACAATAGTTGGGGCCAAAGCAATCATAATGGGACTTTGCATGCCCTGCGCAATGTCCAGTGCACTGTTGCCCTCATAAAGTCTAGCATCTGTTAAGGGCACCGAGACCCCTGGAGGCAAGGGATTGACAGCCATAGTAGTGATCTTATGCTTAAGGGGAACAAGAGAAAGGGCTTATGGAAATGCCACTGGGTCCTTATATGTCATCGGAGAGGAGGACCCAGTGGAGAGTTAGGCGTACACAATAAAGGACTCTCTGGGAATTGGGGGGGAGGCACTGGGGGAAGGGGAGGGGGAGGAGGGGGGAGGGAGGGAACTGGTAAAAAATTTTAAAATGTATAATTAAATTTTTAATTAAAAAAAAGAAAATACATGAAGGAAACTTAAGTATATATGTAAAGAAATCACTCTAAAAATGCTATATATTATGTGATTGCAACTGTAGGAATTCTGGAAAATAGAAAGCTATGGAAGTAGAAATGAGATCAATGACACTCAAGTATTGGGGATCAGGAAAAGATGAATAGGTAGAGGACAGAAGACATTTACAGCCATGAAAATACTCTGAACAGTACCAGGCATGATTGGTATGTGTAAGTATACAATTTTCCAAAGTCATAGAGAGTTAACATGCAGATGGAGCCCTGTTATGAACAAGAGGCTGCAGTGATTACAGTGACCATATTATCTTTATCAGCTGTAACAAGGGTACCACTCTGCAGTGTGGCTGGAATATGGATGTAAGACAGGGATTGAAGGGAGATAACACACGAAAGAGGGCCTGGAATGCTATTCTGAGTAGCTAGACATGATCTTAGGAAAGTGAGGCATCGTAGGAGACTTCTGAGTGACAGTCTTATTGGTCTCTGTGGAATCTGGCACACTACTTTGTGTTTGGTAGCACAGTTTTAGAATTTGTCACTTTCTTGACACAAGAGAGGTCTCTGGCCTCTATTTACATATGAAAAACTATTTCCCAACTTTCAGAAGCTCAATAAATCTTTCCAGTCCCAAGGTATCCCAGGCCTATGCGCAATCTTTGTTAACTGAGGTCAGATGGTACCTTCACATTGACGCGACTGCTAATCCTGCTAACTCCTCTTTGGAGAACAGAATTCAAACACAGGCTGACCCCGCATAGCAGAACTAGACTTAGGAAGCTTAAGAAACTGAAGTGTAATGTCTACTCTATGGGTCCCTAGAATATAGCATTGACCAGTGACGCCTCTTCAGAATACATGAGAAGTTTCTACCTTCCCTTCTGGCTTCAAGCGTAGCTTATCAACATGGCTTTAGCCAGGACAACAGATGACTGTTTCAAAGTCATACTTCCCCATGTGACTTTAATCTGCTTTGCCTCACATCCTGCCTCCTTCTTGCCCATTTCACCCAAATCCCCAGGAATGTTTGCCCTTCTGCCTCTGGAGACTTTTGTGTTGATTGTAACCCATTTGCTTTGGAAATCCTAGTGCTCTGAAGACAATAAGCTGTGTTTCCCAGCTGGGGTCTGGAGAAGAAGGATCAGAGAGAGTGGGGTTCTGAGAGAGAGAGAGGGTTCCAGAGAAAGAGGAGATGGGAGGGCAGTCCAGAGAACACAACATTGATAGGGAAGAAAAGCAGGAATGAAAAGACTGACAACTTAAGACAGAGGCATGCTCAATTTTCAGAAGAAAAATATTCTTAATAATCAATTAACACTCTCAATAATTACTCTCAATGCACCAGCATAAATGAAGACAGTTGCGGGTGAGCTGTGTGACATAGTCATCCTGTACCACCATGAAATCCAGAAAGACATGTGCTCTCCTTATCTCTGTCTTACACACATATCGCATTGATCCCGCTAACAACCCAAGTCCAGAAGAGTCTGGAACCCTTCTTTACATACGATTTCTGGTCCTCATTAGTCCATGACTGTTGACCATCTCCTTGAAATCCTTTCATCACAGTGCGCTTGTGATGAAACCCAAGAACGGCAGATGCCATGGTGCTCTGAGCGGCGCTGCCCTCCCCCCTCCCCCACCAAAGCATTGACCTCAGCTGCCGGAAGTTGCCTTACCCAGGGTCAAGTCCCATCCCAGAAAGAGTTAAAAAAAAAAAAAGTCAGATGTTTCCTGTCTCGATTTGGGTCCCAGGAGGTGGAACAGCTGAAGCTGATTGCAAACCAACTTCTCCTCCTGCTCCACCTTGAACCTCCTCGCTCCTCTGCAAATAAACCCTCCCAATTCTCCTCAACCAGCCTGCATTCAAATCTCCCTCTCTGCTGTTCCCAATGAGAGCTCTCTGAGGAATCAAATCACGTCTCTTCTATTAGCAGAAGAGAGCTCATCTTCCTCACTCAACCTTAGGAACATAGATAACTGAGAGCTTCCCTAAAAAAAATCCATTCTCTTCCGTCAGACAAAGGAAGTCCTCTCCCTGTCTGGTCTCAAATGGAAACACTAGGCTAAGGAGTTGGGCTTCACCAAATGGAGCCAACACTCTCAGGAAGACACCAGACCCATCCCTTGTTCTGCCCCTGCCGTTGACTCACTACGATGCAGACAAAGTCACTTCCTTTCTCTTAGTGAGTCCAGATTTGCACATGCGTGGTGAGTTATCAGGAAAATTAGCCAAAACTTGAAAAGGCAGAGCAGTATGTCCCACATTGACTCAGTGTTATACATGGAAAAACTGGTCTGTGGTAAAGTAACCTAATTTTTTTACACTTGCTATTAATTGATGTTCTACAATTCAGTAATGTTACTTCTTCATAGTTTTGTTCAGTAGCCATGCAAGTAGTTTCTTTCCACAGAATAGATAACCACAAAGATTCTATAGCCCAATTATTATGTAGCCAATAAACTTTTAGCAACATTTAAAAAAAATACTGAGACCCATCATGCGAGGCCTGTACTGTCATGAGGTGACGTGAGCCCATTAAGGAGCCATCATGAGACAGATCTCATCTATTACACCAACATATTCTTCGGTAGACCAGAAAGGACAAGGGACCTGTATAAGCAACTAACACAGAGTCTTGAATCACCCACAGAACCTAGCCACATGGTTTCAGAGGGAAATATTTTGCTTTGGACAGCCTTCCCCATCTCCCTAACCTGCTTCTTTACTTTTCTTTCAAAGACTTCACTGTGTGGTCCTAACTCTGCCTTAGTATTTGCTTTTCAGCTTCTATGAGAAATGAAATAGCCCTGGGGGATATTACAAGAATCTTCCTAACATAAAAAAAATAAATACCTAACAGGATATCACGGGTAACTTTATGAGGGTATATTTGATATTTATGGAAACAGACTAATTCCACTGATTTGGAAGATGATCCTATTCATTCTGCCAACATACAGCCTAAATCTTTTGATCAAGTTCTTCAGATTATTTATATCGACCATAATTAGTGATAAAGTAGGATTTGCATCTTTCCTTTTCTATTGTTTTTACATATAGAATGTCTTTTTGTACTTCTGCCTCCTCCATTACATGCTGAAATGGAGTGACCTAGTTTGTTTTAACTGATACCAACATAACTTCAGCAGATTACAAACTTTGCTCCAATTACAGCCCCTTGTCAACCTTCAGTGGTATTATCACTGTTGCACAATGTCCTTCAAATAAAGGAGAAAGAGGCTACAAGTGCATTGCTAATCCCTTTTATATGCCTTTATCAGGGCTCTTTCCTTTTCTCTGTAGATTTGCATAAGTTGTTTAATGCCCTTTTATTTCAGGGAAGAACTCCCTTTAGTATTCCTAAAAATAATAGGGCAACTCTAGAAATCAAATCCACCCTCTGATTTTGTTATTATTGCTGACTGTCTAATGACTCCCTAGGACCAATTCTGTGAAGTCTGCTGTCAGATGATCCCAGTGAAGCCTCTGCTTAGTGCTCAGAAACTTTTCTAATTTCTTTGGAACTACAGATCTCCCAATAATTGGTCTGGATGCTCCTTGGCCACCTCCGCAGTGCTGTGGCAGACAGCTTGCAGCTCCGCCTTGATCTGTAGTCCCGGCTTATACCGCATTTGAAGATCTGCCCATTGTAATACAATTGAGTCTTTTTCTATACATGCGTGTGGGTGTATGGAGTGTTCCTGTGTGAGCATGTGGGTGCATGGACATCATCACACATGTGTGGAGGTCCCAGGACAGCCTCAGGTACCAGGCCTCGTCTTTAGCCATTCCACCATTGTGTATAGCAGACTAGCTGGTCCACACACTTCTGGAGAATGCACTGTCTCTGCCTCCCGTGTCACTGTAGGAGCTGTGGGATTACAAAGTGAGCTACCACACCCGGCGTTATGTGGGTGCTGGGGATCTGAACCTAAGGCCTCACACCGAGACACTGTCTCCCCAGACGACACTTCTTCTAAGAACAACAATGCTCCTTAAGGAGGGTGAGATCCTTCACCTTGTTCCCTGATACACGCCAGTTGGCCATTTCAGCGCCTGACATATAGCATGCTTCACTAATGTATGTTGAGTGTACCTCCATTCCTTTAAATACTATGCACTACATACCAAGCCAGCTGGGGATAGTCTGGTCTTTCCTTTTCCTGGGTGAAAGAACAGTTAATGAGAAAGCTATCTTCAGTGCATGCTATAAAACAGTATGTTGTCCTGTAACAGAATTATAGACCATAGAAAAACAAATTGGCATCTATAATTTGACACTTTTTCATTGCAGAACAGGGAAATAACTGGCACATTCTGCTAAACCTTTCTATATTATTCTATGTTCTCCAAATTTTAGACTGAATGTCTTATTCCTTAAATAGCAAATATCCAGATGAGGTATGCATGTGATTGAAACCAGCTGACCTTTGCAAACCTGCACTTGCTTGCGCATCTTATTATTTACTTAGTCAGTAGGGATCTAATATCTGCCATAGATCACGCACTCTTCTCAAGGATAGAGGACTGAATAAAAGGATCCTTGCCTTTAAGGATTTCGCTTTAGAGCAGGACTTACTTCACACTCCTTTAGTATATGTACCTGGCCATTCACCCCCACATAATCACAATCCTGCATCTACTGTCTTTTCTTGACAAATCAAATTTTAGGTGTGTATCACAGATCTACTTATTTATTAATCCATCTTTTTTTTTAGTTTTTCTGTTTACCACTTAATTTATCATCTAAGTAGGACATTTTTTCCTCAGGAAGAAAGTGCTATTAATACATATGTTAAGATAACAGGCAGTAATAGATACTTGCAAAGCAAGTATTCATTGGTCACTTTCCAATTCTAAATAATGCACTAATATCTTTACTTTTACTAGACCCAGTATGCCCTCTCTTTTCAAGCACATTCTTAGCCTTTTTAATGACCAATGTGTTATGTTTTGACATGCATACTGAAAAATAAATATTTAAATTTTTGAACTATATTTATACATGTAATGATTAACATAAAGGTTGGTCCTAAAATGAGAAAATCAGCAAATATGTCTAACATTTCAGGGGTTTGTCAAATTTTTTTAACATTTTTTTTATTATTTATTCAATTGTGTGTGTGTGTGTAGAACCACAGGCGAATTCGGGAACCACCATGGACGCCTCCACCTCCTTGTTTACTCTGCCCTGGGATTCACAGGCTCCACCCTACCAGGACCAGAAACGCAGACCGCCCCCGCTTCTGCCCAGCATCTATACGTGGGGTCTAGGATCCGAACTCAGGACCTTCTGCCTGCAAGGCAGAGGCTTAACCCCTGAGCCACCTCTCCAGCCCTGTCAAATATTTTTTATTAGTGAGTGAGAAATGGCATTTCTCTTGTATATAGAGATTTTTCATTTTTTGAAGTAAGATATGTAACTCATTAGCTTAGTTATCCATTTCAGAATGCATGTTTCAAAGCATCATATGAGACACCAGAAATATATGCATTTTGCTAATGTTTTTAAAAAGGAAAATATTTTACTTTTCAACATAAAATCAACACTCAGTTTTTCTATACTCACTCAAGTCTAATATGAGGATGATTGTCATTTAAAAAAAGCGAGATTTTGATTTTTTATGTTTCAGTCTTTGCCTGTCACTTTGAATTCCTGCATGTTTGGATCGAGTTTTTAATTCGTGGTTTTATTTGACTTTTCCTTCAAGTTTTGTGTTCCCTCAAGAACTCTGCTTTGCATTATTTGTTGCTGGTTCTCACTTCCAAGCTTCCATAACACTTCATAAGTTTTCCCTCTTTGTGTTCATGCCTATGGGATACATTCCTTGTACTAGAAAATGGAAGAGAAGAAATAGTGTTAACCCTGGTGTACATTTAAACATACTTAAAACTTTGTTTTCTCAGACTGGAGAAATGCCTCAGTCTGCCTCACAAGCAAAAGATCTGAGTTTGGATCCCAGATTCCACATAAAAACACCAGATGGAAATGCCAGTGGCTTGTATTTCCAGCCCGAGAAGGCAGAGCCTGGAAAACCCCAGTACAAAACCAAGAGGAAATAGGACAACCCCGGATGATTCCTGAAGTCATGCTTGGGCCTCCATAGGCACACAAAGTATCCTCTCTCTCTCTCTCTCACTCACTCACACACACACACACACACACACACACACAGAGAGAGAGAGAGAGAGAGAGAGAGAGAGAGAGAGAGAGAGAAACTCTTTGTTTTGTCATGATTAATGAACATGAATGAACTGAAGCTCTGTTTCCTCCTGTCTTTATTGCTGACACGCCACACCCCCTTTCTACCACAAGCTGCTCAGGTCACTTTCTAGTTAATTTATAGAATGTGGCATTTAGCCCCAAAATTTACTTATTTATTCTTTCCTTTGTTTGTTTGCTTGCTGGTTTGTTTTTGTTTATTATATACTTCACTTACAAACTCTTCTTACATTAAAATTCTATTTGGGGGCCAGAAAATGATTCCATGGGTCAAACAAAACACTACATGCAAGACTGACACCCTAAGTTCAATCCCCAGCACCCGCATGAAGGTGGATGATGACTACCAACTCCACAAAGCTGCACACACACACACATACACACACACACACACACACACACACACACACACACACACCATCAACGAATCAATCAATCAATAAATATTTTCAAATCTGTGATCATATTAACAAAAATCTTGGAGTGAATTTGATTTTTACTTGGTTTCTAACCTCATGTTTCCTTCCAAGAAGGCCTCTTACCCTTCCCCACCTCTTAGTGGCTGAATTTCCTGTGGAACCTGAGTCCTGTTCATCATCCCAAACAGGGAAAGGAAAGGCCAGTGCAGAAATCAAATCCCTGATCTTGTTCTTGAATGCATCCCCATTCTTTTTCTGCATCACAGAATACAATTTCTAGTACCAGCGAGTTCCCAAGTCTGTGTCAAGGAGGAACAAGCTTTGGATCCAAATTTTTGATGCAAATTCATGTTTAAGTAGCTAGCAAAACAAATTAACATTTTCTCCCAAGCCTCAGTTTCTTTATCTGTAAGGACACTGTCTATTTTGATGTTTATAGCTATGTATAACCCTGGAAAAGCACATCTTGCAAATGCTTGCTCTGGCTATTACAAGCTCCAGTTATAAAGAATCTTCCTCCATGAATAGATGCGCTCATCTGAACCAAAGGTCCTGCTTGGGATTTCCCAGAACACCACCCTGACTTCTTCTTCCCCCACCTTGTGCAATTCACGCTCTGCTCAAGCTCTGAATCTACCTTCATCCCCGCCTCTGTGCTCTTGCTATTGGACTCGATGTATCTGGTATTTGAATTTTATAAGACTCGGATATTCTGTGCCTGGGTGATACTCAGTATCATTAGAAGGGTCGACAGGAATCCCTACTCTGTGGCACTCTGCATCCATTCTTGAACCCCTGACCCTGTAATACCACTCTCCTCTCTCTCACACATGGTGCATGAAAACAGGGACTGTATTTGGCTGTGTTCCTAAACTCCAGACTTAGCTGGCACTGAAAATTTCCTAATCAGGTCAAAAGGAATGGAACAAAGGAAGTCTGTGAACACCCCTGTGTCCAATACAGATGACAACAAAATCAGACATTGACAAGTGCTTGGTGAACATATGAGGGGAAAACAGAACTTAGTGCCTGCCATAATGGCTAAATTAGTGGCAGATTCCCAGGGGTGAGTTCAGAGTCATTTCAGAAAGTTCAGCAAAGACATCTGCTCAGATAAAGACATCTGCCCCATAAAATAACTGCCATGGGACTGAAAAAGAAAAGAGATCTTTCAATGGATTCATGATTTAGAAATGGCTGAGAAAAATTAACACAGTATTGAATGCCTTCTTAAAGGCAACTATAGTCCTAAATTCTATAAACTCTGTGTAGACATTTGCTTTGTCTACTGAATAAACATTGTGTATACTCAACTCTATGTTGAGTCCTTTAACCATCTTATGGTAGCAATTTCTAGCATATAATTCAAATGATTTGATTTCTATTTTAAATGAAATACAGAGGTGATATAGTCAAGACTCCTAAGATACATTATATTACCACTTCCAGACTTCTTGATAAAGTCAAACAAATGTTCAAAAGTATTTAACAAGTATTTTTGGAGCAATAGTTGTGTGCCAAGTACCATTCTAGGCTTATAGACAAGAATGAACAAGACACATATCTAGGTTCCTTTATAAACCCCAATTCAATGATGTTGAGATTGGGCTGAGGAGATGCTGTGCAAATGTGAGGACCTCAGTTCAAATCCCACATGAAGCCATATGACAGTATGAGCAACTGTGATCCTAGCGTTCCTCTGAAGAGATGGGAGGTAAACACAAGAAATCCCTGGGTTAACCAGCTCGGAGTACCCAGGAGAATAACAGCAAAGACACCCTTCTCCAAACAAGATGAAAGACAGGCTCTAACACCCTCGCAACTGTGTACCGTGGCACATGGTACACACACACACTTACACTAAAGGTTGAGATAGTCAACACACCGTGATGAAGTGCAGGAGAAAAACTAGGAGAAGGTGTGGCTAAAGTGACTGGGAGGCCAAAGACTCTTAGTCCAAACCTGCATGAGAAGCCAGAACCTTGTCACAATCTCAAGGAAGATTGTCTCAGGCAGAGAGAACAAAGAATATTGTGCGCTGGTGTGAAGGACCCACAGCCTGGACCGGCTGGGACTGGGACAGAGTGGGCAGGAGGTTAGGGAATGGGAGAAAGCTGGGGCCTGAGTTTTTAAACCCTCAAAATGTAATGATTAAAAATTCAATGTTTGGAGGAAGGGCCTAGACTATGCATGTTATTATGCAACTCAGTTTTATTTGTGTGTGTGTGTATGTGTGTGTGTACCACTTGAGTGTGTGTGTACCACTTGAGTGTGTGTGCCTGTGGAGACCCAAGGATGACACTGGTAATCATCCTGTGTTGCTCTACTTCCTTATTGTGTTGTTCTGTGGTTTCCCAGGCTCTATCTTCCAGGGCTGGAATTTCCAACTGCCCCCCATTTCTGCCCTTTAATTTTACTTGGGAGCCAGGGATATGAATTCAGGTCCTTTTGCTTATGACGAAAAGGCTTTAACCCTTCAATACCTCCCCATCCCTTGAGCAATTTCTGTGGCCTTCATATTTTTTTAAAATGGCTCAAAGTTAAAAATAATAGATCAAAGTACTTTGCGTTCCTAAAACCGGCAGCTTTCCTGTCTCAGATCTCACTGTGAAAGAAATGGAAGCCCCGGTATTTCAAGTCTCGCCTCCCATCATAGCAGCCAGCCCATGGAAAAGACGACTGAGATGCCGAGAGGCGATGGGTCGTCTACAGAGTGTCATGGATTTTTTCTGTCCTTACTGCGAGCAGGGACTACTTCCTAAGAGGAGACTGGAAGGGTTTCTAAGAGACCCCCTGTGGAGATGTTGGGTGCCCTTCTAGTAACGCACTGACCCGTTCCTCTCTAACAGGACACGCGGCTGAACCACTAGCATCTGTGCATCCGTTTCAGTACTGCCTCTGAAGTCTAAATCACAGAAGAGCCCCTGATGGCTTTGGAGCCCCCTGGGGAACCTCTGGATATAGCATGATAACTTCTGTGACAGGCAGATAAACTGAGAGGAAGAAGCGGGAGTGATCAGATCTACAAACGTGGATGTTCACATCCAGTCCCAGGGGACCCTGTGGTCAGCAAAAGATTCAACATTTCACACGAAGATGGGGGTGCGGGGTGGGCATGTAAAATATTACTCCCAAGCTGGAGTGGAAATAAGCAGAACCTACTAGAAATTTTCCTATGGAATGAGTAGGGCTACCTCCCACTCTTAGATTAAAAATCATTTGGAACCAACTTTCTGGATCTCGGATGTGCAGGGGAGTTGTCAAACAAACAAACAAAAAATAACGAAAGCAAAATCAGATGATGGACGTATGCAATTTCAAGACTTCCTACAAACCTACAGCATTTGATACAGCATGCTGGTAGGGTTGGTAAAAGGATCACGAATCAAATCCAGAAATAGACCCGTACAAATACATTCAACAGATCTCTGACAAAGAAATCATAACAGTTCAGTGGACAATGATAGTCTTTTCAACAAATGGTGCTAGAACAGCAGGACATTCATGTGCAAAAAGAAAATAAAAGAATCTAGACATAGCCCTTTCCCATAAATAGATCAAAATGGATCACTAGTCTGAATCATTAAAATTCTACAAGATAACACAGGAGAAAATCTGGATGCTTTTAGAGTTGACAACATTTTAGATACAATAGCAACAGTAAGATTCAGGGAAGAAAAACTTGGCAAGTTTCCCTACAAAAGAATTAACAGCTTTTGCTCATGAAAAGTACTGCTAAGAGATTGTGAAGACAAGCTACTGGCTGGGAGAAAATATTTACAAAATACATGTCTGATACAAAGTTTGTAGAACTCATAAAACTCCAAAGTAAGAAATAAATAACCAGATTTTTAAAAATGGACAAAAGATCTGGACAGATGTCTAAACAAAGACAGATACAAACTACAACCAAGAGTGGGAGTAGATGCTTGCCCATGATACCACTGGGAATTGCCAGTAAAAATGAGACACAACCATCCACCTACTGGGATGGCTGAGATCTAAGATGCTAATAATGCTGAACAGTGCTGTGAGGGTGCAGAGCATTGAGAGCTGTCACTCACGCTCCGTAGGCATGGAAACATGGTGCGGTCTCCAGGGAAGACAACTTGATATGAGGTTTTTCTTACCCTACAAGTCATCAATTACCCTGGATATTTTGCCTGAATGTATTGAAAACTGACATTCACAGTAGACGGCTGCACAAAGACTTTAAAGGCAGCTTCCCTTTGCGATTACCAAAAAGAAGTGACCAAGAGTCCTTTGAATGTGAGTGCACAAACAAACCATGAAACATATATAAAATGTCATTTTCAGCCATTGAATAAGGAAATGAGTGATTGAGCCACAAAAAGACAAACAGGGAAGTAGATATCATTGCGCTAAGCAAAGTAAGCCAGACTCAGAAAGAGACATAGCTTGTTTTCTCTGACATGCAGAATCTAGAACATTCATACATATATGAAACTTATAAATATATATAATATGTATACATGTAGAAACATAATTTATGTACTTTTAATTTTGTAAGTGTGTCCATTTGTGTGTGTCAGAAGTCACTGTGTGAGAGTGACTTTGGGAATCATCCTGAATTGCTTTTACCTCCTTCTTGCTTCACTCTAGGATTTCTTTTTTTTTTTATTAAAAATGTAATTATACATTTAAAAAATTTTTACCAGTTCTCTCCCTCCCCCCTCCTCCCCCTGAAGCCCCTCCTCCCCCTCCTCTCCCTCCCCATCCCCCAGTGCCTCCCCCCCAATTCCCAGAGAGTCCTTTATTGTGTACGCCTAACTCTCCACTGGGTCCTCCTCTCTGATGACATATAAGGACCCAGTGGCATTTCCATAAGCCCTTTCTCTTGTTCCCCTTAAGCATAGGAGCACTACTATGGCTGTCAATCCCTTGCCTCCAGGGATCTCGGTGCCCTTAACAGATGCTAGACTTTATGAGGGCAACAGTGCACTGGACATTACGCAGGGCATGCAAAGTCCCATTATGATTGCTTTGGCCCCAACTATTGTTGAGAATCTTGCAAATCTTTGTTCCTCCCATCCTTTTGCTCTTACAATCTTACCGCCCCCTCTTCCGCAAATGCCCCTGAGCTCCAGGATGGGGAGAGATTAGGCTGGCCTAGTTCTATGTGATTGATATAGAGTCTCTGAAGTTCTGGATTGTGGTTTGTTGATTTTCTTTTGCAGTTTTGCTGTTCCTGCAATGCCCTTCACTCCATCCTGCTGGGCACTGTATGTCACCCCCTGGCCAGAGACAAAAAGCTGTTAAACTGGAGTCTTGTTATAATAGCACATTCAAGGGTAGATGTAATAAAAGTAGGAAACCTCAGTGAGGGAGGGGTCCATCACCCATTTGCAAAATGATTACTTTTTATCTGCTAGACTATATGTCCTCCCCTTCTGGTGAGATCAGGAAAGAACGTCTGTGAACTTAACCAGGTTTCTCATTACTTACTTGCAGACCTTGATGGAGGCCTATTTTCTCTGCTGTAACATGGTCCCCTCTCTCTTGTTTCTGGTGTGGCCCTCCTACCCCATCTAACTTGTTCATAATCCTTGCAATTACTGTGTTACATAGGTTTACTTTTGAGTGTCTCAATGTGGGCTGGGTGAGTTTGGTACTAGGAGCCACCTATTAGGGAGTACATACGGCGCTTAGTTTTCTGGGTTTGGGATACTTCACTTAATATAATTGTTTCTAATGACATCCATTTCCCAGCAAATTCCAGTAATTCATCATTTTTGATGGCTGAGTAGTACTCCATTGTATAGATGTACCACTGTTTCCTTATCCACTCGTCAACTGTTGGACATTTAGGTTGATTCCATGACTTTGCTATTGTAAACAGTGCTGCTATGAACATGGTTGAGCTTGTGCTATCGAGGCGAACCTCTGCTGCATGGGGGGTTATTCCCAAAAGTGGGATAGCAGGGTCATATAGCATTTCAATCTTTAATTTCTTTAAGAATCTCCAGACGGCTCGCCAGAGTGGCTGTATGAGCCTGCATTCCCACCAGCAATGTAGGAGAGTTCCCCTCTCTCCACATCCTCTCCAACATTTGTCGTTTGTAATGTGGATTTTTGCCATCCTGACCGGGGTGAGATGATATCTCAGGGAAGTTTTGATTTGCATTTCCCTGATAGCTAAGGAAGTGGAGCATTTTTTAAGATATTTGTTAGACATTTTAATTTCATCCCTGGTAAAGTTTCTTTGAAGTTCCAGGGCCCATTTTTTAATTGGGCCATTGTTTTCCTTGGAGTTTAGTTTTCTAAGTTCTTTGTGCACTCTGGACAGTAGAGCTCTGTCAGATATGTGGTTAGTGAAGATTTTCTCCCATTCTGTGGGTTGCCTTTGAGCTCGTATTAAAATCTCTTTATCTGAACAGAAGCTCTTTAATTTCACAAGATCCCAACTGTTGAGAGTTGGTAGCAGTGACTGTGCCATTGGATGTCTGTTTAGGAAATGTTGGCCTAGCCCAATCAGCTCGAGGGAGTTCCCTATCCTTTCGACTATGGTTTTTAAAGTCTCTGGCCTTAAATCAAGGTCCTTGATCCATTTGGAATTAAGTCTTGTACATGGTGACAAGTATGGGTCCAGCTTTAATCTTCTGCATGTGGAGATCCAGTTTTGCCAGCACCATTCGTTGAAGATGCTGTTCTTTTTCCATTGGATTCTTTGGGCCCCTTTGTCAAAGACCAAATGGCTGTAATTTTGTGGGCTTATATCTGGGTCTTCAACCCTTATCCATTGATCTGTGTGTCTATTTTGGAGCCAGTACCAGGCTGTCTTTATAACTATGGATTTGTAGTATAGACTAAGGTTTGGTATGGTAATACCTCCAGCAGTGTTTTTGTTACTCAGGATTGTCTTTGCTATCCTGGGTCTTTTGTGCCTCCATATGAATTTTGAGATTATTTGGTCAACTTCTTTAAAGAATTGCTTTGGGATTTTAATTGGTATAGCATTGAATTTGTATATTGCCTTTGGTAGGATGGTCATTTTTACAATGTTGATTCTACCAATCCAGGAACATGGGAGGTCTTTCCACCTTCTGGTGTCTTCTGCTATTTCTTTCTTTAGGGTTTTAAAGTTTTCATTGTAAAGGTCTTTTACCTCCTTGGTTAGGTTTATACCAAGGTATTTCATTTTTTTAGGGGCTATAGTAAATGGGATTGTTTCTCTCAAGGCTTTTTCACTTCTTTCATTCTGGGCATATAGGAAGGCCTCTGATTTTTGCACATTTATTTTGTATCCTGCCACCCTGCTGAACTTCTCAATTAGTTCCAGGAGCTTCCTGGTGGAGTTTTTGGGATCCCTCAGGTATAAGATCATGTCATCTGCAAATAGGGATAGCTTGACTTCTTCCTTGCCGATTTGAATCCCTCTTATGTCCCTTTCTTGTCTTATGGCTTCAGCTAAGACTTCAAGTACAATATTGAATAGAAGTGGTGAGAGTGGACAGCCTTGTCTAGTTCCTGATCGAAGTGGGAATGCTTCCAATTGTTCCCCATTGAGCATAATCCTTGCTGTGGGCTTGTTGTATACAGCTTTTATTATATTGATAAAGGTTCCACTCTAGCATTTCTCAGGCTCCACCCACCAGGACAGGAAGTGTAGGTCACCGTTTCCGACCAACATTTTTATGTGGGACCTGGAATCTAAACTCAGGACCTCTGCTTGGGAGACAGAGTCTTAACCCCTGAGCCATCTCTCCAGCCCCTTATGTACATTTATAAGGAAAATAAAATGAAGGTTCAGGATGGTTAGGTGGTCTCTTCATATCATTAGCCTCATAATTGACAAACTGCAATTCAAAACTTCATCTTTTTTCTAGGATTTTCTGTTTTCCAAGTTCAGTATCTTAAATATTCAAGTTTTCAGTTGTGCTTCCCAGTGTTTCTGCTGGACTTATTTTTCTATGCTGGTGAGATGCAACTGGCAACTTGACCCTTGGTAGTAGACCTCTGGGCACACCTACAAAGAATGATCTAGTTAAGACAGGCCTCTGAGCAAGCCTATAGGAAGTTGACTTGACAGCATAATTGATGTGGGAAGCTCACAGTGGGAGGGACTGTCCCCTGGTCAGGTAGATAACAAGGGGAAGCGTCGGTGGAGTGATAGCAGGCAAGCTGGGATGCAGGAGTTCATCCTTCCCCTGCTCTTGACTTTGAATATGGTGTGGCCAGTTCCACCAGCTCCGGCTGGACATTCTCCTTCCATGACAAACTATCACCCAGAACTGAGTCAAGAAAAGCCTTTGTTCGTTTCTCTTGCGTTATTTGGGTAGGTATTTATGGAAGCAAAGGGATCTGAACTAAAGCAGAAGCTGGGAGCAGAGAAGTGGGGTGTCACTGCTGCAGCTAAAGCTACCCGCCCAGAGCATCCAGCCTTTATCGAGACGATTCCACAGGAGGAAATGTTTGGCGTCACTTTGCTCCTCCACTCCCTTCATGCCTATTTCATTTCTATTTCAAAGTAACAACTGGAAAATGTGATCAGATAGCTTCCAAATCTCATTAGTCAAATTAATATCCGCACCCGGAGCAACCTGGAGCTTTGGCAACTTCTACGAAAACAGTTTAGAGGGATTAGGGACAGAGATCGCTGTCAGCAGAAAAACGAATAGTTTTCATCTGGAAGAAGAAAACAACTCTCCATTTGCAAAAGCATATGTAGTGTCTAACAGTGAAGATTCCTTGGGATGGAGGGCAAGCCCAAGTCAACAGACTGGGTGGCTCTGTCCAACGCCATTGCGTGGCTTCTGCAGACCTCGCTTTTCCCTTCCCTCTGAGGAGCAAGGCACCACCATGATGATCACATGGGGCCTGCAGGGATGCAGGAGATATGATCAAGAAAAAAGTTTCACCAAGTGTAAAAAGTATTTCGTGGATACCAGCATTCATCTAAAATAATGTCGGCACTTCCATTGCAGAGAAACCACCATGGTTCAGAGATGCGGGGGGTGGGGAGGACGAGAGTTGAGGATTGCGTGGGCCTTCATGATGTCTTTTTTCAAGGAGAAACCCCTGTGAACAATCCACCCACAGTCTCTTGAGCCGCCATTATGCAGTCCTCACTAACTGGAGGGTGCTGCGCTTCCTGTCACTTTACATCTGAAGAAAACACTTGGCGTCACCTTGCCCCTCCTGGAACTGAGCCACTGGCCAGCTCAGGACCTGACACGGTGCCTCTCATGTTATGCCCACAGCTCCACCTGCCCAGTGCTTCTCTTCCCTCCCTCGCCTGTTCTCATCTGGCTCTGCTAATACCCCTTCCCACAGCTCCAGCTGCAGCGGGTCTAACATTTATCCTCTCCACCCTTGGCTTTCTAACAACTCATTATTCCTTGCTGGCTGCACCATTCTGTGCGTGCGTGCGTGCGTGCGTCCGTGCGTGCGTGCGTGCGTATCTGTCTGTCTGTCTCTCTCTGTCTGTCTATATCAAAGGGTATACTCCACTGAATGTACCTATGGAGGCCCAAGGATGACTCTAGCAATCATCCTTAATTGCACTACCTCCTTTTTGCTTTGCTCTAGAATTTCCCAGGCTCCACCTTCCAGAGCCAGAAATGCAGGGCACCGCCATTTCCATCTGGCATTTTTACATGGGATCTGAGATCCAAACTCAGGTTCTTCTGCTTGTGAGGTAGAGTTAATCCCAGCTGCTTTGTTCTTGCACAGAGTTCATTTTCTTTTTTTATTATTATTATTTATTCAATTGTGCGTGTGTTGCACGTGTGTGTATGTATGTGCATGTGTGTGCGTGTGTGTATGTATGTGTATGTGTGTGCATGTGTGTGTGTGTGTGTGTGTGTGTGTGTGTGTGTGTGTGTGTAGAATCACAGGTGAATTCAGGAACCACCATGGACGCCTCCACCTCCTCCTTGTTTACTCTGCCCCGGGATTCACAGGCTCTGCCCTACCAGGACCAGAAACGCAGGCCGCCCCCACTTCCGCCTGGCGTCTATACGTGGGGTCTAGGATCCGAACTCAGGACCTTCCGCCTGCAAAGCAGAGGCTTAACCCCTGAGCCACCTCTCCAGCCCCCAGAGTTCATTTTCTTAAGAGTGATGCCAGGAGATGCTTCTGAGTCTTCCACAGTGCCCAGTCCCTAGCCGAGTGGGTTATCTACAATCACGTGTAAAATCAACTCAGTCAGAAGGAGAACAATATTGAGAGGCAACTTTGAGGTAAATGAAATGACAACTGTTTGTGGGCAAGAGAATCTTGGGGACATCTTCCAGATGTCACTGCTGGTGACACACAAAGGCTCACTCAGGGGTGAGGGTCCTGGTTTAGAGCGGTTACTGGAGTGAACCCTAGAATCCCACTAAGTTAGAAGTCTGTGAGCCCATGACCAGGTGAGGGAGCATTTGAGCGAATGAATCGTGGCTGCCAGTCCTCCACACGCACACTCCCTGCCTTTGCATAACTGGGTGCTTTATCAGACGCTTCTGGTGTGGTATAGGTAGAAAGCATATCTTATCTCCTCTATTTTCCAGATGAGGAGACAGAGCTACTGAAGGGAAAACAATTTGCTTGAGTTCACAGCTGGGCGCACATCGCTTGGTCTTCAGAAGCCCAAGCTGACCACCCCCAGCTTCAAAAGCCCCAGCGGGCCAGCTCCTCTCACATCCACATGCCTTCTTTAAAGTCACCTGTGTCCTTTGTCCCTGTTCTATCCTGTGTTATTACTGGAGACTTAAGTCATTGCTGGAAGACCCAACTCACCTTCTAGCTCCTGTATTCCAACCTACTGGCCTTCTTCCCACCCTTGTTTAAAACTTGTCAGTATATTTCAGGCTGGAGAGATGGCTCAGGGGTTAAGACTTTGCCTCACAAGCAGAAGGTCCTGAGTTCAGGTCCCACGTAAAAAGCACCAGGCAGAAATGGGAGCAGCTGCACTTCCAGCTCTTGTGGAAAGAGCTCTGGGAAATCCTACAGCAAAGCAAAAGGGAGGTAGAAGCAATCCAGGATGATTTCTGAAGTCACCCCTGGTCCTCCACAAGGACACACGGTACCCTCTGATACACACACGCGCGTGCACACACACACACACACACACACACACACACACACACACTGCAAAATAAATAAATACATAAGTAAAGTTTAAAAAATACATAAATAAAAACTTGTCAGTAACTTCCAGATTCTCCTGGCCACTAAAATGCTATGCAGGAAGTTGAATGGGTCGTCGCTCACCACATCTCACACCACCTCTTCAGTGCCAGCTGCTCCGACCCTCCTTCAGTCCCTACAGAACACCCTGGCCCAGGCCTTTTCTACACACGATGGATCCTCTGCAGGAGCCTTGGCCGGGAAACGCCTGCCAGTCCTTCCCATCGCCAGTGAAGCACCAGCTTTTAAGGAAAACCTGGATTCTCTGCACTCTTGGACCTGTGTTAGCTTTTAAATCATGTGTCTCAATCCATCAAACTACATTCATTTGTATGATTATTCAACTAGTAAGAAAGTGATGATTTGGGATTGAGACCATAGCTCAGTAGTGACATACTCACCTAGATTGTATGAAGTCCTTGGATTTGATTCTTAGTACCACATAAACCAGACATGGTAGCACATGCCTGTAACATTCAGGAGGTAAAGACAGCAACATGGGAAGCAAAAGTCACACTCAGCTACATAGAAAGTTTGAGATCAGTCTGGGCTACATAAGACCCTCTCTATTTGATAAGACTGCCGCATCTATGAACTCAGCACAACTGAGTTTATTTCCACAAGTCCTGCTCAAGATATGGCCTGACAATAATTCACCATGGAAGGGTACGATCAAGAGAGACACCTCCCCAAGAAGCTTTGAAGGTCAACTGAAAAGGGGGTGCAGTTGGGGAGTAATTTCCTCAATGGTAAACCCACTGGAGTGTCAGATATAAGCTAGTGCTGGCATCTCAGCTAGAACTCAATGAGTCATACATGCAAAAGGACAAAAAAAGTAGAAGAGAGAGACTGGCTGGGAAGAAAATTTGCAGTGGGAAAAAAAGGAAGGATGGGATTGAGTAATGGGTAAAATGACACAAATGCACTGTGTTGATACATGAAATTCCAAAGCAATAAAAATGACCAATAAAAGACCCTTTCCATAAGCAAAGAATAACAAATAAAGACATTGCTAGTCTGAGTGTGTGTTGTCTCCCCTCATGGGCTTGACTCGTCAGCTGATGCTGATATTTGGAAAGGTGGTGGTAGCTTTAGGAGGTGGAGCCTTGTTGAAGAAGGTGAACTAACTTGCTTTGTCTCTGTCTCAGTTTCTTTGTCTCCAAAATCAGACTCCTAACAGAATCAACCTCCTAGGATTGGCCCAAGAATTAAGGAGATATCATACACATTGATCATTTTACTTTGTGGCTTGCACAGAAGCCCTCAGTAAACATTGGCCATCATTGCTGTGGCCCTTTTACCAACAAAGAGTCACTGTGCCCAGAACTGGCACGCAGAAGCAGCAGCAAATACTGCTCGGGTGTCTCTTGGCACTTGCTTCCTGAACATGGCTAACTCAGACTATGGGAGCCCAAGGACTTCTGGGAGCCAGCTTTTGAAGTTCTGCCTGCCTTTACTGTGTGTGTGTGTGTGTGTGTGTGTGTGTGTGTGTGTGTATGTGTGTACAAGAGGGCATTCAAATGCGCGTGCCTGTGAGGGTCCACGAGTAACATTGGGAATCATCCTGGATCACTCTACCTCCTTTTGCTTTGCTCTGGAGTTTTCCAGCTCTACCTTCCAGAGTTAGAATTACAGGCCATTGCCATTTTTTGCCAGGCTTTTTTTTTTTTTTTTTTTTTTTTTTTGCATAGAATCTGGGATCCAAACTCAGGTTTTTTTGTTTGAGAGGCAAAGACTTTAACCCCCGAGTCATCTTCTCAGGCTTCCTAGGATATCTCCCCTGTCCTATTTCACCACTGCTGGATACACAGTGGTCTTAGGAGGGAAGTGCCCAAAATCTGTGGCTGTGTGGTAGCCCTGGACCTGGATAGCTTAGACTTGAAGAACACCCCCCCCCCATCTTCTTCTGCAGCTCTCAGCTCTTCAGAACCTAGGAATGAGAGAAGGGGAGACCCACCTTTCCCTCACCTCAGCTGCCTCTGCTAGAGAGGATGTACCATGCAAGCAGGTGGTCCTCTTCGTGTCCTATGACATGCAGGAATCCAGGAAGGCCGACTCTAGCCACGGAGGTAAGAGAAGCCAGCCAGCTCCCCATCACCACCGCCCTTCAGTTATTTTAGTCAAGTTCTTGGATTCCTGAACATTTGTGAAGCTTTCTCCCTGTCTATCACATTTAAAAGGCGCCATGAGGAGAAGAGAAAGTTTTTAGCTGGGTGTGATGTGATCTGGTTGCTTTTCCCCACTCCCATCTGATTTGATGGAAGGTAGAGGATTTTGAGTGACTCACAGAGCCCCTTACTCCTGTGGCATTGGGCAGAAACCTGGAGAGGGGCAGCTGCTTGTCCCG
Source organism: Typhlomys cinereus (assembly GCA_023101885.1). Classification (NCBI taxonomy): domain Eukaryota; kingdom Metazoa; phylum Chordata; class Mammalia; order Rodentia; family Platacanthomyidae; genus Typhlomys; species Typhlomys cinereus. The sequence goes on from JALPQD010000479.1 coordinate 1,309,263, forward strand.
TAACACAGAGCACACTGATGGCAGAGACATAACAGAGTCAAACCAGAGGCTCCTAACTAGACAGGCCTGCTCCCAGAAGGTTCTGCAATTCTTGAGATCAGCAGATACTTTGTATCTAGGAGCCTGTGTGCATTGTAGAGCAGATGCAGCCACTTATTTTGTTCAGGTCCCCACAAGTTAATGAATACTTGGTTTCCCAGATAGTGGACCTAGGGGCTAGAGAGATGGCTCAGAGGCTAAGCCTCTGTCTCATAAACAGAAGGCCCTGAGTTCAGATCCCAGATCCCAAGTAAAAATGCTAGGTGAAAATGATGGTCGCCTGCTCTGAAAAAGCAAGAGAGAAAGGAGGTAGAACAATCCAGATGATTCCTAAAGTCACCCTTGAGCCTCCACATGCATGTATGCACACACACACACACACACACACACACACACACACACACACACACACACACCACGATAATGGAGCTATTTTGGAAGGCAGTGGAAACTGTGAGAAGTGAAGCTTCAGTGGAAGAGAGAGGTCACTGGGAACATGTCATCGACAGGCCGGTGCCATTCTGCTGCTATCCTGTTTCTTCCTGCCCACCAAGAGGTGAGGAACTGCCTCGGATCCTGCCCCCAGCATGCTCTGTCCAAGTGCACGGAGCCAGGCAACTGCTACTGAACCCTCAGGAACTGTTGAGCCCAAGAAATTCTTTCCCCCTTTACATTGCTCAGACACATCTTGGTCACAGCTTCAAGAAAGGATCTAACATTATTGTCATAAGACTTGAAGAGGTCTGTAGCCTCCGCCACATTGAAAATCACAAGTATTTTCATCCTAACTATCTTTACTACACAGACGTTTGTAAAATACAAGCGAGACAATAGATCAATAAATAAGGACAAAAGCATAGTCAGGCAGAGTGGGTCACACTTGTCATCCCAGCACTAGGGAGGCCAAGGCAGGACGGTCTCCAGTTCCAGGCCAGCCTGGACGACACAGTGAGAAAACATTCTCCAGAAGAGACAAAGGGAAATCTCAGACAAGCGATGGTTTGGCATGAAAATGCATTGTGTGAATTGTGTGGCACCCTAAACAGGACGGTAGGAAGGTGCTTTCTGATCACTATAATGGGGAATGGAACTCATTGGCATGGACTTCCTGTGTGCTGGGTACCCCTTTGATTTTTACATACTCTGACTATATCAATATTCACAGTAGCCAAGCAAGGTTTAAACTGTCTTCGCTCCCTACTTTGCAGATGAGGAACTTGAAACCAAGTTATTGGCCTGAAATCAACATCCAGAATGATCCTGGGAGTCCACCACCATCTAGAGGCGTAGGATTCCCTGCAGGGATGGAGAGACCTCACACTGGGCTACCCTAGGAGCTCCCCATGAACTGGTGGGGGTGCTGAGCATGATCACAGTGCTTCAGGCTAGAAGCAACCTGGAAAAATGCAGTGGGTGACCAGGGAGGGTGGGGAGGCTGGGGACCGCATCAGGGGATCAGGCAGATGGCAGAAAGGCCTGGGTGTGGCTCTTCTGAAGGATGGCCTGGTCATGCTCTGGGGGTCCACATGACAGACACACGAGCCTGGCAGCCACATAGTCAGCCACTGAGGTAATCTAGGTAGCAAGTCCAGCCAAGGAGGAACACCTGGCCATCCCAATCTGCTTCCAGAACACCTGTCTCTGCAGGTAGCCAAGTTCCAAGATGAATCTAAAACCTCGCAGTTGGCACTTTCGAGCTCTAACTAAATGAGATGGCACTTGGCTAGGGATGACAAATTACCTAGACTTTGAATGAAGCAAGAAGATACTTGAGCAGTGTTTGGGACCTTAGGTAATGCGATCTTTACTGTTCAGTTTTCCCTCTGCTAATGGACACTTCTGCCACTGTCACTGGCTTCTTTTGAGGCGTCAATGACACAGCATGCTAAGGCCATCTCAGCAATGTCTGGCACAGGGCGGCCACTAAGAATACTCATCATGTCATTCTCATACAGAAGATGGTGAGAGTTTTCCATGTACCAGGGACTGCACTGGAAGCCCGCATCCTCACATTCACATGCCAGTGTAGGTCCCGTCTTCAAGCACCATGATTGAAGATCGGTATAGTGAAAGCTTTATCCCGTTGAGAATGACTAAAGAGGCTTCTGAGCTCCCTGCCCTGCCAGGAAGGCTCCAGAAGAGCCCACGTCACACTGCATGGTGGCCTTAGTGTCTTCATCTAGCAGCCAAGTCTGGTTCTCGTCCCTGTTCAGAACTAACCATCCTGGCTTCCTGTCACAGTTACTCTTTCAGCTGCTGCGAGACAACACTCAGACTCAAGTAACTTGAGGGGAGAAAGGAGATTTATTTGACTCATATTTCCAGAGAGGATACAATCCACTATGGCAGACATGGCATGGTGGGTGGCAGAAGCTGGAGGTGGCCCAGGTCACTGCAGCCATTATGGGGACACAGAGAGAGAGCAAACAGTTGCAAGAGCAGACTAGCAGAGGAAGCAGGGCGGGGCTACCCAACCTCAAGGCCCACCCGCTATGATGTACCTTCTGCAGCAAGGCTCCACCTCCTGAAGGCAGCAGAAGACTCTCCAAACATTAACATCAGTTAAAAATGCAAACGCATGAGCCCATGGGGGGGAGGGGAGGAACTCACATTCAAACCACAACACGGCCTATGCTGCCTTCCATTCATTCCTTCATCCTGAACCTAAGCCACAGTAAGTACCGGTGTGAGTGAGGACTTAGATTAAGCCTAGATAGAAGCCCAGACTTCACCCCAAGCCAACACCGACAGGGAAAGGGGAGAAGTTACCCCACAGCTTCTGGGATTTCTCAGGAGCAGGCTGAGCTGTGAATCACTACAGAAGAACTTATGACCAAAGCTATAAGGAACAATGGTTCCATGCATTGTGAGAACTACACAATTTGAGTTCTCGTTAAGAAAGGGACTGTACAAATTGGCTTGGAATAAAATCTTAAAACGTAAAAATAATACTAAAAATAATATTTTAACAAAAACATTAAATACAATAATATTTTAATAAAATAATATTAAATAGAATAATATCAAGCCACAACATCAGAGAAAAATTATATCTCTATTAACTGATCATTTCTACAATGCTCTTATTGTCTTACACTTTTGGTGACATTTTCTCTGATAGGTTCTCTAATGACAAGAACTATGTGTTGCTATTCATTAGAGAGAGATAATTAGACATTGTTCTAATTGATCAGAACAACTTTATGAACAGTTTATTATAAATGAAATGCCTCTTTCCCTTCAAAATTTGATACAGGGAAATGTCACAAAAATATGTATGATTAAACTAAGACTTGATAGATGTGTTACATATGCTTTACTTGTGAACTATGTGAATGTGCTCACTATGAATAATACTGCTTCAAGTTTGTGCCCTAAAAACATGGGACTTGATACAGACTATTCCCTACATTTTCCTACCTAAAGAGAGACCTTCTAAAAATTTGTGCAAGTTGTTGAACTACTCGTGTGCTATAACAAGAAGTCTTGTGACTGGGGAGTTGGCAGATTGATGGGGTGCTGGTAAGAGATGAGTCAATCCTCCACTGACACGTTTACACCCTCTGCATCGAAGATTTCATGTGTTAGCTTCTGGCTTCATACATTTCATACTTCTCCTCCCATTCCCTTTATGCCTCCAATGCTAGGTATTACAGGATCCATTCACAGCCCAACAAGACCCAGGCTCACGTTCAGGCCTCACTGCCAAAGCTAGTGGACATATAACAGGTACTCAACTGACCCCTGGGGAATAGACAACAGGCCATCATATTCCATCACAGCCAGCAATACCATAACACATGCAAAAGTGGTGGCAATCATAGCTATCCATCCCTCTAATCCAAAGCCAAATGCTCTCCATAGCAATTTTGCCTGTGCCAGATGCCAAAAACACCTGCCCTTGCCTGCTATGCTTGATGCTAATTAGCCAAGTGGCCCATTGTCCACCAGCCCCTGGAATGAAAGAACCACATCAGCTGCAATAAGGATGCTGTAAGTGTAGCCCGTGACACGGGATCTGCAGCAGCATCTGCTCTCGACTCTCCTGGGAATCGGAGTGACCTGTACTTGGCAGTTCTGTTCTTCAAGCTATATTCTAAGACTTGACACAAAACGTGGCTTCAGAAAGAAATGGAAGGAATAATGGAAGTGGGAATTTCTCTCGTGACTGGGCACGATCCCTTATCACCATGATTTTTATCCTTTTGAAAAAACCGTGAGTTTTTTGTTAGTCGAAACCACATGGAAAGAGAGGTAAGACATTCTTGTCCAGCTCCAGATATGTCAAGGGAAGAGTCTGGCTTAACATCTTCAAGAATGCTTGACAGGAAAGGTGTCAGTGAAGGACATTCCTGACCATGCTGTGTCCTTCCCATCTTTAAAAACATGTCATACTTAACCTCAAAATAAAAATAAAGAAATCTCATAAAGTTCCACCTTCTTCCCAGCATGCAACACTGAAATACTAGAATGGGGAATTATTTGGAAACACAAGTTTTTATCACTGCTCTGGTTTTGCAACTGCCTAATAGGTTGGCTTGTAGCCCATGTGTTACTTACTGGAACCCAAAAAACAAGTGGCATGCTAGAAAACAGCATTCACTGAAAGCAAAGCTCTTGAATTTGCAGAAAAAAGTAAGGCTCAGAGAGAGAGAATAACTGGACCAAGATCACATGGTAATCTGGCAATGGTGATGTTTCAAAAACTAAGACCTTCACTCAGAGGGAGGTTTGGCATTCACACACAAAACATGCTCTAGGGGATGGGAGGTAGAAAGGGGGAGGCACTGAGAGAGGGAGGGAGGATGAAAGGAAGGGGAAAAGGGGGGAAGTACAAGGGGGAACTGGGGAGGGGTAGAGGGAAGGAGAGGACTAGGGTACCTATTGAGCTTGTATGATTGGGGAAAATTAAATAAATAAATAAATAAATAAAACCTCCAATTTCTCATCCAAACTTCCAAAGACCTGACACTCCCCTCACTACCACTACCACCATCAGCACCCTCCAACCTTCTAGAAGCTTCTGTCCTTCTGACCAACAGAAAGCCCCTCTGTCTTCTATCACATGCTTTATTGCTTACCCACACAGTCGACACCTGCTTTCCATATTGATTCCCTGAGATTTGGCTCCCAGCTCTGGCAGAGGCAGGAAACGCACATGGACTTGTTGGGAGCCCAAGTGCTTTTTGGGAAGCTTTGAGATGGAGCTCAGAGCCAAATGGCCTTATGCTTTTCATCACATAAAGCCTACAGATGGAGCTTTGGACCAACGAGCACCAGCCAGAAACAAACGGGATGTTGGGTAAATTTGTGATAGACCCGGAGCTCGTGGCAGCTACTCCGCTCGAGCTGGACTTGGGGTTGACCTGTGTTGGCTGACAATTGGGTAAAGTCCTCTTTGAAAGCGCCTCTAGCATGGCCCTCTCTGGATTCACACATCCAGCCAGGAGGTAAATTGCATTTTGTTGCTTTGTGTCTACTCCACTCTCCGTGGTCTAGTAGATGCCATCAAAGCTTCCTGCTGGATCATTGCATGGCCAAAATCTTTCCCATCATTCAAATACCATCTCCTGTATGAAACCTTCCAGAAACATCCAATTATCTTGGCACTATCCTCATCCTACCAGCCACTATCTACTCATCTCTTAGTTTCCTCTTAACATGCCCCATTCTCAAGTTCTTTCGCTAGCAAAGCACTAACATGGCTCTGTTGTGAAAACCTTAGACTCTGGGCTCGGGTTCCTGGGTTCTCAAGTTCAAGTCCTGGTTTCTCCATCTGTTAACTATCTGTCCTTATAACATAACTGTTGGTTGTATGCTTTATTTTCCCACATGCAAAAAAAAAAAAAGGAAAATAAAAATACCTACTTGATGAGCTTGATATGCAAATTAAAAGAACTCATCCAAAGCAGTTTGAACAGTGCCTGGACACCTTTTGGAGCTCTATAAACAGTGGTCATTGGTGGTGGTGGCGATTTTCATGTTGCAGTTTGTATCTTTCTGCTCTCCAGTAGCATGTATGACAGAAGAAGACCATGGTTGCCCTGTGTACCTCTGCCTCCAATTTTTGCAAATACCCTAATGGATTTTTGGCACCCCATAATGTCTGCAAAAGGAGTGAATAAGAAGCCCTCTGGGGTGTTTGCTCTGCCACTCTCTGCATCTCTGAGATTTAGTCCTAAATGCCACTTTCCCTTCTCCCAAGTCTAATTATTTATTCATCCTTCTGATTCCCCACATTTTAATCACATGGGTTTTATTGTTCTACTTGGCTTTGTTTTGTTTGAGACAAGTCCTTATGTAGCTGAAGCTCACCTTGAACTCTCCATGTAGCCAAGGATGACCTTAAGCTCCTTATCCTCTTGCCTTTGCCTCCCAAGTTCAAGTACAGCCATGCACCGCCATGCCCAGCTTTCTTCAGTGGACTAAATTCATCATCTGTATCTGTGCTATGGACTCCCAAAGGCATGACCCATGTGATAGTCACCTCTGTATCCTCAGGCCCAGCAGGCTGTCTGACACATGGCAAGATCCTATGCAGACAGAAGAACAAATATCTCTGCTATAGATCCGATGCTAGCACATTCCCTTGAGCTCACACAGCTTCCCATCACTCACAGTGAACATTCATGTTCCTAAGCGTGTTCCTGTCTAGCCATGCTGTGACCTCTGGTATTGTCCTCTCTCTTTTACCCTCTGAGCTCTGTCTTATGTCATAATCACCAAGCAAGCCACCTGTCACCTGCTAGCCTTTACTGTCATCCTGCCCCTGCCTAGGATGTTTCTTCTCTTAGAACCACGGCTACTGCTCAAATGACTTAGCAATGGACTCCTTCCACCATACTAATCAATCCCCTGTCACCAGTATTCTCAAGACATAACTGACCTGTCCCGGTCACTCTTTAGTTTTCCACACTGGGCAACAAGATCGCAAAAGGCTAAGGAATATGTTTGTGTCAGGGAGTTTGTGAACTTCAGGGACAATGTTCAGAGGAAGCACTTGGGGTATCTGTTCAGTAGAGCTGAGAGTATCGCAACTTGATTTTGAGATTTGTATGAGCCCCCATTTCAGTCTAAATGGAATGTTTAGCCATTCCTAAATTCTCAGACTCAATTCAGCAAGTATCCATCCAGCTCAATTTTTTTTCCTGTGTTCATCATAGAAGGGAGGCCACACCCTCACTGACCAGAGAAGTCCTCGAACTGGGAGCAAAGACACGTTAAAATGCCTATAATATACAGAGCTCCATCTCAGAAGGTTGACAAGGATGGCCATGCCCTTCCTCAAACACATTTGAGGAACCAGTCTGTTGCACTTCATATGCATAGGTTGCTGATAAATGACCATCAAATGGCTTAAAGGAACAAGGGTTTTATTTTCTTACAATTACTGGTTACAGTTCTCAGTCTAGCTTGATGGGAGATCACACACCAACACCGGGGCCGAGGGAACTGGCCACACCATTTCTACATAATGGCTGAGAGAAGGACGATCCTTACTTGCCAGACCAGCATGTCTGGCCAAGTGTACAAAAGGATGCCAACTTCCTCAACCAGCTTTCAGTATTTTACTCATCTGTTCAGGGCCTAGTCCCACCCACCATAGCCTGAGCCTTCCCCATCAGCTAGACAATCTCCTTCAGGTTTGCTCTGGGCCTAACTCAACCACTAATTCTCCACAAATGTGCCCAGAGCTCAAACCCTCAACAGTCAAGTTGATACCTGTGCTAACCATGACACAGTCCGAGCATCTTCACAGCCCATCTTGCTCAGGCCTCTCCCTCTGCCCCATTGCATAGATGGATCAACCTAGGTATAGAATAAGGACATGACTTGGCCAGTCTTAAAAGCTGAATTACACAGCGTACCACTTTGTGACATTATTGGCAGGTCAATGGTTGTAATGCTCTGGTGGGCAGCCGTCTGTGTTCCAGTGGATGGCCCCCATGTACATGACAGTTGCAGTAAATTATTCCATGGGTTAAAACAAAATAAAGAAGAACCCATGAAGATGGGAAGGAAAGGCATAGTGAAGGTGCAGAGGGGCAGTGAGGGGTTTAATCAAGACAATATATATGCCTGTATAAAAAGTTTATCTTTTTTTGAGATAGGAAGTGACTATGTAGACCAGGGAAGCTTTGAACTTGTGGCAGTTTTTTAAATTTTTTTCTATTTGTGTGTGTGTGTGTGTGTGTGTGTGTGTGTGTGTGTGTGTGTGTGTATCAGAGGGTACCGTATGACCCTATGAAGAACCAAGAGTGGCTTTGGGAATCATCCTGGATACCTTCTACCTTCTTTTTGCCTTGCTCTGGTATTTCCCAAGCTCTGCCCACCAGGGCCACAAGTGCAGACCACTGCCATTTCCATCTGATGCTTTAACATGGGATCTGGAATCCAAACTCAGGTCCTTTTGCTTACACGGCAGAGTCTTAACAACCTCTGAGCCCCCAAACAATAAAAATTTTAAAATCAAGCCCTGATAAAGGAAGCATGGGCCAGATTCAGTACTCCTACTGTGTCATGCTCCCTTTTAGAACTATTTTAGAAAAATTTGAAAATGATGTCACAGATGCTTACAATAGAGACAAAGACAATTAACAGATATAGCAACACAGTATGGAACAAGATGCAAACTAAAACACACAGCACAGGAAGGTGCTATTGTAGCCTATTGTATGTAGTCAAGGAAGCAGGCCTTTCCCTGGGGGATTTCTGGCCTTTCCACCAGTGGGCAGAAATAAATACATCGGGTGTCTCATTTGTGAGAGGGATCCAAAGAGGTTATCAGTAGGAAGAAAGCAGGGTGACGATATTCACACCCAGGGCCCTGGGAATGCACAGCACTTTCGACTCAAAGGACTTCATTCCTCATCCACGCCTACCCATCCACATGCACAGCCTGACGGAAACAGTGCCTTGTTCACCATCGCAGAATTAGGCAGCACCCAATGTAAAATAAAGCTCAGGCTTCTATTGCCAAAGGAAGCACAAAGCAAGAAGAGAACGCATGTGACCATCACTTTTGATTGACAGCTTGGCAGAATTCTGAGTCACCATTCAAATACATCTCTATGAGTGTATTACAAGAAAGGTTCAACTGAGAAAGGTACCCTGATCATGATCAATATCATCCTATGGTCTGAGGTCCAGGACTGAAACAAAAAAGGGCAAAAAGAGGTGAGCAATGTGGCAGTTTCTGCTGTTCGCTCTGTAGTCTGACAATACTATGACGCCAGCAAGAGAAAGGCGGATTTATTTGCCGTACAATTCCAGACGGGATTCAGTCCATCATATCAGGAATTTCATAGCAGAAGGCACGGTCAGAGGCGGAAGCAGGAGGCTGGCTCAGGTCACCCAAGTCATCGCGAAAGCAGAGAGAGCAAGAACAAACTGAGAGGAAGCAGGACCAGGCTACCAAACCGCACGTCCTTCCCCCACCCACCCACAGCAAGCCCTGTTACAGAGAGGCACCTCTGATGGCGTCACAAACATCAACACTAAAGAATCAAATACATGAGTTAGTGGGGGCAACTCAAATTTAACCATGATACTCACCAATAGTCATCTCTCTCCACTTCCTGACTGTGGATTCAATGTGGCTATCTACCTCACATTTCCGCCATCATGCCTTTCCCCCACAGTGGACTGCATCCTCAAGCTGTAATGCCAACAAACCTTTCCTTACATTGCTTTCATCAGATATTATGTCACACACTCGGAACAATAAAGCTCGGAATTAAATATGTGTTTACAAACATCCTCTGTCAATTACTGTTTGTGTTGATTGCAAAATGCAGTCACAAAGTTTGGTTACGATGGCCTCAGGAGAGTCCTATGATGCTTTTTGTCAACAGAGTGTTGTGGTGGTGATGTTATGCTAGCTTGCAGGCCCAGGCATTAAAAACTGACATTTTCTACTTTCTGTAACTTTAAATGCTTATCCTTAGATCCAGCCACCAAGCTAAAAAATAAATTAGGTCAACAAGAGTGACCACAATTGCATGATTTGACTTTCAGTCTGTTAACATCCCAAATCAATGCCAGATATGGGAGTGAGGGTCCCTTTTGAACAGTTTCCCTGAAGTGCTGACCGCTGATAAGAGAAAACTTCAGCTGAGAGCATCTAAAGAAACCAGATGAAACCCAGTGGGGCACACATATGAAGACTTAAAAATAGGTGGGAGTCTGATGGGGGAGAAGAAGGATTGTAATGGAAGAGAAAGGGGGATAAGGATTGAGAGGATGGAGGTGTGAAAATATCATAAATTCACTATATTCATGTATGGAACACTAAAGAAATTTTTTAAGGGAGAAAAGGGAAAAAGCCACCACCTGACCAAGCCAAATCAATGCCTCGCTTGGTGAGGCAGAAGAATAAAACGAGAATTACCACAATTAGCCGCCCTATTGGGGAGACAGCTCATTATCCAACAACAGGTAAAGGAAAACAGATTTTGCATGAAGGTGCCAACAGCAGCCTAGTCTGCAACACCAGAACACTGTCCTTCGGGGTGTTCAGTGCAAGCCCCCATCCCCACCAGGAGCTGATGGATTTGCCTGTGACGTGGATTCATGGATCTGATCACCAAGAGGTAGAAATGAAAGGGCTTTTTTTCTTTCATTACCATCCCTGACAATCTTGCTTTCCACCCTCGGAACTTTGAATTCTCCAGCTCTAAAGAGTCTGGAGGAGGGAGGAATGCTACCTGTGGACAGCTACAATGTTTCTATTTAGCTAGAAGATAAGACTTCCACTCCCCACTCCGCCAAGATCAGTGGTCAGAGAAGGCTTTTGACTTTAGCTGGAGTGATTGATTTTAACTCTGCAGAAAAGAATGGGGTGCCATTTCACAAACAGGGTAAGGGTGAGTGGGTCGTGAGGCAGCGGACCCCCTGATGTGCCTCTTAGGACTCCACCCTGAGATTAAAGTCACATGGCAAAATTGCCAATGACCTAGGAAATTGAGGAATAAGTTTTGAGCTTTGATCAGACCCGGAACCACATGGACAAAAGGAGCATGGGACAGATGTGATTAAAATGAAGCTACAAATCTAAACCACACCTACCCATTAAATACAGACACAATAAATTACAGACTCCCACCTATTTTCAAGTCTGTAGAGTATTCTTATTCGGGTACTGATCTATTTACGAATCTATTAACTATTTTTCTTTCCCTCTCATTTTTCCACCATCCAACATACAATAGACTTACCTGCTAATTCATCTTGCATCTCGGAACAGGGTGTCTGTCAAGGGAGCGTGTGACTAAGCTGCAGGTGAATGGACACAACAAGCTTTCAGCTACCTCACTCAGATGGCAGGACAGCAGCAGCTGTAATTCTTGGTGGTTCTCCTCCTCCTACCTCGATGATTTGAAATCCAGGTTCATGTGCACAACTCCAGCGTGCCTACCGCCAGCTTTTCCTGCTGGCCGGTGACATCACCACTCCCCCAGCTTCGCATCTACTGCCTTCCCCGTCATCTGTTGTGCGGGCCTGAGAGCCCACAGACTGCTCACTGGTAGCAGCAAACCTTCCAGAATCGATGCCTTATCTTCATCATAGTCACTGTTTCTGCTCCTCCGATCGAGCCCTGAGGGAGAAGCCTGTCCACTCCCTTCCCTGTGTACTGGCCTTCTTTCTGAAACTCCTGAGTGACCGAGTGCTTTCCCACCAAGGACATTTACCCTCCTGTCTTCTTACAAACACTCCACCTCAGATGCCACATCTATCACGAGGCTTTCTGCAACCATAGTCTTTACAATAAAGCTCTAAGCATTCTCGATCGCATTTATCCATGTATGGTTTCCATGGCACCAATCATCTCATGATGATTTTTCTTTCCTTGTGCACATACGAGCTGTCTATGTTTTGACGTCTGGTGAGAGCAGAGACTTTACCTTCACTTCTGGACTCCCATCCTCAGTGCACAGCCTAGGGGCAGAGAGTGTGACCATTGTACTTGCAGGAGAAATGTGTGTGTGTGTGTGCGTGTGTGTGTGTGTGTGTGTGTGTGTGTGTGTGTGTGTGTGTGTGAAAGAGAGAGAGAGAGAGAGAGAGAGAAACAGAGACAGAGAGAGAACTGTATATGCCCATTGGGGCTCAAGGGTGATTTTTGGGAAACATCTCTGATTGTTTCTATCCCTTTTTTGCTTCACTCTAGGATTTTCCAGGACTGGAAGTACAGGCCATCACTACTTCTGCCTGGCATTTTCACTTGGGATCTAGGATCCGGACCCAGGTCGTTCTGCTTTCGAGGCAGAGTCTTAACCCCTGAGCCATCATCTCTCCATACCTTCATCTTTTGAAAAACATTTTCACAGCTTCTGTGCTTGGTAATTCCTATTTCTCAGACTTGTGTCTCCTTATCCATCCACAGAGCCAGTGCTGATCCCACTGCATCACACCTAGTGGCGTCCAGTTGATTTCCCTGCTTCTGCCTTACACGAGAAGGATAAAAGAAAACACCATCTTCATTCAGCCTGGAGGGAAGGAGGAGGGGGGAAATGCAGGGGAACTTCCTAGAGGAAAATATAATTGTGCTCCCAAAATAGGAACAGGCTGTGGCTTATATGCCCAGATAATGGACCTAAAGAAAAAAAAAAATCCTAAGCAACCGTGTGGCTGAACGATAACAGTGAATCAGCAATACAACCCTTGACGTTCAATTCCCAGTTTGGGAGGTACACAGGCTGCATCAGGCATCTGCTGGCCTATAAAGTGAACTAAGTGGTTCTGTCACAAATGACCTCCTTCTCCTAGTTCCCACACTGCCTATGTGGAGTGGGTAATGAAGCCTGAAGGGTAGAAACAAGAGACCCGTGGCCAGATTTACAGGTGACATTATGGCCAGAGTCATCATATAAAACAAACACAAGGTTGCCTTGAGCATTTCCTGCTTTAAGAAGAAAAGTCTGTGCTTCACTCTTAGAGATTCTCTTTTTAGCTTTTTGCATGTATGTATGGAAAGACATACATGCATGAATGCTTGTTCACATGCACATGCATGTGGTAGCTTAAGACCAATGTCAGGGATCATCCTTGATTGGTTTTTCTTATTCCTCAAGGGTAAACATCTAGATCCAACATAAAGCTGGCCAGTTGGGCTAGTCTTGCTAGCTAGCATCCTAGGGGATCCCCAGTCTCTGACTTCTGAGGTTTGATATACAGTAGAGCTGCCACACCTACCTAGTGTTTGCATGAGTTCTGGGGATCCAAAATTTGGTTTAATCACCACAGCTTCTCACAGTTGGTCATAACATCTCCTTTCTCTGCCTTCTCCCCCCTCTTTTTTTCCCCTCTTCCCTTCCTCCTTCCATATTTTCCTTCTCTCACTAAATATTCATTGGTAAGCTTTGTGCTCAGCATCAGAATTTAGCCATATTCTGGTCCCTGGATATTTACACATTCACACTTTCATGTAGACAAGAAGACAAATTGACCATTAATTTCAGTACAGTGCACTAGGTCCCGACATACAGGAAATGGTTTTATGGAGATTGGACATTTAAAGGAAAGTCAGGAAAACTCAGAAAGGACCGCACTAGGAGGTATGTGCACCCAGGACTGAAATGAACAAATGTGAATAATCCTCGGTACCCAAAAGACAAAACGTGGTCCTGGTCCAAATGTCCCAGGCAGAGGTACATTGATCCTGATCCTTAGGACCAATGCCTTCACAATGAGGCCTCACATGATCTGTTCATCCTAAGAAGGGGAGGCAGGGCTGGTGAGATGGGTCAGGGATTAAGACTCTGTCTCGCAAGCAGAAGGTCCTGAGTTCAGACTCCAGGTCCCAAGTACAAAATGCCAAGTAGAAATGGAGGCGGCTTACACTTCAGGCTCTGGTGGGTGGAGCCTGGGAAATCCCAGAGGGAAGTAAGAATGAGGTAGAAGCAACCTGAAGTCACCCTTGGCCTTCCACAAGGACACACAATGCCCTCTGATACACACACACACACACACACACACACACACACACGCACACACACACACACACACATTAAATGAATGAAGGGATGAAGGGTTCTGGAAACTGGCCCAGGGGTTAGAGTTTTTGCCTCACAAGCAATAAGACTTGAGTTCAGATCCCCAGATCCCAAGTGAAACATGTGAGACAGACAGTGGAGACCTGTAATTCTGGCAGATCTGTGCACATGCATGTGCAAAAAAAGTATTCTTCTCTCTAGACTGTGGCCCCACTTCTTTCTTCTCCCACAGCCCTTCATATCACACACCGCTCGCTCTAAACCCCTCTGTTCCCAAACTTCTCCTTGCCTAATCTCCCTTTTGGCTTTTCAGCTGTTAGATCGTTGCTCTGAAAAGGTTCCTGCAGTGGGTTGGTAGTGACCCCCCCCAACTCATGCCTACCTGGAACCTCAGAATGTGATCCCTTTTGCAGACAGACTTGATGAACTAAGGGAAGTCGTGCTGACTTAGGGTGAGCTCTAGATTTAATGACTGGTGTCGCCACTGAAAGAGGACAGAGCTCACGGACACGTGGGGACAGATCCGAGTAGGCAGATGCTGCAGTGCAGGGGCAGCCAAGGAGGCTGACTGCTCCCGGACACTCGGGAGACTCGTCTTCCCTGCCCCCTCGAGGCTCTGAGCTGCCTTGCTAAGGAGCAGACCTTGAGGTGAGGAATGGTGGAGCGCCACGGGCAACCTTGGCGCAGCCAGATCTGCTTCTTACCTAAGCGGGCCTTGACCATGCACGTGCTTTGCTTCATGGGAGATGAGCCAGCCGGAGAAAGCCTAGGACTGACAACACCTTGGTTTTTGACTTCAGGAATGTGGGACGCCTTTGTTATCCTGCCATTGCAGTTCGTTGTCACTGTGCCCCTAGAGAGAAAAGTGCTCTATCTACCATGAGCCGCAACTCCCCGCCCCAGCTTGTTCAGACTGTGTGCACATCCCCCCCACCACACACACATAAAAATCAGAACCCCATCTTATATGACCTGCCATGGTTTATACTTGCAGATTCATTTCTGTAAGCTTTTCATGAGCGTGTACCTCCCTTACTAGCTGCAAACTCTAATTTACTAGGGAATCTTGCTTGTTTCAAATCTCCTTAAAACCATCAGGGTTCACATAATATGGATATCGGCCAGACAAAGTGGCTTATACCTGTAATCTCAGCACTCAGGAGGCCAAAGTAAGAGAATCACAGTGAGTTCAAAGCCAGCCTGGACTACAGAGTGGTTCCAGGTTAGTCCAAGCTACAGTGAGACACTGCCTCAAAAAAAAATGCAGATATTCAATAAATGCTATTCTATCAATTCACTGATCATCAACTTATCCCTAAGTCAGTCAGTGAGATGGCTCAGTAGGTAAAGGCGCCTGCTTGCAAGCTTAGTGGCCAGAGTTTATCCCCAGAACCTACATGATAGGAGAGAACTGATTTCTGAATGTCATCCTCTGATCTCTACCCACCTGCCTTGGAGCTCTTTTTCTCTCCCTTCCTCTTCCTCTTTTTCCTTCTCTTCCTCCTCCTCCTTCTATTTTTCTTTCTCAAAATGAATACACGAAACATTTTTAAAATGTATCCCCTAAAAGATAAATAACAAAAAGTACATGTGCACACACTATCATCTAAAAAAGTGCCATGCATAGCCCGACAGGTCCCGGGCATTAACTAGTGCAGGCATCCTAGAGGTAATCCAGTGGACCTCACGTGATGGGAGACAGGGAAAAGGATGGAAAATGGGCAGGAGGGGAGAATGGAAAGGGATGTGAGGTGGGGATGGGTAATGGGTGACAAAAACACACAAATTCATTGTTAATATATTTAAAATACTAGAGCAGATAATTCAAAGGAAACCTCTGGTTCCACAGAAGCAGACAGATGGGAGGTTGGAAGTGGGAGGGATTGGTGAAGGAGGAGACAGTGGAAGAAAGAAAAGGGAGGAGGGAGGGGAGAAGGAAGGGAGGGAAGAGAGGGAACAGGGAAAACCACTCATTATGTTTGTGAAACTAGAGAAATAAAAATGTAAATATATTTAAAGAAATAAATAGCTTTTAAAACTATCATACAAAGAATGTTGCAATTATTTTTTTAAAAAAATAGGACTTTGCATGACCTGTGCAATGACCAACATGTCATTGACCCCCCCCCAAAGTCTAGCATGGATCACAGGCTCTAAGATCCTTAGAGGCAAGAGATTAATAGCCACAATAGTTCCTATACTAAAGGGGAACACAAAAAAGAGCTCTAAGCAATGCTACTGAGTCCTTACACCTCACCAGAGAGGAAGGCCCAGAGGGAAGTTTGACATGCACAGTAAAAGATGCTTCCAGGATGGGGGGGTGGAACAATGGGAGAAAGGGAGGGAGGGGGAAAGGAAGGGGAAAAGGGGGAAGGGAACAAGGGGATCCAGGGAGGGGTGGAGGGAGGGAGGGGAATGGGGTACCTATCAAGTTTGTATGAGTGGAAAAAATAAATAAATAAAAAAATTCATCCACAAACTGTCAACAATCTGAAAGGGAAAAGAGAAAGGCAAAAGGAGGGAGACCCTGTTATGGAGCCCCCAGAGGATGGATTCCAAGACAAAGCTTTCACACAGGATGCCTGAAACCAACTACTTTCCAAATGCCTCTACCTGTGCCCCTCCACTCCCAGTGACCCCCAGCCTTCATCATGACCCAGGTCCTATGCTCACCTCTGAGAGCCCAGAAGGCAATTTCCTACTCCCTTGTAATGAATGCACCCCGATAGTTTGTGTTCTCTGTTCTATCCCACACTCCACCTGTCTGCTCCTTGTCTCTCTTCCTCTCCTCCTTCTTAAGTGGCTTGTGCTGTGGATAAAACCATTAAATTCACTCTACAAACAACAGGCAGTGATAGTAGGTTCCAGATAAGGGCTCCAGGGGGCAGAGGTCACAGCTACTTCATTCGCACCTCTACTCCTAGAACACAGCACAGTCCTTGCGTGTCCCAGCACATAGTCATTACTTGCTAAACTTGTTAAGTGAACAGATCAATATTATTGCTTACTGAGTTTCATCTTTCAATTTCTCCTTCCAAGTTCTCTCTCCATACCCAATGCTACCCAAATATTCGTCCTTCTAGACCTTTCAGATTTGTTCTCTCCAAGGCCAACACACACAACAGTGTCTGATTATGTTCACAGATTCTCTCATGAGATAAGCCGCTCAATCAGTCCCGTGAGCTAAAATACAGATCTCAACATCCAACTTCTCTGTTAGAAACTCTTCTGTCGATTCTGATTTTATAACTCACTTTCATCCAAGGCATCCAACATGGAGAAAGGCAGGCATGATTTACGAGTTCATTTTCCCATCTTTATCTTGGTGGTACTTGGTCATATTAGGTACAGGTGTCAATTTGATGGTTGGGAGTTCCAGTTCTGGGCACATTCATAGAGAATTAGTGGTTGAGGTAAGCCCAGAGCAAACCTGCAGGAGATTGTCTGGCTGATGGGGAAGGCCCAGCCTATGGTAGGCGGAATTAGTCCCTGGGCAGGTAAATAAATGGAGGGAGCTGTTGGAAAAAGGGAGCATCCTTGAGTATACGTGGCCAGACATGCTGGTCTGGCAAGTAAGGATTGTCTCTCTCTTAGCCTTCAAGTGGAGATGGTATGGCCAGTTCCCTCAGCCCTTGGTGTTACAATGGGCTGTCCTGCCACGATAGTCTAAGAACTGTAAGCTAACTATCATAAGAGAATAAACTCCTTGTTATCTTAAGCCATGTGACGGTGACTTTATCAGCAACCATGCAGGTGAACTGCAACATCATGCAATGAACACACTTTTAATTATAACATGACACCCTCTCACGTGCCTATGTGCTGTCCACAGCTGTCTCCTCCACTCTGGGTTCTTTCACTAACTCACTCAATTAAGGAACGAGCCCTAACATTCTTCCAGCCAATGTTCAAAGTACAGGCACCTCTCGACCAACTCTACTGTACACACAGTTACTCTTATACATATACTCATAATTAAGATCCATATGTATCATTTATTTTTGTGAGGTGTGTGTGTGTGTGTGTGTGTGTGTGTGTGTGTGTGTGTGTACCAGAGGGCACTTGAGTGTGTGTGACTGTGGACCAAGCATGACTCCAGGAATCATCCTGGATTGTTTTATCACCATTTTGCTCTGCTCTGGAGTTTCCCAAGCTCTGCCTTCAGGGTCCAGAAATGCAGACCACCACCATTTCCACCAGGTGTTTTTACATGGGATCTGGAATCCAAACTCAGATCCTTCTGTTTGTGAAGCAGAATCTTTAACCCCTGAGCCGTCTCTCCAGCCTCCACATGTGTTGTTTCTTACATGTTGCAGGTTATCTTTCTTTTTTCTCCTTTGCCTATTAGCTCCTTGAGGATATACACGCACGCAATGCTATGTCTCTTCACTTGCATCTCTGCTCTAAGCACACAGCAAGCAGAGTGGGAAGACAGGAGAATGGGATGGTGGAAGGGAGGGAGGGGAAGACTCAGATGAAGGCCCCTCATTTCCTTATCACAGCTCTGTTCTTCATCCAACTCTGTCAGATTTGGCATCTGTTGCCTTTATTGTTTATCCAGCTTCTAAAATGTGAGATGATGATGAGCCCAACTTTTTTAACAACTTGACAATCGATGTGTTTTGCAGCATTAGACCTCAGGCACATGTCCTACCTTGTGGAAGTTCCCACTGGTTCATGATCTTAATTCCTCGCAAATTGTGCAAAGAAGTAGCTGGAAGCAGCAACCTCTGCTATTTGGAATCTGAGGATATCAACACCCCCCTAACATTCTTTTCTCTGCTGAAAGACACTTTAATAACTGGATGGTGTCATGAGAACACATTCCTGGGTGGTCTTACTTCTCATGGGCTGAAATCCCCTTTAAGAACAAACCATCATGAACTCTCCTCTCTCCCACCCCCATTCTTCCCACCTTCTCCTCTCTTGCTTACCTATCCTTCCCTCCTCTGTTTGAACCAATGACCCCTCCCAGAACTGCAATACCTCCCCTTTTTTCTCCCTTCTGACTTCATTGAAATCCTCCCTATCTCAGCCCAATCTGTTGACCAGCATTTGCTGAAGGTCTTTATTGTGCTTATGTAACAAACACAAAAGAAAGACACAGCCTCTGTCTGCCCTTCAAAAAGGGGAGTCTCATCCACAGAAGGCAGAAAACAACCCCTGAAACATGCTTCCACGGTGGAGATGGGCATGGGCTTTCCGCACAGAGAGAATCTAAGGCAAGATGTCGAGTGGGAAAGGAAATTGGGTCCCTCAGTATTCTTTATTCTATCGTGAAATAAGGAAATTATGCTTTTGTGAAAGCACTACTTTTATCAGGAAATGGTGTCGCAACAACACTTGTTTTTTTTAGGAAAGGAGGAGTGTGGAGCACAGAATTTATTTCAGACCCAAGATAACAACCCTGCTTTCTTCCGTCAGATTCAGAAACAAAAGTATTTTTTCATAAGTCCATTGGTGTATTGCTAAAAATGATAAATCAGCTAAATAATGCTTCAACATCAAAGCTCATTGAGGCATACATTTTTGAAATTCATTTTTACTCTTTGAACATTTCATGTATGATTACAATGAATTCATGTCATTGGACCCCTTACTTCCCAATCCCATGCCCACCTCCTATTCCCACTGCAAACCTTTCTCTCTACCAGTCTCCTTCATAATTTCCCATCTG
The DNA here is from genome assembly GCA_023101885.1 of Typhlomys cinereus. Lineage (NCBI taxonomy): Eukaryota > Metazoa > Chordata > Mammalia > Rodentia > Platacanthomyidae > Typhlomys > Typhlomys cinereus. Next base: position 1,328,970 of record JALPQD010000479.1, read on the forward strand.
TGTGTGTGTGACCCACTGAGTTTCATCTGGGTTGCCTTCAATGGCATTTTCCCAGGCATTTCTGAAGCAAGAATGAAATATCGGTTGGTTATACCACTGAGGAAAGTCGCTCCATCTCCTCCCATTCAGCATTTTCTCTCAATAGTCTCTCAGGGAAGTAGAGAGTCTCTTGAGAGCTTCCCCCTTCCATGGTAAGATGTTTACCATAAGCCAACTCTTGTGCAGGTGGAAGTACACATTGCGGCAGTGACTTCATAGATCCAACATCCTTGTCATGTCCAGAAGATACGATGGCTGGCCACGCCCTTCCCTACCCATTCTTACTGCCCCCTCTTCCTCGATGTTCCCTGAGCCTTAGGGTGGGAGATGATATTTAGCTGTCCCGTTTGGAGTCAAGTAGTCCATCACGGCTTCTCTGATTTACAGTTCACAGATGTTCTCTTGAAATTGGTTGTGGAACATACATCTGAGTAAGCTTAAAAGTATGAGGGGAAATTTTTATTTGTACTATACATTACTATTTCCCAATGTGTTATTTATACAACCAACAATGGTTTCTGTAATATAAGTTGTAGAACTAATTAATTAGTTGGTAGTTCTGCAGCCAATTTGCATTTTCATGGTACTTTGTGGGTGCAGAAAACTGCAGCCCCATGTGACAGATCTTGGCTTCAACTTGCAGGTCTCAGTATCTCCACTGAGCTACCCATCATCAAACAACAGACAGAAGGAAATATTACTCTTCCAGTCCATCTTGGGGTCAACTTTATTTAAACAAATGATATTTCATATGATCTATCCCTGTGAAACCCACGGACATTGAAAAGCACAGTGAGTTTTTGCCCTTCCCTCTTCCTTGACACCTGTCCCCAGTTCCCTATGTCTCTGGGCAACTCTGCCCAGACCAAATTGCTCTAGTGTCTCCCCTTTTAGATTCCCTCAAAGACATAATTGCGAACCTCCACCTTCTGCTATTAATCCTGATGGAAGACAAGTGGAAGTGAAGAAGTCCAGGGAATGAGGGGTGAAGGGAGGATGTTGCCACGGTCCTAGATTCCCCAGGTCTCAAAGTCGTAGCTCCCAGTTCCCATTTTCTTTGCCAAGGAAGGTTCTTAGAACCCAGATTAAACTTCCTCTTCAATGCCTGAAGGAAAACTTAGCTCACCAAATCCTTTCTCTTCCCTGCATGCAGACCTGCATAGGAGGTTGAGACTGGTTTACAAGACTGAATGGGTATGTTTGGAAGTGTTTACCAGGTTTAGTGAATTCATCTAGAGAGACAAATGGTCCCCCACACGTGATGCCGTGGGAATGAGACGCATACAGTAGCCGGCATGCTGTGGGCTTTGATCTGATCTTGGGCCATTGATATGGCAGCGTCTTACTCTCCTAAGTTCATGATGCTGGATGTCACCACAGGAGCCACAGCTTCACAGTCAGCCACGTGAAGGACCAACAGTGGGCGCGCCACATGTATGGTGGTAGTAAGCACTACCTGCATTAGATACATTTTCAAATTACAACATTTTCAACTTAACCGTTAAGTTTGTCAAATCACAACCTCAAAGAAGATTGTAGACCCCCTTCACTAGCATGCTAGGAGTCAAGGATTCCTCACCTGAAATTCAGATGAATACAGTCCAGCCTGCCATACATCATGACCATGAGACCTAAAGCCTCCTTCTCTACCAGCTGTGATAAGTCAAGCAGATGCTACTGATGTCCATTTGGCTGACTAGGCTATTCATCTCTAAATTGGTCCCTAACTCTGATAAGAAACAGGCCTTTGTTTATTGAGCTCTCTCAAATTCCCACAGCTTGAGCTCAGAGATCTGTAGAATTTTGAAAGAGATGGAAGGGATTGTAGAGGCTGTGGGATGTTTTAAAGAAACAGGTCACGGCCTCTGGCCTGTGTTCTGAAAGGCTAGAGTGATAATGAACTTGCTGCAGGGAGAGAGTGGACAGTTACAGCCTTCTAGGTCAGTGTTTCTCGATTAGGGCACCGTTTTGACGATACCTTAAGAGGTAACCTGGGAGAAAAATGATCCGACAATCACAGAGGACATGGAGCGATTTGTTCTTGGAGATCTCCCACAGTCGCCATGCGTGCTGACGTGGGTGTGTGTAACCTGGGGTTTGCTACTCTGACTTGACCACAGAATCTTGCTAGCTGAATATTCATAACTTCATGGAGAACTGAGACTCTTCACACCTGGAAGGAGCCTAAGCAAGTCACACCCTTCCTCCTCCTTCTCCTCCATCCCTGTATCAGTCAGCCCCAGCCCTCTAGCGGCCCTCTTGGATTTCTGCCTGAATCCTTCTTGTCAATAAAGTGTGCTTGTTTTAATAAAGCTTTCTCTGCCCAGTGGGTCTCTCCCAGAGGTGAGTTCATTATTCCAGGGTTTCAAAACACAGACCAGGGGCTGGAAGATGGCTCAGAGGTTAAGCCACTGCCTCAGAAGTAGAAGGACCTGAGGTTGGATCCCAGATCCCACGTAAAAATGCCAGGCGGAAATGGCAGTGGCCTGCACTTCTGGTCCTGGAAGGCGGAGCTTGGAGAACCCCAGAGATAAGCCAAGAAGAGGTAGAGTAATCCAGGATGATTCCCAAAATCACCCTTGCGTCTCCATAGGCACACATAGTATCTTCTGATACACACAAATTAAAAAAAAGTTCAGAAGACCAGTTCAAAGACTCATTTCTTTGAAATTTTCTAAGTTCATTCCACACACCTTCTTTTTTTCCTTTAAGTTATCATCTTTGAGCAGAAGGAAAATAAAGAAGTGTCAGTATCTTGTGTCCTGGAGGCCTTCAATCTACAAACTATACTAGAAACAAACATCAAGCTGCTTAGGGCTGCGTCTGTTTTGCCCACCCGTGCTGGGGGAAGTGGGCACTGATTGCTGGGTTAGGGTGGGCTACAGCTCAGAAAGCGCTCAGCCGCTGCAGGAAGTCAGCTCCTCCACCATCAGGCATAGCGGCTCTGCATGCGTCATAACACCATGCAGCAAGGCAGACCCTCAGACCATCCCTCACATCTTTGTCTCCAGGACCAGTAATTACAAGACTCCTTCTGCCCAAGCGTGATTATACCACCCACACAGTCTCGGACCTGCCAGAACCCCAGCTTCGAAGCCCTCCCTGACCCCCTTCTTCAGCACTGCAGTCCTCCAGCCTGCGGGACATGGTTTTAATTCTTCTCTGTGTCTCCTAAGGGACCCCCCCCACCCCGATTTTCTCTGACAACCATAGTGGATTCAGTCTCCCATCTAGACAGGGACGACTTCATCCCCCATAATAAAAAGCAGCACAAAGACATCCTAAGGCCCTTTCACCTTCTCCCCAGCAGGCCACCCAGTTAACAGTTTACAGAACAGTAATTGACAGGTGCCTTCAGGCAGAATCAGGAACATAACTCATTCCCTGCAGGCCACCGGGGCTCTGTTGGCACCACCTGGGCAGAAAGATAAATGACAATCTTTTGTGGCGCCTCTCAGAACTCCCCTGCTCTTAACTGCAGAGACAAACCCTGATTGCTCATCCGTTCTACCACCAAGATCTTAGCAGGGGAAGGACTGATGCGCGCGTGATGTGGAGACATCCTGCCCAGGCCCCCCTACTTCAGAGTCGACAATCCCCCATTCATCTGGTACCGCAATATTTACTACCCAGCCTCAGAGCCAGCCCACTGAGCAGCCTCAATACCGTTGCCAACTTTTAGGTATCGATGGAACGCCAGCAAGGGCAGGCTGTCCTAAAGCGTGGCTGTTCGTCTTCACTTAGAATTACATTTTTAACTTTTTAAAATTTGATTCAGGGTCTGACAAGATGTTTTGGTGGGCAACCGCGCTTGTGCCCAAACCTAGCAACCTGACTTTGATCCCTGAAACCAGCATGGTAAAGAGAACTTCTGGAAGCTGTTCTCTGAACTCCACACATGTGGCATGGCTTAGGCACATCTGTAGACTCACATTGCTCTCCCTGACAAAATAAATAAATATAAATTATGTAAAAATATGTTTTTATACAAAGTACATATTATTTGATTCAGAACACATTTCAAAGAATGCAAGATTCCAAAGTTGTTTTAAATCATCTTTCCATCATGAATCCATAAGGAATAGGCTGTAATCATATAAATATTTACTGTAAAATGAAATTTGAAAACTGTCACTACTATAAGGCAATATGTATAACAAAGATGACATTGATGTTGTAGTCAGTGTAACAAGGCATGTATAAATGGCTTATCGCATAATTCGTAAGATAATTGTATACATTTATTGAGTTTCTGACATGAAAAAATTATCTCGGATCATCTTGACCTCCCCCAAAATAAACTTGACAATTGCCTCACAAGGTTCCTGTTTCAGTTACTTTCTGATGCTGTGGCGAAAGAGCCTGACCAAAGCAATGTAAGGAAGAAAGGGTTTGTTGTGACTGAGCGTCCTGGGAGAGACAGACTCCACACTCACACTGTATCCACACGCAGGAAGCAGAGAAGGAAACAGGAAGCGAAACTGTGCCACAAAACCTCAAGATCCCTCCCTCCAGCCAGGCTCCAGGAAACAGCACCAGCATCTGAAGACCAAGTATTCACACTCATGAGCCAACTGGGGGCCTTTCTCACATTCAGACCACGTCAGTTCCTGAGACCCAAATTACAGACTAGTGCTAAGTGGTCTTTCTTCCACTAGAATCAACATTTGGCAAAGCAGACACCTAAGATCAGGAAACGGAGTGGGCTTCTGGAGGGGGGGGAGCGAGCGGGGCTGTCCTCCTTTCCCGAGTGTGTGGAGAGAAGACCTTGGGTGGGGCTGGTGGATGGTTCTGGATGAGGAGACAGCTGGTATCTGAGGCACCACTGAGTGTCCTGTCATAGAACTCGAGCAGAATCCGTACGGAAATGACCCCAGTAGCCAAGACCCCAGGCCACGCTCCGGTGGTCGCTCACAGTAAGCTTGCATCGCCAACCTGGGCCTTGAGCAAACTCTTGCCCAAAGAACTCGAGACCTCCACTTTGGATTTTTCACAGCTTATAAAGGTTAAAAAGAAAAACGAAAAACCTGGGGTTGTGAGCAATTACAGTGGTTTCAGTAGCTCAGAGAGAAGAAAAAAAATTGTGCTTGCATACTTGATAGGAACAGAGGGTGTCACAAAATAGGGTACAGCCGTGGGGGGAGGGGTGAAGCAGCTGGACTAGGATTTCTCATAAAGTTGGAGGCTGTGGTTAAGCAAAACAGCACTAACAGAATGAGGTAGGGGGGATACAGTAGCAATTAGCTCAGCATAAGATTTTAATTAGTAATGTGACATAGCAATTTAACTTCTTAACCAAACAGTTTTTTTGTAACCTTTTCAGCTAACACCAAAAGGGTCAGACAATATTCTAAAGGTGAAACCTAAACTTAAACAGAAGTTCTTGCAGGAAATGCTGGATAGTCCATCACAGTACCAGCGGCAGAATCACTAAGTGGCTAGTTTCTGAAATAGACAACAATTTGCAGCTTCCTATTTCCAGAGGGAAGACCTGACCTTTTCTTCAGAGACTCCATAATGAGTGGCCACAGTTGATATTCTGGATACAAAGGAACTGGAGTTTTCTCCTGGTGCAAGGGAAGAGGCACAAGCATCCTTGCCAGCAGAAGCTACAGTGGCAGCTGTTTGTCAGAAGAATCAGCAATAGAAGAAGTTGCAAAACTGGGGTGAGAAGGCTGGAGCTAAGAAGTCAGGAAAATTTGTTTCATGTAATAAGTCCACTGGATTCATGACTTCTTTGTCCACAGATGGAATCAACCTTCCAGAGAATATAAGTGGAAAATGAAACACTGTGTCTGTCTTGATCATGGAGAGAATTTTTCCTTGCCATTTGTAACAGTTACTCTTAACCATTGCTGTGAGAGAGCACCCAAAATCAAGAAACTTAAGGGAGAAAGGGAGATTTATTCAGCTTAAGGTTCCAGAGGGGAGGGACAGTCTCTCAAAGCAGAGGTGGCATGGCTGGCTGGCCAAAGCTGGAAGAGACTAAGTCACTGCAGACATGCTGCAGACTCCTTGCAGCAAAGGCAGACTTCTCCTGGAAGTAGAGTGGGACTAATCCACCTCAAGGCCCACCCCTTGTGACTACCTTCCTCCAGAAAGGCTCCACCTCTCAAGGTACCATGATCTTGCCAAACACATGAGACTGTGGGGGACACATTTCAAACCATGACACCATTATTACCTAAAATACATTTTACATTGTATTTACATTGTTTAAGGTGTTGTGAGTGATCCAGAGATAGTTTATGGAGTGCTGGAGAGTGTGGCACAGATTATATACAAAGCAATGTTGTCATTTGATGTAAGGAGCTGAAAAAAAAAATTCTGACAGCAGAAACACGGGCAAGCAGGATCACATCAAACTAAAAGGTACCAAAGAAACAATCGCTGGCAATGTATACAATGGAGAGATAGCATAAGTCATGCATTAGCTGATGAAGCATTAATATCCAAAATGGAACCCCACAACTCAATAGAGTAAAAGTAAAGTGGGGTGAGGAGAAGGAAGCAAAAAAAGGGAAGTGGAAGGCAAGAGAGACAGGCTAGGAAGATGATTCAGTGGATCAAGTGCTTGCTGTACAAGTGTAAGAGCCAGAGGTCAGATCCCTAGACTCCACATAACATTCCCCTCGAAGCCACAGAAAAATTCTGGCAGGTGCAGCAGCCATGTATAATCCCAACACCCAGGAGGCAGAGACAGAATATCCCCAGGGTGAGCTGGCTGGATGGCTAGATTAGAAGGAACTGGAGAACTCCAGGTTCAGCAGGAGACCCTGCCTCAAGGAGTAAGGCACAGTGATCAAAAGTGATGTCACTTTGGGGAACAAATACACACGCGTACACATATCTCATTGGGCTTTTCAGCTCTACCCATAACACATACACATGTGCACACACATGCACCCACATACATAGGGACATGCATTCACACATGCATGCATCCCACACACACATATACAATATGAAACAACTGAACAGGAATCCTTCTTAGGCAGACATATGAATCTCAACTGCTAGATGGTTCTAGCTTCATTACTCATTCCTTTAATAAAATATCTAGCCCAGGCAACTGAGGGGGAAAAGATTTAATCCAAACTCGCAGCTCCAGGACACAATCTGCCAGGGCAGGGAAGTTGGAGATACAGGAACCTGGAGGACTGGTCACAATGTATCCACAGTAAAGAGCAGAAATCAGTGAATGGATGCAGGGCTGCCTGCTTGTTCACACTTTCCATCTTTATATAGCTCCATGCTACTGTCTATGGAATGGCCACACCTATAAGGGGGCTGAGTCTTCCAATATCCAGTTAATGTAATCAAGAGAATATCTCTTTACCATGTCCGGAGGTGTGCCCTTAATCCAGAGAAACCCTTGATAGTGTCCAGAGTCCTAATATATTCCGTATGGTACATGAAACAGTGTGCTACGTGACTAATCATTGCAGACTTGACAAATCAAGTCCTCAGTGAAATACCACCTTGCATCTGCAAGGCTGGGGAAGAGAAGGAATGTTCTTGTGAATATGTAGGAAAAGGAGTTGTCTGTACTGTTGGTGAGAATGTAATTGGTACAGCTGCAGTGTAAAACAGCATGGAAAATACTCAATATATAAAAATAATAGAGCCAGAGTATCGCCTATAAATCACACTCTGATTATACGTACAAAGAAATTACAATCAGGATCTTAAAGAATATTAGCACGTCTGCATTCATTACAATGTTGTTCACACATTAACGATACATAGAAGCTGCCTAAAGGTCCACTGACAGCTGAATAGATAAAGAAAAGGGGCTTCAAGTATAAAATGTGATGTATCTGACCTTAGAAAGGGAGGAAGACCTGTCAATCTCAACAACCTGAAGGGCATTACACCGAGTGGAGAGTCAGACACAGAAAGACAAGGACAGCGTGATAGTAGTTAGATGAAAACTGAAAACAGCAGAACTCACAGAAGCGAGAGAGGAACAGGGCTGCGGGGAGGAGGAAACAGGGAGGAATTAGTCAAGGACTACGCATTTTGATCACACAGGCTGAATAAAAATGAAGATAACATACAGCATCATGTCTATGGTTTACAATACTGCACTGGGTACATAAAATTTTGCCACCAGGGTAAATCTTTCATCGGGCGTTTGTGTTCTTACAATGTAAGGTGCTAAAGCTCTTAGGTTCAAGGCATGGGTTCTGGTGATGATTTCACAGGTATGTATACAGTGTTCATAATAATTAGCTAAATGGATTTTTTCTATGTCACAAATGATGGAGGTAGATGATTGATAGGTGACAGGCAGATAATAGCTAGATGGTAGATAGATACAGATAAATAGAAGATAGATAGATAGATAGATAGATAGATAGATAGATAGATAGATAGATAGATAGATAGATAGATAGATAGAGCACACATTTGTAGAAGACAGATGATAGATATAAAATAGATGGATAGATACTTATGTGGAAGACATAAGGTAATAGATGATGGATAGTAGATGATACATACATATATGAAAATACATAATAGATAGATGATACATGCTTATATAGGAGATAGATGATATAAGATAGATAGGTAGAAAGATAGAGAGAGAGAGATGGATGGATGGATAGATAGATAGATAGATAGATAGATAGATAGATAGATAGATAGATAGATAGACAGATAGACAGATGGATAAACAGAGAGATAGGCATGTTGGTTGATAGAAGGACAGATATTAGTAGATTATACATAAAGAAAAAATTTCTTTAGTTTAAAGGGAGCATAAGACCAGGTTGGTGTTACCAACAGATGTGCAGGGTGACCATGAAGTTAGAGATCTGCAGCTCATCCACTGAGTGCACTGAACTGGGCAGGAGACAAAAGAGAGATTCCTTGTCTTCTTTTCACACCACCTTTCCTTTGGACCTGTCTCTGGACACATCCCTCCTTACCTTGGAAGCTCTCAGAGTTTCATAACGCTTGGATTGAACAAAAGCCCTTGGTCTGTTATTGGCAAATATAATCCAGTGAAGGATCCAAACTCCAAATGACAATTTAAAACCTTTCTGTGCTTCCAGCTTGGTCTTAGCAAAGCTGAGTGGGAGGAGCACTTCTTGTTTCCCCCTTTCTCTCTTCTTGCACATGCCTCCTTCCCAGCTTTCCATCTGCTGTGAGAGACCCTGCAGTTTCAAGAGGGCAAGATATTCTCTTCTGTGGTATGAGCTGTGTATCGGATCATTTTAGAAAAGACGACCATCTGAAGGTGACTTTTCTGAAATGCATTTGAGAGACTCCTTATAAACTCTCTAGACCTTGGAGTCTTCCTGGATCCATTCCTTTGACAGCATTTGGCTCAGCTCAGAGTTTCCAGTGGTTTCCTTGCCAACCCCCACCAGGTGGTCTTTTAGGAAGAGTTCCTCTCATGACTCCCAAATCACACTTTTCCTATAGATTCACATTTGGCTCCCCCCCAAAAAAAATCTACATGCATCCCTGCACTGCAGAGTTCTAGAAGTCCAGACTGCACAACTGCATTCCTTGCTCTGAAATTTTAAACAAACATTACATTTCTTTAGAATAAATAAGTCATGGGGCTGGAGAGGTGGCTCAGGGGCTAAGCCTGCGCCTTGCAGGCGGAAGGTCCTGAGTTCGGATCCCAGATCCCACGTATAGACGCCAGGCGGAAGCGGGGGCGGCCTGCGCTTCTGGTCCTGGTAGGGCGGAGCCTGTGAATCCCGGGGCTGAAGGAGGTGGAGGTGTCCATGGTGGTTTGCGAATTCGTCCATGGTTCTACACATACACAGACACACACACTCACACACAGACGCGCGCGCACATACACACGCACATGCACACAGTAGAATAAATAATAATAATAATAATAAATTAAAAAAAATAATAAATAAGTCATGTTGAAGATCACCTTTGCCATTGCAGCTTGTAGCTCCCTGAACCCCTGGGTTCAAGTCTAGACCACACTCAGCTGTGGCATGGAGCTACACCTGTCCAGGTGAGACCTTTTTCTACATTTTCAATCCAGAAGAAATTATGTTTTCCAATTCCTACAGAGTCTCTGGAAAGACCAGCTGAGGCCAGTTTGGGAAGTTTCAGCTCCAGCTCTCATCTTGGAACTTTTCAAATGGGAGTCATAAGCCATGCCCTGCACGCCTCACTTCAGAGACGGCCTGTTAAGTTCCTCACAGATCACCTTGGAGCTGTCATGCCCCTGACGTACCTGTGAAGGGCAGAGGTAGTGAAGGGTACATACAATAAACTACTATTTTCCTAAATTACATTAATCCCTCTCTAAATGTCTCCTGTTGCTTCCTTTGCACTTCCCTTTGGCAGCAATCCCCTTAAATATGACTCCCAACTCCTTGCTCCCTGCCACTCCCAAAACAGCAACAGACTCCAGACGACTTCCTAAACGCCATTGAGGAACTTTGGCTCCAGGGAACTTTTCTCTCGCTAGATCTCCCTCCTCATCTATACTCCATATACAACCACCTACAATTCACTGATGTGCCTATAGACTAATGATATGTCTGTTCTCCTCCCATGACAGCTCCTACCAGACAACGAATCATCTTCAATCAGAGACCTCCCAGAGAAATACCTCACCATGTGCTGTGACCCACTCTCCCAGCCCTATGCTCACATCCTGTTCTCGCTCCTCCTGACTGGTCTTGTGATAATGGCTGAAGACAAAGAAGCCAAGGTGTCAGTCTTCCTGACCTACATATGCTTTGTCAATGGGACTTTTCCTCATCAGAAACTGTAACTTCTCATGCCCTTAACTTTTACTTCACAGGGACACAGGATGCAATGACCCTCCTCAGCAGGAAGTAGTTCTGATGTTACGTTGCCCCTTTTCCCAATCACCCCTCATCTAAATGAACAAAAAGGGAGGAATGAAGGGTCATGTAGTGACCCTTCCCTCCTGGACAAAACGGCCCCATTTCATAAAAAGTTGCCTCCAGGCAAAGATGTGCTCTTATCTCCACCGGGCATCCTCCTCCCCCTTCTCCCTCCTCCTGTATGTGTTTCCACTGGCAGGCTCTGGCTCCCCCGTACATTCTTCAGATAACTGGACCTCTTCTCTTCCAGGGTAAAAACCCAAGAGTCTATCCCCTAGCTCATGCCCCCAATACATCCCTGGTTGTACTGCATATAAACTGGGAGAAAACAACCCCCCCCCTGCTGTTCTATCCACTTGTGCTGAGACAGCCACTCTGCTCCTGCAATATATCTCTTGCGTGAATGCAGCCTGTGGTCTTTGCTCCTGCCTGATACTGAAGCGGGGGGCCCTGAACAACCCCCCTTCAGCAAGTAAGAAAAGCTTGCTGGCAGTTCTTCCCTGAAGTGCCTCCACTCTTTTCTGTCTCCAAAGTCTTTTGTCCCACCTACCTTCCCCTATCCTGAAACTGGACTGGTACTGAGCTAGAGCAAGCAAAAATGGGTCCGTATCCCTGGAAGTTCTAGCATGTGGCAACACGGAAGGCTAGAGTTTCTCAGCTTCAGAAGCAGAAGCAGCTCGTTTAATGCTCCTTTGCATAAACCTGAGGACAAGTTATGGTTGTATCGTTTGGTTGTACATCATGACTATAAGTCAACTTGGAAAATCTAGACTGAGGAATGATTGATTAATTTGTACCCGATGGGAGAAGTCAGCTCAACTTCCTGCTGAGAACACTTGATCAGAGCCTTAGGATTTTGCCAAAATCAGACTCAAGTCTGCAAAGCTGATGTGGCCTTCTAGCAGACAGAATTAAACTGAAATCACTTGGTTCTATTTGGAACCAGCAAAGCACAACTGTACAGTAGTTGTTCTGGGCTTCTGTTTCAGAGGATAGTAAACAATTAAAACATAATTGTACCATTTTTAAAACTTACTGAAGACTCAATCTCACCGTTATTAGACTAGTTGGCTTACTCACCAACTCCCTATTCAAATACTTAACTTATCTCTGTAGAAGGTTGTGACTTTGACATCCTGATATGGCTCAAGCAGTCCAGTCACTTATTTTCTATAATCTATCTGCCAATCCAAGATTCAGGGGACAGGTTGAAGAAGATTGTAAGAGCTTGAAATGAGACAATGTTGGGTAAGACACTATCTCCTGGACATGACAAGAACTGCTCAGGAATTGTCCTGTCAACATCTCAGGAAACTCCACACCTCCCTGAGAGACTCATGAGAATAAAAATGGAAGAAAAGGAAGATGCTGTCCTCAATGCTATATCCACCAATCCGATGACACTTGCTGGAGCATGAGTCATGCCAGACATATGACATCAAAGACAAACTATATGAAGCACAGTGGACCACACAATGACAAGACTTGAAAATAGGAGGGAATGTGGCAGGGGAGATGAAAGGTCATGAGGGAGGAAGAAGTGGAGATGGGAATGGAGACTAAGAGGAAAGAAAAAAGAAAAACCAATTGCTACAGTTCTCATGCATGGTTGCTGATAAATCACCATCAAATGGCTTTAGGGAACAAGGGTTTTATTGTCTCTTATGATTACTGGTTACAGTTCATAGTCCAGCTTGATGGGAGAGGATGCACCAACACCAGGGCCCAAGGAATTGGCCACACCATCACCACATAACATCTGAAAGAGGGATGATCCTCACCCACCAGATAAGCATATCTAGCCAAGCATACACAAGGATGCCAACTCTCTCAACCATCTGCCTGTATTTTATTCCAGGGTCTAATCCGACCCATCATGGGCTGGGACTTCCCCATCAGCTAGACAATCTCCTGCAGGTTTGCTCTGGGCTTAATCCAACTATTAATTCTCTACAAATGTGCCCATACCTCAAACCCTCAACTGTCAAGTTGACACCTGTGCCTAACTATGACAAAAATTATTTTTAAAAACGAATTAGGGGCTGGAGAGATGGCTCAGGTGTTAAATCTCTCTGCCTCACAAGCACTAGGAAGACATGGTGGCGGCTTATACCTCTGGTCCTGGAAGGTGAAGCCTGGGAAACTCCAGAGCAAGGCAAACGGAGCTAGAGGCAATGCAAGGTGATTCCTGAAGTCACCCTTGGGGTTCCACAGGCACCTATAGTGCCATCTGATACACATAGATATACACACAGAGATACATAGACACACAGGCAAAAAAACAATTAAATACTGCCTCTGGATCAAAACCATAAAGACAGAAAGAGAAGGCTGGCCCTGGTCAGACGAACCCTCCATAGCACACAGCTGAGTGTAATCTAGATTTCAGCCATACCTGTCATCAAGGTACCCAAGCAGCTATAAACTACATGATTGCAAACACTGGTCCCAAGCTAATTTATTTTAAATAAAATAAGTGTTTCTTCCTCTATATATGGGATGCATATAACTTTCTATACAATATTTCCAAACTATATTACAAAATTTAGCTCCTTGGAAGACATTTTGAATGATCATACCACATACATGAGCTTGCAAACTTCCTCTTAATACGGAGTTATAGTCAAAGCTCCCAACACAATCTACATGGTTGTTATCACTGACATTTTACAGAATTCATCCATAGACATCAACAAGAAAAAAAGAATTCACCAAATCTTAGGATACTCAGAGAAAGGGCAAAAGCCACTGAAAATGATAACTCTAGAGAGTATCTTTTTGGAAAAGATGAAAAGAGAGAAACATGCACAAAGATGGAAGCTTTGAAATTTATATGCTGCCAAGTTGTTCTGAGTCAAAGTATAAGTCTTGCAAGAAATTAGGAGTCCAGTACTTACCATGGTCCAGCGCCCCCCTCCTCCCATTGCAGGAAGAAAGTAGGTCAAAAAATGCCCCTCCAGACCACCTCACGCCAGCTCCTCAAAGCCAAGGACCGCATCTTATCCAAATATTTTGCTTTAAAGTCAACTGAAAGTCAAGCTTCAAAAATAGCACGAGGCATTTTGCAAACCTAATTAGCCTCCTCTGAGACGCTCTGGGGGCGCAGTGAGTACCATCAGCCGGCTTTTGGCAGACAGGAAGTAGGAGGAGGTGGCGTGAAATAACCCACCTGTGAGCTACCAGCCTTTGATGCGTCTCGGGGGATGAGCAGATCGCCGCCCACCTAGCTGCTCACTCGCCGACTTGAAGGAAGCCCCAGGTGACGTTCAGGGGCAGCTGGAAGCAAGATTTGCACGGGAAGTGCTGCCGAGCACTCGGCCCCTGCCAGTCCCCTTCCTGAAAGGAGAGACAAACAAAAAAGCCTTCATCTCCTTCTTCCTTCTCCTCCTCCTCCTCCTCACACTTTCAAAATGAGATCGGTGGAAGGCCAAGTTCTACCAGTCTCTTCTTGGAGGGAAGACACTGAGATATGTATCTAAGACGCTATATGATGGAACTAACTCCAGCCCGACACAAAAACCCTTCTGACACAAAAACCCTTCTGGCAAGCGGCTCTGACTGGCGGTGACCGGCTTCTGGCAAGGACTCATTATATTTGAAAGTTTCTTTTCTTTCTTTTTCTTCTGTGTGTACGATGCCTGCGTGAGCAGATGATGCGTGTGCATTTATGCCAAGGTGTGAGTGTGGACACACACACATGCCAAGCACACATGTGGAGACGGCCTCTGGAGTCTCTCCTCCCCTTCTGCCTTGTTGAGACAGGGTCTCTCTGTGGTTCGGTACTGCATGCATCAAGCGTGTCAGTCCCACAAGCTTCCAAGGATTCTCCTATCCCCACTGCTCATCTCACCTAAGAACAATGAAATCACAGATGCTCTCTACCACACCTGATTTTACCTGGGTTCTGGGGATTCAAACCCAGGCCCTCACATCTGCACAGCAGTCCCATATGGCATACTGGCACTAAGCCATATTCTTAGACCCCTCAAAATGTTTATTCGTGGTCTTTACGGAAAAAGTTCTTGAGTAGATTTTTTTTGTCACAACATTTACATTTAATATAAGTGTTTATTCGATATGCAAGGCTAAATGTATAAAATATACTAAATAATTTATAAAGAAAATATGCATATGTCCGTGTGTATTTTCTAAAAGGAAAAGGAAGCCATACATTCATAAAGCTGCCTAGTGAGTCACTGCAACTAAATGAACTGTGATCTACCATGAAACAAATGGTTTAAGGAAAAGAACTATTTGTAAACATGTGGGCGGGATTAACAGAAATACGGCAGGAGCAATGAGTAACACAGCTTGCGGCGAGCATCAATGAAAGGCTGCAGCTACTGAAGATCGCGTGGGCTGTGTGACTCAGGAGAGCATGACCTTCCGCTGGGCTGTCACCTCCTAAGAGAAAACAGCTATTGCCATACAGTGACCTGAATGGACACACGGGCTGATCCCACACTCTGATCCAGTAGCTCTCGTTGGCTGAACCCAAAAGCCTTGGAGCTTAAGGTCTTCGGTACACAGAATGGGAGAGTCTGAAGAAATCATGGAAAACAGCCAGCATTGACTCACTTGCACCTACACGCCACTCTTGTGCCTTGTATGCCTGTCTTGCATTATTCCTGTGTTTCAGGTGGAAAGTTCATGTCCTCAACTGGTGCAATATACCACATTCCATAAGCTATGGTAGCATGACATGACGATGTCAGTTCAGTCATATGTGCACCTCAAATGTAATCGCAAGAGTGTTCTGCCTACCAGGTAGTGAGGGAGTGGGGGAAGGCAAAGGAATGGTGAACTCAGGACCTCTGGGTTGCTATTCTTTACACTGCCCTAGCTGCTCCCCTGATAAACTGATAATCATGGTCCCTCCTCCATTGCTATGTTATATTTACCATCTGCGGACTATCTCTCAGGTCTTCTTCACCAGATAGGATGACTCAACTCTTCCTTTCTCTAACAGCCTTAGTCAGTTACCATCTTTGCTTGACCTGACTGTAACTGCTTTCCACTGACTAGTACAACTAGGAAAGGAAGGACCAAGAGTGACCCAGAGATTCCCTGTGGGTCCTAAACTAGTCTTTAACTTGGGTAGCGATGCACAATAAGCAATTCTGCAGCTTCAGTTGATTGAAGTTAACACATTGAGATTAGTCTTTAAAGTGGCCCTGACGACCATTGTCCTCTATTATTCATATCATGTGTGCGTGCATGTGTGTATGTGTAAGAGAGAGAGAGAAACACAGAGAGAGAGAGACATAGAAAGACAGAGAGAGAATTGAGAATTATGCTGATCTTACTGACTTGCTTCTAATTATAAAACATGGTCAAAATAATAGTGTATTACTTGTAAGATTAGATTGTTGAGAATTTTGAATCAGTTTATCAGACAAGGTTCTCCAGAGACAGAGCCCAGTGGATTCAAATCCTTTGATGTATTTCTGTTATCAGAAAATAAGTTCTTTGGTCAGAAGGATGAAATATTTGCCCCATAGCACTCATTGATACATTTACATCAGTGCTCACCAAAACATGGTAAACGGGGATAGTGAGCTTATATCTAGAATATCTATATAGCTATATCTATCTACACAACCACACATGTTCCCTTGAAGAAAAATTGCTGCTTCCCTCACTAGAAAAGAAGTCTAAAGTAATCCTCCTACATCACGGTGGCTGGCTTGTCCCCTAAGGGAAAGAACCGCATGAGAAGTTTATCACTGGCCTCTTTCCCCGGCAGATCGGACACTCTGCAGTGGCAGTCGCAGAATAAGCCTCCATGAAAAAGAAGTCCTTGTTACTGAGCCCAAAGCTCCAAAATCTAAAGATGCTCTCCCAGCACCTTTACAGGATCTTCCTTTCTTACGGGAACTGCGAGATGCGATCCACTTGAATCCCACTCCCCAGGGGATTATGCTAAACATGAAGAAACTTTCCATTGCATCAGCATCCTGAACCGGCAGGGTTTTTTTTTTTTATCATCCTTTGATGCATGCATCTCTCGAGATTTGTGAATTGATGCTGGGCTCCCTGAGTCCAATTAGCATCTGGTCTTGGACTCGCATGATATTCTATGGGATAGAAAGCTAGTTAGAGTCTTTCGTGACAGAATGAAGCTGCCACCATCACTTGGCAAGAGGAAAAATGGTAAGTGACTCTGATGGTCTTTTATCACTGTTTGAATATGAGTTGCCCCCTAGGATCATGTGTTCGAACCTTTACTTGGTTAACATTTGAAAAGATTGCAGCAGTTTTAAGAGGTAAAATCTCGCCGAAGGAAGACATGTTATGAGGCTGGGAGGGAGGGGACAGGACTTGAGGTTTGGTAACCTGGCTGTGCTTCCTTTTACTTATGCTCTTACTCACTTGCTTTCAATACCTCTGCATGGCTACGAAGTCCTAAACCAACCTCCTGCTTCTGCTTCCAGCCACATCTTCTGCTATGCAACCCTAAGCTTGATGGACAGCCTCTCCCTTAAGTTGGTTGTGTGCTAATGTCTCATATCAGCAAAAGAATGGCAACAGCACCTTTATAAATGGGTACTTGGAAAAAAACAGTAGTAAAGCATTTTCTAGATCACGGTTTATATACTAGATGTCAAAGATGGTGTTAATTTCTTTCAGTAAACGCTGCATCCCTTTGGCCACAGCTGCACTGGAAGCACTCCCTACCTATATCTGTGACCATCCGCACACTCTCCAAAGCCATTAAGAGCTGGCATTTGGGTGAAGAGTCATAGTCAATAAGGAGTCGCCAACTGTGAATCATTCTGTTCCTTAAGAATGACATCTGTGGTAGTTTATCTTGGCTGTCAATTTGGTTATACGTGGCATTAACTAACTAGACCACCTGGAGAGATTATCTGGATTGAGATATTTGCAACACAAAGACCAACCCTAAATCTGGATGGATCCTCCCAGGAGCAGGCCAGAGGAATCACAAGACAGAAGAGTTTTGGGAGACTCTGGTGCCCTGTGATGGCAAATTCATTTTCCCTCCTGCCACTATTAGGAAAAAACCCAGCTTCTTCAGCCTTCCAACATGATCGAAGTCCAGAGACTCCGAGGAATCTTCCTTCAGCCACAGACTGGACTACTGAGTTCAGCTTTGAACTGAGTAGCTATTGGCAAGCATTGTTGGACTACGTAGACCTTCTCTCGTAAGCCAACCTAATAAATTCCCTTTTTGTTTATTCATTCTGTTGGTTCTAGAGAATGCTGACTAATACAAAATGTACAGCCACAGTTCCTTCTTTGGATATAGCATTGCTTCACTATTTGGAAGAAGGAGTGAACCATTGTTCCCTGTCAAAAATGCCCCTCACATAGCAGGCCAGATAACCAGGGAGCCATTGATTTTGCCACAAACTATACTGATCCCCAACCAATTTGCAATTACTAAGCAACAATCTACCAAAAGTTAAGACAACTGTTATCTATAGTCCACAATGCTACAGGTAGAAATTCCAAGAAGACTGAACTCTGTTCTCTGCTTGAGCGTCTCACAAACTCGAAGTCCAGGTATTGACTGGGCTGGGCTTCTGTCTGATCTCTGGGGAAGACGACACTTGCAAGATGGCTGAGGTTGTTGACAGGGTCTGTGCATTGAAGACTGACGCCTTCCTTCCCTTGTCTTCTGGGACCTGCTCTCTCTTTCCAAGAACCTTTACCCTGGGTTGGGTTACGGCTCAGTGGCAGAGCGCTTGCCAGGCGTTGACAAAGCGCGGAGTTCGGTAGCCAGAACTGCACATTAAGAACCCCTACCTTCCTCATCACGCGTCTTCCTCCAGCTTCAAAGCCGGCAGTGACACCTGAGACCTTCTGTCTCACATGCGCTTTTCTCTGCCAGCAGCCAGAATAAAAGCTCTTGGATTTTAAAAAGGCAATGATTAGGTTGGGCCCGTCACACGATGTCTCTTTTCTGTCCCCCTAGGGCTCTAGAGAGAGACTGAACCTTGGGCCTAGCTCATGCCAGGCAAGCATTCTATTGCCAAGCTGTATCCCCAGATCCCCTTTTACTTTTCATTTTGAGACCGTCTCTCACTATGTTGCCCGGGCTGTCTTTGAACTCATACTGGAGCCAAGCTGGCCTTGAATTTGCAATCCTCCTGCCGCAGCCCCTTGAACAGTTATATATCAAGCCTGCCACTGGCCTCGGCCCCATGACATCCTTTTGGTCCTGTGATGGAAAATAATCCTGCAGGCGACAGTTTGGCCTGTTCATGGATCCAAACGTCAAAGGGGAGGAAATTATACAATGACAAGTGTCATGAGGAGTCATTGCTACAACTCTGCCTACCGTGTCAATTATATTTACGGCCTGGGCAAACGACCACAGTGTGGATCTACAACTTCCGAATCCCCTGTTAAGTCAGACTCGTTCCAAAGACCTAATTCATTCTTTGACCGCTGTAAGTCTCCACAGTGAATGTCGAGAGCACGTGGCATTTTTGTCTCTGTGGATTAGACTCTAGTTCACAGTCAGCGCCTAATAACTTCTGGGAAGTCCAGATCCCTCTCAATCAACTAGTTCATGGTCACCCTGGCAGATGGCCGGTCCCTCCGAGGAAGGTTGGGGAAAAGGTTCATTAATTAAGCTTTGCTAGCATCTTTCCCAAAGGGATTTGGCTTTCTCCTCAATTAATGGTTTTGAATGAATGAGTTCATACACGTCTTGCCACTGGAAACAAGGCTGTGAATCCCCAGTATGGCAAATTGGATCAGATTGGTGTCCACAAGAGTTACTGCTTTCTCAAAAATCACCTTCGACGGTTAAACATTGACCTCACCCGCTAGGGACTTATGGATCAATTTTGATCGCCATATTTTCCTGTGGGTCAAAGAATTCTGATATCAATCTATACTTGGGGCTCAATTTAGCAGCTGTTTCCACCTATCTCTGACAACTAATTTACCCCACCCAGGCCCCCACACTGCTTGCATCCTATTATTGCCATGGTAATCACAGCAGCGTCTCCAGCCACCGTGGACTTGCACAGCCCAACCATCTCAAAGCTTTCTAAGTGGTCTTTCCTCTTTGCCAAAAAGATCTAGTACTCACATATCTTTGTCCACAGGGCACTGTTAAATCCAGGCTTTAATTACCCAGTCTAGTAGATTACCAGTGTCGTATTTAGTGGCTTATGGAAACACGTTAAATCTTGGGTCCCAACGAAGGCTCTCTGTAGGCAAATTGTTTCTGATTCAACCTTATGTTTTGATCCTGGTCTATGACCCTTAGAATTAACTTCTGCATTCCCTCAGGACTTCAGTTAACAATAATGAACAAAACATAGATAACAAACTGTTTATAAATAGAAAAATAGAGATGATGGCCAAAATATTTAGGAATAAATCTAATTTTAAAGCTCTAAAGAAGGAAACCAAGGGTCTGGGGAGGTGACTGAGTGGTTAAAGTCTTTGTCTCTTAAGCAAAACAAAAAACAAAACAAAAAAAACCCCTGAGTTCAGATCCCCAGATCCCATGTAAAAATGCCAGGCTGGCGTGGCCGTGGCAGTAGCAGAATTCTGATTCTGGAAGGTCGTGAGTGGGAAGCCCAGAGCAAAGCAATAAGGAGGTAGAGCAATACCTGATGATTCTTGATGTCACCCTTAGGCCTCCACAGGCAAACCACTAAGTACCCTCTTGCCCTCTTGCATGCAAGTATACATGTGAATACTCACCCACAAGCAGAATACACACATGCATAGCCGAGAGAGAGAGAGAGAGAGAGAGAGAAATTAAGAAGGCACTAGATAGGAGGATATATTAGTACCATAAAAATAGTTACACTGTTGAAAATTACCTATAGCTCCAGGACTATCCCCATAAATATTCCAAAGACAGGACTTAGGAGACAGCTAGTGGATAAAGCACTTGCTGTGCAGGCATAAGGACCTGAACATGAATCCCAAGAACCTACACAAAGGTGGGTACAGTATCATACATCTATAATCGCAGAGTTCCCACAGCAAGATGACAGGCAGGAACAGAAGAATCCCCAGAAGCCCACAGGCCTGCTAGGCTGGCAGCCTCAATGGCAAGTAACAGAGAAGAGACCCTGTTTCAAATAGAGTGTAAGACTAGGAACAACATTTAAACTGTCCCCTGACCACCACATACATGCCATGGCATGCACAGCCACACATACTTACATATGCATATACATATACATATGCATATTATGCACACATACATTCATGCATGCTACATCATGCAAATACACAGTGCATACACACACACACACACACACACACACACACATCAATGACAGTTCTTCACAAAAATAGAAAAACAATTCCAAACTTCATATGAATAAAATCCCTTAGAAAGCCAAAACAATATTAAGCTAAAAGAAAAATGTTCAGGATATCACAGTATCTGATTTCAAGTGACAATGCATGCTATAGTAACAAAATCAATATAATACTGGCATACATACACACACCAAAAAAAAATGAGGATCAAAGGAAGACAACTCAATTCTTCATCTACCTAATCTTTGATAAGGCAGGCAAAAACATTCACAGTGGAAAAGCACAGCTTCTTCAACCAATGGCCAACCTGCCAGGCAAGATGCGCCTACTGCAGCAATAGTGGCATGACTGTCGAGGGCCATCCAACCACTCTCTGATAGATCTGTGGCCTACTCCACAGGAAGGACTCCAGGCCTGGGACTATAAATCTGGTCACGAAATCCACAGCTGGGAGAGCAAATGTCCTACGGGGAATCTACTACTGTTGCTTTTCCATATTGACATGGGGTCAGACTGCCTTCTAAATATTTACACTGAGACAAAAGCTAGCCCCAGCCCTAATCAGAGATGCTTTTCTTTGCAGGGGCTGGTGGGAAACCCAGAGACTCACTATGTGTGTAGCCAGGCATGCTCCTCTTTGTGTCTGCTTGGATTTCTGTATAGCACAACCTAAAATAACCCTCATCGCCACAATGCTCTAGTCTGGCTTCCATGTAGAAACTTGAGCTTCATGTCTGGCTAACAGTCTAAAGACAATGATACTTCTGTCCGCATCCATTCTCCTTACTTGTATCAGTTTTTGAATGTATGAAGTGTTCAGCTGGATTCTTTGTTCCTCTTACTACCTGAGGTAGAAGAATACCGTGCCATTGAGATATGGTTTCATTCCGAGATAATAGATTGGAGGAAATGGGTAGAATGTGAGAAATGGTGGTAAACTCAGACCCGTGGCTGCTCAATGTTGACGGTAAGTAGCAGAAGAGCACTGAGCTCTAAACAGGAATCAATGTATACTACCACCTTCAGGCTCAGAGAACATTGCAGAAGGGAGGATAAGAATGGATGAGCCAGGCGATAGGGAGAGATGCTGTCTTCTGAGCATGACACAGCCACTGCTGTTATGGGCTATCACGAGCTCACAGTGTGATGATGAATGCCTTGGAGCTGCATCAGGCTGGGCCTGTCAGCACCGGTCATGGAGGAGGGAGGGGCCCGCAGGGCTCACTGCTGCCTGTTGAGCTATTGACTACTGGTGGGTGCTGAGGGAGGAGCGCTTGCATGCCGTCTGGTGAGCCTACCAGGATCCATACCCAGGGTCAAGTGGACAGACCCTGGTTAAACTCAGCGGGTCACAAAGCAAAACAAGAAAACGTGGATTCAGGAAAGGGGTTTGTAAGGAGGAGGGGGAGGAGCCAGAGGTGAGAAGTCGATAAGAAAGAGTGAGGAGAGAGCCATCAGAATGTATTTTAGACATCTATGAATTGTCCAAAAGTAAATTCAATTAAAAAATTTAATAAAAAGAATCAAAAACGATGCCAGGGGAAACATAGGGAAAATATTCCAATGTATATGCATAGGCAAGGCTTTCTGCAAAGGGCCCAAATAGCTCAGGAAATGAGATGGAATAAAATGTAAAAGCTTCCGCAGAGCAAAAGAAGCAACAGAGTAAGGAGAGAGCGCACACCTACTATCTAAAACTCCCCCAGGCTGGAGCAGAGAAGAACTGGGGCCAGACTGAATAGGACTCTGCCTCCCAAAAGAGCTTCACTCAGCTCTGACAACTGACCACTCTTCAGGAGAGAGGGTGGAACCACATCTGGAATGGAACTGGTCCGTTTTGCATAAATCCTGCCTTCCCATGCTATTAACTATTTAAACTCAAACTCCCACTTAGACTTTGAAAAGGAAACAACTGGAATAAAATAAGACTCTTCCTATACCCACCTCAAAAAAAAAAAAAGTAGAGTCCACAGAGTAGAAGATGGTCTTCTTTGGGATTCCACCTCACCTCTGTCCAAATGGCTGTCATTAAAAAGACAAACAACAGATGTTGAGAAAGATGTTGGGGGAAAAGGATCTTATACACACTGTAGTAGAAAGGAAAACTAACACAAGCACTATGAGAATCAGTGTGGAGGGCCATAAAAACAGAGCCAATACCATATGATCCCACTGTGCCACTCCTGGGAATATAGATTAAGGCATTTAGTCAATATCTATGTGTGTGTGTGTGTGTGTGTGTGTGTGTGCACATCCTGAAAAGAGAGACCATTTGGGACAGGACTGAGAGAAAGGTGTCACAAGAAGGCAATGGGAAGTAAGTATGATCCAAGTATGATCCAAGCACATGATATGCCTAAGGAAAGGTCAACATGAAAACCATCCGTGTGCAATGAATATGCACTAATCAATTTTTTAATGATGGCAGCAAAGATTACTATTTGTTCATTTTCTCTGCTGTAATAAAGTATTACCAACTGGATGGTTTAAACAGCAGAAATTGTTTCCTCACAGTCCCGAAACGCGGAAGTCTGAGATCCAGATGTGGCAAGGCTGATTTCTTCTGAGATCTCCTCTTTGGCATGTAGACAGACATTTCCCTGTGTCTCCCCTGGCTCCTCCCCACCTCTCTCTGTTTCTCCATATATAACTATCTATTCTTATTATAAGGCCACACCTTTCATTAGATTAAGATCCACCCTAATGACATCATTTAATATTAATAATGTCTTTAAAGACCCACTTCCAAATATAGTCATGTGTGGGGGTGAAAGGGTTAGGACTTCAGCATAAGAATATGAGAAGGATGTAGTTCGCCTCAGAATGAAGCCCCTTCCATAAAATAAATGAGCATGATCAGCCTTCCCCTTAAATAGTGTCTGGTCCTGTGATGTGTTTTGGACAAGAGAATGTAGAGAAGTATTCCTTAGAGGGGAGAAGAAGAGTTGTACTGGAAAAAGGAAGGGAATGAGATTGAGGATTAAGGTGTGAAAATATTATAAACTCACTATATTCATGTCTGAGATACTAAAATTATGTATATATATTCCTAGGGCAAAATACTCAAAACCAAAAGTACTTCAGATTCCACAGGGTGGGGGATTGTTGTCTGCTTGTTCTCAGTTTTGATTTGTGGGGAGAGGCGCCTTTTGAATATGTCCGTGCATAACTGAGCCCACTGGGAGACGGCACTTGTTTGTGTTTCATCTACATCTTGCACACATAGCTGAAGGCTATTTTACATGGTATTTTAAACTTGCACAAATCAAAGTTTTGTGGTATGAAATGTCCCAATTTTGGCACCACACCCTGGACTCAAACTGTTTTTGGATTTTGACGCATATCTAGTGCAAGTTTTCGGATTCAGGATGTTTAGCTTGCAATACTATGTAATGTCCAAGGCTCCACCTTGAGAAATACATCGTTCTTTTTGTGCATCTGAGACTGTTGCCTCTTTTCAGCCATCCCCTAGATAAGCTCCAACTACTATGGGCCAGGAGCTAGGAGGTTGTGAGAGACCCAGAGGGAAGCCTGGAACAATCTTGAGTTCCAGAGAGACTGGGGCGCTCAGCAGAGCTCTCCAGTTGCGCCCCAGCCAGCCCAGATAACCTGAGCGACTCTGTATAGTTCAGGCCGTTGGATTCTACATGACATGTCCCCCCAACACACAACATGATAAACAGCAACCGTGGGCCGACTTCTTCAGCCTTGGACCTCATCCTGCTCCATCTGGCTACAGCAGCCCCTGACTACCCTTATGGTCCCAGAGGCAATGAGACACAGCAAGGAGAAAGATCCTGAGAAAAATGTGACAAGGAGTTATGGGGAGGGTTTTCTGTAGAAAGATGGCAGAATCTTGGGCAGGGGTCCTTCCTGGGGAGGATGGTTTTGGGGCCTAGCCTCTCCTCCCACACCCTAGTCTAGTGCGTGAGATATAGCCGTGACCAGCTCTATCACTCCTCCATCCTCACTCTCAGCCCTGGACCCTCATCCCCACCAGCTAATACGACACCCAAACTGACCGCAGGACCCTTATGATTTGATCCCCACACTTTTTCAAGGACAGTCAGGTCTTGTGAGTTGTCCTTTCCTTTGTGCACACTCCCCAGTGCCACCAGACACAATCTGCCCACCTCACATCCCTATCATTGCCATGGCAACCGAGTATCTCCATCCTTTGATCTCCCGATGCCTTGTCTTCCACCAGCATTCTCTCCCAGGCCTCCACTGAAAACAATTTAAGTAGCTGATGCTGTGAATACCATGGGTCACTAGTGTCTCCTGTCCCCAAACCAGGATGCTGTCTGCACTCAGCAGATACGTAAACGATCTGGACACTAACTTATCTTTGATTGGTTAGGGCACACTCACAAAATTAGGCAGGGCCCCAGTCTGTAGATGAAAGAAAGAGCTATTTACAAATGTGCAGGAAGAAAAACTGCAAAAGAAAATCAACAAACCATGATCCAGAACTTCAGAGACTGTATATCAACCACCTAGAACTAGGCCAGCCTAATCTCTCCCCATCCTGAAGCTCAGGGAAATTTGCAGAAGAGGGGGCGGTAAGAGTGTAAGAGCACAAGGATGGGAGGAGCAATGATATCCAAGATACTCCACACGTTAGGGCCGAAGCAATCATAATTGGACTTTGCATGCCCTGCACAATGTCCAACACACTATTGACCACACAAAGTCTAGCATTTGCTAAAGGCACCAAGATCCTTGGAGGCAAGGGATTGACAGCCACAGTAGTGTTCCTATGCTTAAGGAGAACACAGGAAAGAGTTCAGGGAAATGCCACTGGGTCCTTGTACATCATCAGAGAGGAGGGCCCAGAGGAGAGTCTGGCATGCACATTAAAGGATTCTCCGGGGATTGGGGGGGTAGGCACTGGGGGATGGGGAGGGAGGGGGGAGGGGAGGGGGAGCAGGGGGGTGGGGGGAGGAGCAGGGAGGGAGGGAACCGGTGTACCTACTAAGTTTGTATGAGCAGAAATAATAATAAAAAATGTTTAAAAAATGTGCAGGAAGAGGCAACAATCAGCAGCAAATGAGGATGAAACACCCAGGACTGCCCACAGCAGCGAGCTGCAGTCACCGCCACGTAAAGAAAAGGAAAACTGAGAAGTTACCAGAACAGGCAAGAGCCGCATGCAGGAGAGTTCTGGTTCACTGGAGGAAAGGAGTCAGGCACTGTTGAGTGGAGGCCTGGGTGGGAGAATTCAGGACCATCAGCACTTCCATCTCCCTCCCTCCCCCAGCCGCCTATCTCTGGCCAGTGCCTCTCACCAGCTAAAGCCTTCAAAAGGTTGGCGGCAAGAGATCCAGGTGGACAGTATCCACAGACATCTGCCTCCCGGGGTTCAGGGCAAATGAAGAGGGTGGAGCAAAGCTAGAAGAGCAATAATCCATCTCCAGTGTGACTCAGATTCAAATTCTATTTTCTACCTGGATCTTCTCCACACAATACCTGAATGACCACTGTGTCTGTCAGACGGAGACCTGATTAAAACTCATGGTTTGAAATATGAGTTGTCTCCCAAGGCTCATGGGTTTGAATCTTTGGTGTTTAAGAAGGTCATGACACCTTTAAGAAATGGAACCTTGCTGGAAGAAGCAATCACAGGGGGGTAGATCTTGAGGTGGATTAGTCCCACCCTACTTCCAGGAGAGGTCTGCTCTTATAGTTTACAGTGAGCAGTTTTGCAGCTCTCAGCGTCCATGAAGGATGTGACTTAGCCCACCTCCAGCTTCTGCCAGCCAGCCACGCCTTTTCCACCGTGAAGGACTGTATCTCTCATCTGGAACCGTAAGCTGAATAAATCTCCTTTTCTCCCATAAGGTGCTTGACTTTGAGTGGTGTTTCATAGCAACAGAGAAGAGTAACTAATACAGACTCACTTACCGTCCTCTCTAGATCCCTACTCCAAATCTCTCCAGGATACAGATGTAATATTACAGTGTAGGTGACTAGATACTTGCATGTATAGTGTCTTGTGTGCATATACATGTGTGTGTCTGTGTCTGTGCATTGGTGTGTTTATGCATGTCATATGAATGAATGCGGTGTGAATGCATGTCTATGTGCATGTGTGCATGCATGTACATTTCTGTATTGTGTGCGCATGTGTATATATGTGTATTACCATATCTGTGCACTATATAGGTAGGGAACATTGAAGCCTAAAGGCTTTAGTTTCCCTACATGTATATGTTCATTTATGTGCATATATGCCTCTGATGTGTTTGTATGTGCACATCCGTGTATGTGTGTTATCATGTGTTTATGTATGTGTATGTGATGTGTATGTCTGGTCTGTGTTTGTATGTATGTGTCTGTATGTATAAGTGCATGTTTGTATGTACATGAGTATATGTGTATTATATATGTGTGTTGTGTGTGTGGCTATATGTGTGCATGAGTGTTTAAATGTGTATGTTGTCCAAGAATGTGCATATTGGTGCATATTGTGTACACATTCATCTGTGCATGTGTGTAGGCCTGTGATTGTATGTATGTCAGATATATGTGTGTGAGTGTATACGCATATATTTGTGGTTTTGTGTGCATGTTAGTGTGCATGAATATATGTGTATATATGCGTGTGTATGACTATGTATGCATGTATATATGTACGTATACATATGCATGCATATGTGTAAATATATGCACATGTGAGTATGTTTATGTTTGTATATGTATATGTGAATATATGAACATGTGTGCATATCTATATCTATATGTATTTAAGTGTGTATAAATGTGTATGTGTGTGACTGTGTATATGTGTGAATTATATGTTCAGGTCATATGCAACTTCTGTCCTACTTTATATAAGAGATTTGAGCATTCATTGGTTCTGATATTCCTGGGGTGGAGTTCTGGAATCAAGAGTCCAGGGAGACTGAGAAAGACGATGTACCTGTTGGTTCCATGTCTGTGGCGAAGCCTGAGTAATGCAGGCAGCTTTAACCTGCCCCGTGGGTTTGTACCGTAGACTGCTTTCTGTTTCTCACATTTGTAATCAGTGCTGTATTTATAAAATCAGTTCATGTTGCTTTGTATATAATTAGTTGACTACCACTGACCACCTTTGGACAGTTAATCGTCATTCCTTTCACTCAATCATTCTCACAAGGAAGAACGTCTAAGTGGCTTCTACCTCCCTCGTGCCACATGCGGCTCTCTAGTGAACACCTTGGCCTGCTACTCATGATCCAGTGTGTGAACGTTTCGCAGCTGCATCTTCAGGCTGCTTTCCTAAGTCAGAGGACTCTCGCCTTTTGACCTCCTGAATTCATTTCAATTATTGGTCAATAAAACTCCTTGGTCTTTATTTGCTCCATGTTCCCTTGCGCATACATTCCCAAAGGAAAAGCAGGGTGGGGATCATGCCAAGGCAGGCGAATGCTTCCCACACCTTTGATCCATACCTCTGAGTGATAGAAATAGCAGCCCGGCCCACAGACATATGCTCCATCCACGTGTGACCGGCAGTCTACTGGGCAATGGAAGATCGTAGCGCCCAGAACTGCTGCTGGGGATTGCTGCTGCCGAGCTTTGACTGCTGGATCACCAGTGTCTGTGATGCGGCCTCTGGCTTGTAAGTGAAATTTACCAGAGCTGCATTCCTTGAAACCTTCTTCTCGCTTTCCTGGTCAGGCTGGCCCATTCACCCTACGGGGAGTCATCTCAGTATCTACTTCATCGAGAAGCCGTGATCTAAGTCCAGACCTCTCTACCTGCAAGGATCGTGCAGGTAACAGTGAGGAAGGACAAGGGCTGAACCTCAGCTCCAGTGCCCAGGACCCTCATGGGGCTCAGATTCCTGCTTCTTCTAAGAGCCTGGGGATGTCAAATCCTCTCCCTTTCCTTTACAAGGAAACCCTCTCAGCTAGATATCAGCAATTCATAGATATTGATATATAAACAGTACATGTGCTGGGGAGTTGATCTATGGCCTCATACACGCCAGTCACACGCCATACATTGGAACTCATCCTAGTTCCTGTGCCTCAAAGACTTTCTTTCCACAGCTCCCACCTGTGCGGTACTATGTCCAGCTGGTCCCCGATTCGATCTGGAGAGCACCTTGCTTTCTCCATTGCTCCTGGGAGAAACTTCTATCTCAGAGAAGCATCAGCCCTGCTCCACCTGGGGATGACCCTGCTCTGTGCAGGGATGACTACTGTGTTCAGGGATGACCCTGCTCTCTTCAGGGATGACCCTGCTCTCTTCGGGGATGACCCTGCTCTCTTCGGGGATGACCCTGCTCTCTTCGGGGATGACCCTGCTCTTTTCGGGGATGACCCTGCTCTCTTCGGGGATGACCCTGCTCTCTTCGGGGATGACCCTGCTCTCTTCAAAGATGACCTTGCTGTCTTCAGAGATGACCCTGCTGTCTTCAGAGATGACCCTGCTGTCTTCAGGGATGACCTTGCTCTCTTTGGGGATGACCTTACTGTCTTTGGGGATGACTCTGCTATGTCTGGGGATGACCCTACTTTATTTGGTGACGGCTTCATGTACCTCTTCTGCTCTTTATAGCCCAACTTCCAGTCCCCAGAACGGCACATCTCCTCCTGCCTCCTGACCCCTACCTTAACCCTGGTGACACCAGTCACCCTCCCCTCTATGGGGAAAGAGCTCCCTCAACTTCCTACATGTTCTTTCACAGAGACACACAGGGCACATCCTTCCCTGTCTGATAAATTCACAACCAAACAGCTTATAGGGGAACAAGGAGCTTTATCTTGACTTTTGAATGCCCAGTTACAGTTCTGAGCCCAGCTTGGCAGGAGAATCCACACCGACACCAGGAATCCAGGTAACTGGCCACACTGTCATACATCCACAGGACTGCTGGGAGGACAATTCTCCCTTGCCAGAACAGCATGCAAAGTATGCAAAAGATGTCAACTTCCTCAACCAGCTCCCTCAATCTTATTCACCTGCCTAGGGATCAGGCCACCCACCCTGGGCTGAGCCTTCCCAGCCAACTACAGAATCTCTTGCAGGCTTGCTGGGGCCTAAACTAACCACTAATTCTTTACAAATGTGCCCAGAGCTCACTTGAACCTTTAGCCATCAAGGTGACACTATATCTAACGATGACATCAACCTTAAGCTTCCCTGTGGAAGGAGAGATTTTTAACTCTAAAGGACCCTCAGGAATTAGTCAAACTTGAGGGGTGAGGAAGAAGCCCAGAGAATCTTTCACTGTCCCTGCGAAGACAGTGTGTGGTCAATCCCACATCTATGTGTGCTATGGACTTCTGAGTGGCAGGTGCTGAATGACCCTCAAGTGAAACCTGCCCCTACCTGACTCTTTCCTTCACCACCACCGCAAACCCTCAGGAAAGCCTCTGAGGCCTGCCAGGTCAGGAGGCGGAGAGTCCTGCCAAGACCACATTAAAGAACAATAAAACCTAGGATACTAAGGAACGCAGGCCAGACAAAGACATCATGCAAAGAAGAGAGATGGAGATGTGTACAAATCAAAAGCATTAGAGACAGAAGAGATAAGAATCTCAGCTACTATAGGATGCTGAACTGCTTGGTCACCTCGAGAAGAGCCATCCCTGCCAGACAATTAGTCGCCTCATCGGCTACAACCAGGTTGAATCAGGAAGTTAATTAAAGACTGTGGCCTTGTGCTTTCATGGAGAAACCTCAGAGACCACAGGCTACAACTCAAACAAGACCCATCCAAGGCACCAGCCTGGTGTCCTGCCCTCTCTCTGCCAGCTGGAGAAGCCTAGGGTTTCTTAAAGTGGAAGAACTTGATTTCGTTGGAAATGTCCAGTCTTGGGAGCTCAAAAACAGAGATGGATTGCATCAAAAGAAAATGAGCTGAGGGCTGGAGAGGTGGCTCAGGGGTTAAGCCTCTGCCTTGCAGGCGGAAGGTCCTGAGTTCGGATCCTAGACCCCACGTATAGACGCCGGGTGGAAGCGGGGGCAGCCTGCGTTTCTGGTCCTGGTAGGACGGAGCCTGTGAATCCCGGGGCAGAGTAAACAAGGAGGAGGTGGAAGCGTCCATGGTGGTTCTACACACACACACATACATACACACACATACATACATGCGCACACACGCACAATTGAATAAAATAATAAAATAATGACAAAAAAGAAAAAAAGAAAATGAGCTGAGAGAAGAATCCACTGTGTGTGTGTATATATGTGTGTGCTCATGTGTACAAGTGTGAGTATGCATGCATGTGTATGCTTGTATGTGCATGTATGTGCATGCATGCATGTGCTTGTATGTGCATGTGAGTATGAATGCATGCATGTGCGTGTGTACATGTATGTATGTGAGTGTGTGTGAACAAAATGTGTGTGTGAACACGCACTGCAGCAGAACATCACCTGTTCCTCTCCCTCCAGCTCACCGCTAACTAGTCACGCCCACCAGCCAAGCTTGTCCTGCGAGGGTCCTTATCAACAGGCTGACATGATCCATTTCTGGAGTCCCTCACCCTCTTCTGTCTGTTCTGGTCTAGGGTTAAGGGCTCCCTGGACAATCTTTCTAAAAACTTTCTGCAGGATTTTAAAAGAATTGAGATCTCATGGACTTGATCTTCCAGCAGGATGAGGGAGTCTTATGTCTTCTACATCTTCCACATCTCCACCTTCCCACCCCATCATCCCTCATAGATTTGCATGCTTAGAACCAACCCCTCCTTCCCCCTCTACCTGCTAGGCCCACTCTCGGGCCGCTTCAGAGAAATCGAAAATAACTTCTCATCGGAAAAAACTCAGGCCTCCTGCTTGAACGTGAAAACCTTTGAGAATTGGCCTTTTCGGCTTCAAAGCCCCCATGGTGAGCGAAGCTTCAAAGCAGGGCAATGTTAGCCTTTGATGGTCTGATGTTTTTAAAGCAGTGGTCTTAACCTTTTTCTAGGTCACGGACCCCTCTGGAAACCTAAGGAAGGCTCCGGTACCACACGCCACAAGCATGCACAAGCTTAACGAAAAAGCCCCAGAGACTACAGGGATCCGAAGACCCCCAGGATAAGCACGTCTACCCCAGCATCAGGATATATTCTCCGAGTCTCCCGTGAAGGGCCCTAGTGTGAACTGAGTCTTCCGATCACATTTCTAAACATTTTTCCCTCCTGTCTCAGAGCTGCTGCATTCTTCCACCCACACGGGGCTGACAGACAGATGCCTTTGCTTGCAGGCTGTGGAGTTGCTGGTTTTTTTATAGCCACCATCCACTCTGGGTAGAAGGTACACATGTCCACAGGGCACCTGAATTTATTCTGAATATCATGCCGATGTGTTCAGCATGTATCTGTCTGTCTGCACATCCTTCCATCCGACCTTTCATTCATCCATTCCCGGCCACTTTTCTTAAACCTCTCATGTTCTGGGATCTGGGAAGAGAGAAGCCAGCAAGATGTGGACTCTCCACCTCCGTGTCATTCCCACTGGTGCATGAGATGCACAAACATGGCGGCAACTGGATAGAATGAAGCTCCACAGGAGGAGACTGCGACTGAGCGTATTCAATGTTTCAGATTCGGGAGCAAGGGACAAAATCCCCATATAGCCAAGAGCTAAGTGTAAGTAAGAACTGCCCAAATGTAAAGCCATCAGAGGAGCCACAGAGAGACAACATGCCTGGCCAGAGGCTTGCTTTACCCTACAGGTAACAGAGAGCAACCTCACAGTGTTCAGTAGGACCACGGCGATCACGGTTGAGTCTCCCTGAGCTCATGTGGCTCTCCAGAGGTGTCAAGGTAGAAAACCATCAAGGAAGCTTGGATAAGATCCACACGGTGGCCTAGATCTGAATACGGCAACAGGATTGGGGAAAAGCAGGCACAGGGGGGAGATGTAGAGGGTAGGAAGGATGAGGTGTGGTTGGCAGAGGGCAAGGCTGTGGGTAAAGGAAAAGGGAAGGAGAATGCTGTGGCTTCTGGTTTCTGGGCAAGTAAATGTCTGGAGAATGCTACTTGGGGAGCAATGAAAAGAACGAGAGCTGGTGTAATGGTTACTCTTAACTATGGCTGTGAAAGCACCCAAGTCAAGCAACTTAAGGGAGATTTACTCAGCTTCTGGCTCCAGAGGGGAGATACAGTTTTTCAAAGTGGAGGCGGCATGGCTGGCTGGCCAAAGCTGGAGGAGGCTATGTCACCGCAGACATCTTGGAGGCTGAGAGCTGCAGACTGCTTGCTGCAAAAGCAGACTTCTCCTGCAGGTAGGGTGGGACTCATCCACCTCAAGGCCCACCCCTTGTGGCTGCCTTCCTCCGGCAAGGCTCCACCTCTCAAGGTGCCATGACCTTGACAAACACATGAGACTGTAGGGGACGTATTTCAAGCCATGACAGCTGGGAAGATGGCAGGATGACAAGAAGAAGCTGTGGGCAGGCTGAGCTTCTGCAGGATGTTCGAGATGGACACGTGGGAGTCAGTCGCATCTATGACGTAAGAAAGATCCAGTCCAGCCACACAGAGGAGGAGGCATCTCTACTGTGCCCACCATCATTAAGGCCTGGAGGAGAGGATACAGAACAGATGGTTTGCCACACTCGGGGGACACTCTGGAGACCCGGCAAGCATGGTCCCAGCTGTCTGGAGGACGGTAAGCTCCAGCTGGGCAGAGATGCTGGGTGCGCTGCCCTGGGGGCGATCACCCCACACAAGGTAATCGTCTCCCATCCTGAATGACTTGCTTTTCCTCTAGAGTGATCAGAACTCAGAGTCAAACTAAAAAAAATGTTCTTGCATTGTTTTGACATGCAGACCTGCCTCCATGAGCCACATGTGGGTCGTGAGATAGCTTCATTGTGCAAACATCGGAGACTAACTCTCATGACTAAAATGGTGACAGGTATAATCTCAGGGGAGTATCACCGTGTGTGGTCCACCACTGAGCAAAAACTGACTGTGCAGTGCATGACCACATGCAGATCATCTAGAATTGTGACTTACAGGGAGAGGGAGCTCTCCGTAACACCACTCACACATTTCTGTCCCTAGACTAGACTTTTGCGAAATCTTGACTTCTGCTGTTCAACATCTCTCCTTGAAGTCTCAGAAGTAGCTCAAAACTAAATCGTCCAAATTCCTCCTTCCTTCCAATACCTGCTCCACTCCATCCTCCCCACTGTAACGGTTAAATTAAGTTGTCAACCTGATTGGATCTGGAATCAACTAAGAATGTGGGGCACCATCCACCAGCAGCACAGATAGGTCTGAGGGAAAATGGTTGCTGTTTGCCTGCCCGCCTTCATGCCTTGCTGGTCAATGCATCTGCCCTGTTGCTGCCACTGCTGCCATCTTGTGCTGCCATCAGAACCCGTTTCTGTGCCTTCCATTGGCTGAAGACCAGCAGCTCCCCAGGATCATCAGGCTAGCTGAGGCAGTCGGCCTTGTTCTTAGCTACTAAGTTCTCAGTCTATCGGGATGTAGATAACCACTATTGCTTAATCCAGTGCATGTCATGTAAGTGTATATCTAATAAATCCCCACTGCAATCACATATATAGTATATATGTGGATGGATGGATAGATAGATTGATTGACTGACTGACTGATTGACTCATTGTTTCATTGATTGAATAGGCAGATACATACATACATACATACATATATACACAGATAGACAGATAGATAGAGAGAGACATACAGAGATACAGAGAGAGACTGGGAGATAGGTAGATAAGGAAATAGGTAGATAAAGAGATAGATATAAAGATAGATACATACATACGTACATACATACATAGATTCATAGATACTTAGATGGATACATAGACACACAGACACATTCTTTCTATGGGCTCTATTCCTCTGGGAACCCTGAGTAAGGAAAACAACATTGTAGCCCCAATGTTCCAACATGGCCAACATGTCTTTCATTCTCTCAACATATACCTGGTTCATCAAAGAATTCTTCATGGCTGTACTATCAAAACACCTGCAGAAGCTGCCCCACCTGCCTAACTCTGTCAGCTCTACCAAGCGACACCATCTGTGAGGCAGCTCCTTTATAACGGCAACAAGAAGTGGCCTGTCGCTCAAGCCTATTATTTCTCCCAGGGGTCCACATCACTCCAGAGTCCCAAAGGTATTCCTGGTTCTCAGCCCCATATGTAGTAAGAGAATGAAAAGGGCGTGGGCGGTGAAAGGTGAGGGAGGGCAGAAGAAAATAACCTCATGGCTGGGATGTGCTACTTTGCTAAAAATGCACAACCACGCAGCCATGAACCCACAACACAGGTGGTTCCTGACCCTGAGCCTACAGTGGACCTACCGGCCAGTGGCCAGCTGTGAACTGAGGAGAAAGCCATGGAGCCCTGCGAAGTCCTGAAGAACAATGAGTCATGAACAGACCCAGGGAAAGAGACGGAATACCCAGTTGTGCACCTACGGAGAGCCACAAGGCTCCAAGAGAGAGTCCCAAGCTAGGGGCGGGTCACACCAGGGGGGAGGGGATCACGGCTTGAACCCAGTGGGACACACAGCAAAACAGAAAGACATTAACGTGGTAGGAAGAATTACTGGCAGGTGGGACTAGTGGAGAAGAGAGAGGGCTAAGAAAAAAGAAAGGGGAAAGAATCAGAATGTGTTAATATACATGTATATATATATATATATATGAAATTGTCAAAGAGGATAAAAAAATGACCATTGACCAATGTCTTCAAACACCTGTGGTTAAACTTCGGTCTTATACTAAATTTTATCTCCTGAGTTTGGAGGACTGTGACTCTCCCTTCTTGTATATGGAAGTCTTTCAGAGGTTGAGTGACGGTTTCAAACTCAATCCTTAAACTTCTTCTCACCATCCCATCTCCCCATCTTCTCCTCGATACGCTCCTGGTCTTTTGTCTTCCTTCTGTGACATAGGCTAGCTAGACGCATAGCTATTGTCACGGTTTGCATGAGTTGTTCCCCACAGGTTCCTGTGTTTGCAAAGGTATCAGAAAGGAATTATTCCCTGAATAGGTTCCTAAACCCCTTAATGTCAGGGAAATCATTACTGATATTGTCAATCTATCCAAATAGCAGTAGAAGGGAAATAAATGGACAGGAACAGATACCCTAGTGTTAATTATAAAAAATAATAATAACACACCATCCAAACACTTCTTCTTTTACCCCTTAGAGAAGAAAAGCCTCAGAGATCAACCAAGTTGCATCTATTACAATGGAAGACAAGCAAGGCAGAAACCACATCAGGCCAGAGCACAGAAGATCAGCGAACCTGGAGTACTTGGCCCTAATCAGCCCATTAAAATCTCATCCCACCCCAAGGCTTAGGGAATTTCTTGGAAGAAGGGGCAGCAATATTGTAAGATCCTGAAGGTCGAGTGAGGTGCTTCTGACCAACACACTCCAGCCAAGACAGGGCTGCTGCACCCATAAGATCACTGTGACGAGAACTTCAACCACCAGCTCTACACAACGAGGACTTAGCAACATTCCCCCAAGGACTAACTAGGATCTTAGAAGATACAGTTGCTCTCAGAGAGCATCTCAGGGGCAGGTTCTGGACAAGGGAGGAGGAACCTCCCCACTTACGACTTTACCCACTGGAGAGCCAAATAAAGTTCAACAGAAATCTGATTTTCTTAACAATGCAGGCACCCCGAAGAGAGTCCTGTGATACACACAAGCAGAGAGACAGGAGGAGGTGGTGGGTCAGGATTGGAAGGGAAGAGAGGGTTGGCAGAAGGGGATGTGGAACAGGAGGGTAGAAGAGAGGGGAAGTGGGTGGGGAGGGTGTTGGGGCAAAGTCACTAACCCAGTTTATTTGAAAATAAAATTAATTAATTGAAAACATTTGGGAAGTCATGAAGCTTTAGGAGGTGAACCCTTGCAGGAGGAAGAGGAGGACCTTGAGGTTAGTCCCACCCTGCTTCCCACTAGTAGTCTGGTCTTGCACTTTGATGCTTGTTCTCTTGGCCTCCATGACAGACGTGAGTGACCTAAGTCACCTCCAGCTTCTGCCACCTGCTATGCCTTATCCGACATAATGTCCTCCTCCCCTGGAACCACAAACCAAATAAATCTCACCGTTCTCCCCTTAAGCTGATGGAGCCTAAATGTTATCTCACAACAGCAGAAAGGGTAACTGCAAAAGAAGTCAACTTGACAACTGAAGGCTGAGATTTGGGTACATCTGTGAAGAATTGATAATTAAGGCCCTGAGCACGCCTGCAGCGGATTCACCTAATTGTTGTAGGAAAACCCAATCCATGTGGGTAGGACCATTCATTCCTTCGGCAGGTGGATAAGATGGAGGAGCTGCTTCAGGAGTTTGGCATCCTTTGGCAGGCTGGGACAGACTTGCAGTCTGGCGAGTAAGGTTCACCCTCACTCAGCAATTCCCATGGACATGGTATAGCCAGTTCCCTCAGCTCTTGGTGCTGATGTGAGCTGTCCTGCCAAGCTGGACCGTGAACAGTAATGGAGACTCCTGAGCAAGAATAGAAGCCCTCGTTGCTCTAAGCTATTTGATCGTGAGTTTGTCAGCAGAACATAGAGTAACCAAATGCCTTCTAAATCCTCAGAGCACCTTCTAGCAAGGTTCAGGCTTGTCCCTGTCCCTCTACAGCGCAGAACCCATGTGGGCTCTACCACACTCCGTGGTACCCAACTGTGCATGGTTGAGTGGGGTTCACTGTTGATGTGACTATTCCAGATGCTTCTAGTGACTCCCATGCTAGCCTGGCAGCCCTGCCCAGTCAGGGAGGAGCGCACTATCGGAGCTGAGCTCCCCAGCGGTCTGCAGCCGTCCAGAGGAGAGGCTGAACTAAAAGCATCAAAGACCCCTAGGGAGCAGGGAGGGGCACACGCTACTCCTGCAAGTGCCCCTGCAGAATGAATGTCCTCACTCCTTAGGCGGGAGGCCACCTTGCTTCTTAGTTCTCTGAACTTAGTTAGGAAAGAAGGTCTTCTTGTCCCCCCCCCAAACTCTTTAACCATCCCTTTGGATTAAGCCAGATTTGGGTTGCTATAACGTACTTGCAATTTTTTTTAACTAGGCATCAATTTTTCGTGTTGTCAGCTCACTGCTGCCCAACAGCCTGGGGCTGGGGATTTGGAAGAGATGCTGGAGGCTGTCTTATTGCAGAATCCTCACAGCGTGCAGCAAAGTGCCTCAGAAACTCTAACCTCACCTATGGGTTGCGTTCAGTAGCGGTGAGAGGGCTTGATTTAAAAACTGCTGTTAAAATGCAAATATGCTACCTGTACTTCCACAAGAAATTCAGACCCCTCCCCTATCAAAACCTTGGTGCGAGTAATTTATCTGATCAGCTAATAAGTACCCAGTAGGCAGCCAAGGACTGAAACATGGAAAAGGCACCTCAGACTTGGGAAAGCCTCCAGGGGGAGAAGAGAAGTCTCCTGGAGTCGACCTGTGGCTGACAGGCAATGTGGGTCTGGCCTCTAACTAAAACAGCATGGACTTCAAAGCCAGAATCAGCTGGTTTCTAGTTCCAGTGGTGCCTCTTACTGGCTCTGGGGTCTTGGGGAAAGTGGCTTAAACCCCTCTGGACCTTGCGGCCTTCAGCAAAGGACTGCGTCACACAATGAACGGCAAAGACTCCTGAAACCTTTTGTTACCTAAGGCTCTGCCCATTATAATGGGTCTCAGGAGCTTCCAAATGGCTTGGAGAGCAGCGCCTGGCAAGAGTAGGTGCTCCGAACCCTTGCTGATGAATGAAAGTAACCCCGGGGAAAGGGGTGAGTGCCGGTCGCACCTCTGCATCGTTCTCCACCCGCTTACTCCAGTTTGTATAGTGCCTGGAAAGCACGGAGATTTGAGTCCTGCCCCCCAAGGCTGAGGAAGAAGAGACAGGAGGCGGATTCCCGGGGTTCACTAGCTTGTCAGCCTGGCCTGTTTGGAGGGTTCCAGACCAGTGAGGCATCCTGGGAACTCAGCTCTGACAGCTGGCTCCTGCCTTCACTCTGCTTGGCTGCTGGGTCAGCGTGCAGAGCTCCAGAGGAGTATGAACTGGTTACACCAAAAATAAATAGAGTATTAAATAAATAGCAACACCCAAGTTTGTCCTCTGGCCTCACATGCTCATACACACACACACACAACGCACACACATGCATGCACACGCACGCGCACACACACAAGAAAGTAAGCCCGAAAGTGGTTTTTACTGTATTTCTCTCCATTTATCACTAAGGCTAACAGAAGTCATGCAAAGCGCATGGCACAACGCCATTCAGCCAGCATTGGGTTTTCCCACTTACTGTGGCTAAAACACCTAATGTCACTTTCGCAGACTTCTCGCCAGAAAAGAAATCACTTGGCATTGAGCCCTTGCTGGAATTTCCCTTTCCAAATGAATTTCTCACTGAGTCAGATCCAAAATATTTCAGGCAAACTTCCCTGCACTTAGCACATGAACTTGGACTGCGGCTTTTCTAAGCTCAGGTGCCTCCCTTCCTCTCCCCAGGGAAAGAGACAGAAGCGTGCATATGTTCGCTCACGCCTCTCTGAGCAAACCATCGCAGTAAATAATCCACTGGCCACAGGAGCAGAATTCACTAGCCCTGGGAGGCTATGAATCTCTAGCAGCCCTCCCATAAACAGCTCCCCCCCCTGCCCCCGTGACCCTTACAGGAGAGAAGTGTTTACAACTTGCAACTGCAAGAAAAAAATTTCAATTAGGCGTAATGCCGTTCTTCTTATGTGGGAGGAGGGGCTCTAGGCAGGTGGGAACACAGCCTAGCAATAGGGCTCAATAGTCTGAGATGTGTCTTCCCTCCCCGCAAAGGCTTCTGACTCCACGCTTTGCACTGCAAATGTGCCTGCTTGAGGGAATGGGCAGATCCTGTGGTAACCTGGTATTCTTGTTCTTGTAGATGCACACTCTCATTGCAGCCCCAGTGTGCCAATCCAGCAGGAAGTGTCCTTTGGGCTCCGCTGGCATCCCCCATGTGGACTCTCTCCTTTAATGCCCCGCTATCCGTCCTAGCCTTTGAAAGCAAGCCTTGGCTCCGGCACGCTGGGCTGAGCGGGTCTGCAGCAATGCTTGTCTTCTGCCTTGAACCAAAGAGACGGGTGAACAGAGAGAGGGCAGCCAGGCACTCCAGGTTAGGAGCACAACATGAGGCGCATTGGCTTGGAGAGAAGATAAAGAAGAAGCCTGGATGCAGTGCTGAGGACTAGTTGGGACTGCAGAGGGAGAGAACGTCGGAAACTCGGGTTACACTCACGATGCTGAGGAACTTGATTGCCTTCTGGATGTGTTGCTTTACTGTCTTACGAGACCCATGGGGAACCATCGAAGATTTTAGAGAAAAGGAATTTGCCGTCGGTGTGGTTGCTGTGTACGCGAGAGGCTAAGGCAGAGATTAGCTGCGGAGAGACTGTTTAAATGTGCTCAGTTTCTTACTCAGAAGAAAGACAGAATGGAACTCAGCCCAACGTGGTGTGTGACAGGCATCATGCCAGTGGCTGTGAGTACAAACAGGCAAATCCTACTGAAGTTTTGCCTGTAAGACTCACAATGCAATCAAGATTTATATTTAGCAGACGCGTGGACATTCATACACCTGAAGTGCCTTTGACCACAAGGAATAGAGTGTGCAGGTATAAGCACTCACTGAACACACCATCTGCCTCCCACAAAGAGAAGCCTGCAAATTGTTATTGTGTTAACTTGTTATTCCATAGCTACAAGGCAGCTGCTCAACTCCAAAGACCAAGTTGGGGGGTGGGAGGGTGCAGAGATTTTCCTGTGCTTTCCATTGGTGTTTTCAATGCTTCACTTTGACACCATGGCAGGCCAAGCTACTACAGATGTCTGGAGAGTGAATATCTGGCTTTTTTATCCTACAGAATCAAAAGAAGCCCAAGGAAAACAGATTGAGATCGGG
Source organism: Typhlomys cinereus (assembly GCA_023101885.1). NCBI lineage: Eukaryota > Metazoa > Chordata > Mammalia > Rodentia > Platacanthomyidae > Typhlomys > Typhlomys cinereus. The sequence goes on from JALPQD010000479.1 coordinate 1,369,975, forward strand.
GACTATTATTCCTTCTTATCTACAAGCACTTTCATAGCCCATATTATCTCATAAAATCCTCTGTCTTGAAGTTGGTATCATTTCCAAACTTCAGGACAAAGAGGCTGAAGTGTGGAGCTATGTACCTAGCGTCTTGGGATTTGAATTTGGGAAGCAGAGACAAAGACCCCAAACTAACTTCATTCACAGGAGACCATGTTCGCCTAGAGGTCAAGAGGTAGATGCATGGCCAGAGACTCAGAGGAGGATTTGGACATCTGAGCAGGGCTTTGAATGAGTTCTAACAAGCTGAGTCTGGGGTAAGGACACGCAGAGCGTGGGAGAGCAGGACCCTGTCCCAGAGTTGTGAAAACATCGTCAGTAATGCTACTGGGGAAGAGGAGGGAGCCTGCCAAGTTAGGGAATTCAGGGAGTTTTCCAAGACCAGGATCACAGTGCTTACTAACACCCACCATCAACCACCCTCAGATGATATTGGAAGCCAGATTGGCCCCAGATCTGAGCTATACAATATTGGGGAATTCAATGTTGTCTGTCAGGCTCAGGGTCATGACTAGAGTCTTGGACAACCATTGGCAAAGAATGTGTATGTGCCTCCAAGATGATAGATTTACAATACAAGAGGACGTGTTGGAAATGATACGAAATCAATACTGGGGTTATGAATGATCTAGGTTTAGAGAAGGGAGAGGCTTATTAAACTCAATGTGACTTTAGTGGATGCAAAAGGAAACTCTGAGGTATAAAATATAATTTGGTAAAGCTGACCAGTAAAGCAACAAGCAATATATGAGCAAATCAACCCAGAGCTTCCTGGCTATGTGACCTTGAGCATGATGCTTCTGCCATCTGATTCCCTGTATCCTAAAGTCTTGTAGCATCTTGATGAAGCCAACCCCTGGCTTTTCAAGCCCAGCTGTCTGATAATAGCAAGACACATAAACTTTACAAGCATCCAGAAACATGGGAATCAAAACCTTAAAGAACATGTGTCTGGTGTTCTCAGAGTCTCCCCCATCTGGCAATGCTAAGAACTACAAGCTCCCATTGTGACGGGTTACTAACAAGGACCACGAGGCCCACATTACGCCAATCACTCAACTCATTAGTGTGTGAAGTGCTAAGACTAAATCCACTTGCCAATTTCTTTGCCTTCTAAAATCAAACTTTCTGTAAAAACAGATCTACTGTCCCTGGTTTTGTGTTGAACAAGTCTGTGAGGTTGGTCAAGGTACTCAAAGGTGATGAAAATGAATATATATTTTTTTAAAAAGATAGACACTGAGATGCATATTTGTGATCCCAGCACTGGGGAACAGAACCAAGCAATCCCTGGGGTTCACAGACCTGCAGACCAAGCCTACTTTATGAGTTTCAGCTCAACGAGAGACTCTGACTCAAAAAACAGATGGTCAAGATCAGCCTCTGGCCTCCACACACACGCGCACACACATGAGTTCCCATGTATATACATGCACCCTGCCCACACACACACACACAAACACTTACATAATATTAGCAAGAGAAAAGACTTCATGGGAACTAGGCTGTACGGGCTGGTGGATAGGCAGGAGGCAGATGGACAGAAGCTAGAGAGCGCTATGAAGAAAATAGGAAGGGCGCATGGAAGGACTAAAGAGTGTAGCTAGAAAGTGAGATGTTGACATTGAGAACTTCAATTCTGGGGGCTTCAGGAAGAGCCATGTGGAGGCTAGCTACTTAACATGAGGTAAGTAAGACGTATACTGGAATTCAGGAGGTGGAATACTCCAGAGACCAGGGTTCTGGTTGAATTGCGGGCATCATGGCAGGACTTGAAGAAGGTCTAAGACACCAATGTGGTGTAGTGGTGGTGCGGCCTGGAGGGCTGCTGAAGATGCAGGATGAACTGCAGAGATGCATCCTTTAAGCACGGTCCATGAAGAACTTCATTCCTCCCGTGCCAAGGGGGCTCAGTTGCTACCCAACCAAAGCAGCTGAAAGGAGGAAGGATTATTTTGGCTCATGGCCAGAGTCTGTCATGACGGGAAAGGCACGGCAGCGGCGACATGGGGCGGCTGCTTCACGTGGCTTCTGCAGTCAGGAAGCAAAGACAGATGAATGGTGGTGCCCCATGAGCTTTCTCCTTTTCTTATTCAGCCCAGGACCCCAACCCAAGGGACAGAGGTGGCCACATTTGAAATAGGCCTTCCTTCCTTAGTTAAACCTCTCTAAAAACACCCTCATAGGCAACACCAGAGGTCTGTCTCTAAGGAGACTCCAAATCTCTCCAAGCTGACAATGGAGATTATCCATCACATGCAAGAACCTCCCAGTGAAGACAGATTGCTGCCTCTCTGATTTGGAGGTTCACATTGTTTTGTCAATATAACTAACACATACTTGGAGAATGTGAATCTCAGCCAATCAAGACCTCGCCATTGACGTTTCTCCTGGTGCTTACCAAATAAACCCACCTTAACTCCTATCTGTAAACTAAGACGATATCTTTGGGAGGAAGAGTTCCATCAGCATCCCTCAACCCCAATGCTACGCACAGCCAGACACCATTTCCTGAGGTTCGTCATGGTTTATATCGGGGTCACCACCCACACCCCGGGAGTCAGGCGAGAAGCAGCAGTCCCCCACCCTATGGGCTCATGGATCGAAATCCTTAGCTGGTATTAATATCTAGGAAGGACGTGGCACCTTTAGGTGGTGGACCTTTGCTGGAAGAAGGTACGTCACAGTGGACTGGCCTGAGCAGTTGGTATCCTGGCCCTGCTTCTTCTAAGGTTGCTCTTGTTCTTTTTCTCCATGATGACTGCAGTGACCTGAACTACCTTCCTCTTTGTCTCCAGCCATGAGATTCCCATCATAATATACATCTCCCTTCCTCCTGCAAGTTGTGTCTGAGTACTATCTCACAGCAATAAAATAGCAGTAAGTATAACAAGGCATTACATAAAAAGAATTCCCCTATAATCTAAAAAAAATGTAAATGAATAATAGACAGCCATGGATTTAGTTTTCACTAATCAAAAAGCTGTATAATGGCCCAAACTGATGATGAAAGTAGAGATGCTTTTGAAAGAATGTGAGTCCCATTGTTCCAAACACCTCTCCCATGTGCCTTGGTGACTGTATATATACCAAAATGATAAACACGGATCTGTGATGATCCCGGATCTATGTATGTGTTCCACAGATGCTTCTAGAACATTTGTGGCTGTGAGACTCCTAAGCAGCTTCCAAGGAGTGTCGGATCCACAACCTGAGAACCACAGGTTTAAAACATCTGAACTCCAGAGAGCAAACCAAGAGCTGGGTGTAAAAAGAAAAGCAGAAAAGACAAGGCAAGAGTGCAGCCCTGCGCACGCAGATGATCAAACTCTGTCCTCACACCACTGCAGTCCGAGAAGTTTTCCTTCTTCCCCTCGCCGCTGCTGAGTGAAGCTCCCCCCACTGCTTTTCCTCTGGCCCTTTCTGGGCCCATATGCTCAAGCTGGCACGAGAGCCCAGACTCCGGCGTACAGGGGTGATTTGTCTTTCTACAAAACCAATAGAGAGTCCAGGGGAGAGGGGAGAAGCCAAGTGATAAATAATCCCAAACTGGAAAAGCTGCTGTGGAAATTTGGAGCCAAGAGAGGAAAACAAAAACAAACCCCCAAGAAAACATAAAGACTCAGGATGATTTATTTCATAATTTAAACCTCAAAATTGCCTTCGGGTGGTAGGACTTGTTTGCCCAAGCTTTACCCTGGAGTGAGTCATATACAGCTAAGTTATATACCCTTGGAAAAACCAGGGCTTTTCTAGCGGGAACACTAGGGTGTCATTAAGCCCAGGGCAGTGTGACAGAGATAGAATCAGATGTCCTTCGAAATGGAGAGCCACAGAGAAAGTCCCCGGGCTGCGCTACAGGTCCCACGGCCTCAGACAGGAGGCGACACAGAAAGAATCGCGGGAGTGGAAAATCACTTTGGCCAGGAGCAGGGCAAGAGAACAGCAGGCGCCAAGCTGCATGGGGAGCAGGACGAAGGAGCCTGTTGCCAAGAGCACAGACTGGATTTTCGTCTACCACAGAAACGCAGACTGGACACAACTGCCGAGAAGCCGAGACACGCATCTGATATCTAGCGCCGTAGCACCGCATCATGACAAGCAGCCCCGCCCCCGGGGGCAGGCAGGAGGAAGCATAGACTGCTCACTTCCTCTGGAGTCTGGTTTGACTGATCTGAGCAGGTCTTGGTCATCTGGTAGCTCGCTAGGGTAAATGGTTTGCAGAGTTTCCATTCATGCGCTTGGGAGCTGGCTGGCCATCAACAAAGCAGTACATCAAAGAGGCTCGTGGACCTGCCACCATCTACCTAGGCAGCCTGGGTTTATTCAGGCAAGGATGGGGGAAAATATCCTGAAATAGTCGAAGCTCGCACACACACTTAGTTGGAAGGCCAATCTGCATTCAGAGGAGGGGAAAACAGATCTTACCTCTTGACAAGAAGAGAAGGAAAGATCAGTGGCAGTAAGTATAGGTAGAGAGAGAGAGAGAGAGAGAGAGAGAGAGAGAGAGAGAAACAGAACTCGGCATATTTTAGCCTTCCAAAAGCACAGCATTGCTGAAGAAGAGAATGAAACTCTATGGGTAAAGTCAGAAGTTAAAGGGCGAATACCTGTTTCTTAGGTGGCAGACCTCATCTCCCAAAACAGAGGACACAGTCCAAGCTGTCCAGTGACAAAGTGACTGCCTCAGGAGCCAATGTTTTGACATCATAGTAATTACGGATGTTAATTGACTGCTTATAATGGGCATCAGACAATGCTCTGGGGCTCACTGAAATTGATATCGCAATAATGCTGAGACCTGTTGAGCAGGCACGTTCTGCAGAGAGGAGACTACCCAGCTGAGAGCATGCAGCTTCCAAGTCATGAGCCATATCTGCCCAAAGCAACAACACCTTTTGTCTAATCCATATCCAGATGATATAAAATATGTGGGCTGGAGACTGGGAGATGGCTGTGGGGTTAAGCTCTTTGCTTTGAAAGCAAAAGGACATGAGTTTGGATCCCAAATCCCGTATAAAAATGCAGGGTAGAAATGGTGGTAGCCTGAATTCTGGCTTTGGAAGGCAGACAGCCTGGGAGAAGTATACGAGCAAAGGAATAAGCAAGCTAGGGTGGTTCCCAATGTCACTCTTGGGCCTCAACATGCATGCACACACATAGCATGTAACACATGTGTGAGCCAAAAAAAAAAAGTGGGCCAACATTATAGTTCAACAAAATATGGTGTCCACTCAGTAGACCATCCATAGAAGCCCATATGGTAGGAGAGAGAACTGACTTCTGAAACTTGTCTTCTAACTTCTATGTATATACCATGGCATGCATGATATCTGATCTCTCTCTCTCTCTCTCTCTCTCTCTCTCTCATGAATAATTAAAAGATAACACTGACCTTTAAAAAAATAATGTTAGCCCTGCTGTTCATGAGGGTAATATTAGTCTAGAAATAAACTAAGATTTGATTGAGTTCAGATAATTTACCATGGCATATTCTGGCATCTAGTAAAATAAAGATTCTTTTCACTTAGACCATTTGACTCCACAGCACTGCTTCATGAACAACATGCAAGAAACAGGACTGACTTTTTCCATTTCATAGACAAGAGATCTGGAACCCTAAAACATTAAAGAACTTGATGGAAATATTATGAATCATCACCAATGAATATTTAGTGACCTTTCACCTCTGAATTTTTAAGAGTAGGATGAGATGCATGGCTGTCTATGCATGGTGTGGTCCAATCCCAGTGTAGAGAATGAAGACTGAGGCACCAGATTCCCAGGGTGGAAACAAGGACCTAAAGCTAGGAGAGAGATCAAGCAGGTAATTCGTGTCACCTTTCATTATCCCAGTGCTGCTGACTAGGGGACTTTGCAAAGCTACAAAATATCCCAAAGATACTATTAATTCCTGTTCCATGTAAGAAACTTGGAAGACATATCGTTCTTCTGGAGTTGGAAGAGGCATCCTCTGAAACCTGTTGAACGAGTCTGTGAACCTATAGGGAATAATTGAAAATACAATCCTTATCTTTATGCGCCGCGTGCTCCAGCACAGTCCTAGAGAGCTCACAAGGAGCGGAGGAGGAGAGGCCACCATTGGCCAAGGGGTCCCAGAAGCACATGTTATTCCTGGTCCCTTTTACCTGGACCATCCTGTTTCTCATCCCAGCCCCCTAAGTTTGGCATAGCAGCCTGGAACTCATGTGGAATTAGGTACCTAGTTCATTCTGCCTTGCTAACTAGAACACTTTAATATTCATTACTAAATTAACAATATAACAATATTAAATGCCATCTCTACCACAGCACATCTGCCTCTGTCCTGAAGGCTGCCACAGCATAGCCACTGAGTTGCAGAACCCAGACTATAGGGCCAGAAAGATGTCTCAGAGATTAAGACTCTAGCAGAAGGACCTGAGTTCAGGGGCTGGAAAAGTGGCTCGGGGTTAAGCCTCTGCCTTGCAGGCAGAAGGTCCTGAGTTCGGATCCTAGACCCCACGTATAGACACAAGGTGGAAGCGGGGGCGGTTTCTGGTCCTGGTAGGGCGGAGTCTGTGAATCCCCGGGCAGAGTAAACAAGGAGGAAGTGGTCCATGGGGGTTCCCGAATTCGTCCGTGGTTCTACACACATACACACACACACACACACACACACATACATACACACATACATACACACACATACATACATGTGCACGCACACACGCATACATGCACAATTGAATAAAAAAAAAAAGAAAAAAAAAAAAGAAGGACCTGAGTTCAGATCCCAGATCCCAAGTAAAAGTGCCAGGCTAATATGTCAGTGGCCTGCATGTCTGACTCTGGAAAGAGGAGCCTGGGAAATCTCAAAGCAAAAAGGGAGGTAGAAGCAATTCCCAAAGTCACCCAGGGGTCTCCAGAAGCACACATAGTACCCTCTGGTATACGCGTGTGTGCACACACACACACGCATATACGTGCACATGCACACACATACGCATATGCATGCAAATAAGTAAATAAATAAGATATGTTTTAAAAAGAACCTGTAACTAATGACACATAAGACTGCTGTTTATTCCAGGTACACTAAATTTGAAACTGGATCTATAACCAGTTAGTAGCATGACCTCAGGAAATGACCCAAAACTATCTAAGTCTCAAATTTCTCAATAGTAACATGGAGAAAATACTATTTCCCAGAACCATGTCAAGAATCTAGGAACTAAAAATCAAAGTTTTAGATAAGAAAAATGTTTTTGAGACGGATTTCATAATGACTGTCGTTGAATTACTATTGACTATACATGTATTTCAGAATTGCTAAGGGAGCAGATTGCAAATGTACACACCATAAGAAACGAGTATGTGAAACGATTACATAATAATTAACTTGATTTAATCGCTATATAATGTGTACATACGTCAAAACATCACATTGTAACCTACAAATACATGTATTATTTTTCATTGAAAATTTAAAGAAGTTTACAAATTATGAGCTGATATACGTAAAATGCCTAATATGGTGCTTGCATATTAGTAAGTATGCCACTGATTTATATCTCTGGTATGAGTCCTGCCTCCCTCAGTCTTCCCACATCTGCATCCATGGACTTCTAGACCTTCACAGATGATCCGCTCAGTTTCCACAATGGGTGGCTAATGCAGCTTCAACATAGTGCATGTAGCTAAGCCCACCGGAGCTCGTCCATGAACTCAGCACTGGGGAGGCAGAGTTCAAGACCAGCCTGGGCTCTATGGTGTGTTTGAGGTCAGTCTGGGCTCCATGAAACCACCTCCAAAATCAGCCAAAACCTAACACCACAAGTAACAAAGTAAAGTCAGAATTACCCACTGTTCCTTGTGTGTCTACCCCAATCTCAGTGGATCATGAAGACCCCCTTCCAGAAGCTCAGAATAAAATCCTGAGTCTCACACTACATACCTTATCTCCCAGAACACCTGCTGGTCTGTCTTCAGAAGCATCTCTCACCGCAAGTTTCACAATAACCTATTCATCAGTGTCTCTTATTTATTTATTTATTTATTTATTTATTTATTTATTTGAGAGACATAAAGAAAGCAAGGAGAGACAGAGACATACATACCATGTGGCTTCCAGGCATTGAACTCAGGTCTCCAGGTTTGTTAGCAGGTGCCTTGTTCGCTGAGCTATCTCACCAGACCCCTCATTGGTGTTTCTTACCTATACTATAACTATGTCTCCCAAGGTCCATGTGCTCCTAACTTAACCCTCAGGGTAACAGTCTTAGAAGGCAAAAGCTTTAAGAAGTGACAATCTCAAAATACAGAACATAAGTGATCTCAGACATCATCGTCCTAAACAGGACATCTAAGCCACTCCATGCCCCCCCCCCGACACACACACACACCTAAGGCACAGAAAACATGGAGAACGAGGGAGTGGTAAGACTCAAAGGAGCCTATAGTCGGACAGAGCTTTGCCAGACAGTAACTTCTGGATATTACAATGCTGTTACGTCCACAAATTCACTACAGCTATGTATATTTGCACAAGAGCTGCATGGGATTTGTCCCATCTAACTTCACCATGGAAGGGACAAGATCTCAATAAGCCCCCAATGCCCTGACTCCCTGGGAGACTGATGAAGGTTAATGTTAACAGGAAGGAAAGGAAGATGTTTTCCTCAACAGTATACCCAGGGGTACGTGACTCCTACTTCAACAAGTGTTCAGGCCTGTGCCTTCAAAAGGTGGAAGTGGTCCATGGTGGTTCCTGAATTTGCCCGTGGTTCTACACACACACACACACACACACACACACACACACACACACACGCACACACACACACACACAATTGAATAAATAATAATAAAAAAAAAGCAACCTGGATGAAACTCAGTGGGCCACACATGTGAAAAGACATTCAAATAGGAGGAAGACTGGCAGGGAAGAAGAGGAATTATACAGAGAAAAAGAAGGGAGATGGGACTGAGGACTAAGGCATGAAAATATCACATTCATTATATTAGTATATGAAACTGTAAAAGAACAAAAAAGTTGCCTAAAGGAGCGATAGTTTCACGAGAACTCTGCCTTCATGATGGAGTCCTGCTGTTTTGAAGGACAGAGGACGGTGATCATGACATCAGACTTGCTCTCATTCTCCCCTTGCTGTTTTCTCACGCTTTCCAGCCCTTCCATCTTCCACCTCGGGATTAAAGCAGAAAAAAAAAATCCACAGCTGAAGGTCCCTTAACCTTGGATTTTGTAGCATCCAAAGTTATAAGAAATGAACTTCTGTTCTTTGTAAATGACCCAGTCTCAGGAATCCTATTACAGTGACATGAAACAGGATAAGACACCTGGATCATCCAACAAACACCTTCCTCCCTGGTTTCTCGGCATCCATGGCTGATGATGGTGGAGTCTTCCTCAGTGATAAATAGTATCCCGTCCCTTGTCTGCTCAAAGTCCTTGAGTAGATCTTCAACATCGCTCAGCCTCAAAGCCAAAGTCCCAGCGACCCCTGTGCGGTTCCACATGCTGTGCCCACCCTGACTCCACTCCTGCTTCCTCCTCTCCATTCACGGGCGCCCCCCTTGCTGTGTCTCCGAACACTCAGGCACATCCCTCTGATGGGCCTTTGCACAAGCTATTCCATTGGCTTCAACGCACCCTGCCCAGCAGCCACGTAGCCCATTCTCTTCCTCTTTACATTGTCCATCATGTAAGGCTGAAAACTTACTCTTGATTTACCCAGTGTTATACATGGACAGGTTCTCATATGTGTGCATGTGTGCATGTGTGTGTGTGTGCGTGTGTGTGTGTGTGCATAAATACATATAAAACATATACATTTAGACACATATATATACACACACACACACATATATATATATGTTCCCTTTGGCGTTTATTGTTTTCTACAAGCTACAGAATCGCTCATTTACTGTGCCCACTATTTCCTGTCTCGGCAAGGCAAAGATTTTCTTCTGGATGGACCCCAGGTTCAAGCACAGCACCCTACATGCAGCACAGAGCAAGCTCGCAGATGGCAAGGAGATGAACAGACTCAAGGGGGCTATCAGCACTGTGGTGCCATGAGCCCTCGAAGCCCAGGAAGCACCTTCAATCCCTGTCTGGACCACCCATTCTTTTTACAAGCCCATTCTTGTACAAGCTCAATAGGTATGCCCCGTCTTCTCCTTACCCCCTCCCTTCCTCTCTGTTGTCCCCCATTCCACTCTCCTCCTCCCACTCTCCTTCCTCCCTCTCATCCCTTTTTCTCCCTCCTCCTCTCTTGGTGCTTCCTGCTTTCTCCCTCCCATCCTCCAGAGCATCTGTTCATGTGGGCTCTGAATTTCCCTCTGAGTTGTCTACACTAGTGAAGGTTCAGGACTCAGTGGCATAGTTTGGGGCCCCTTCTTGGGCTGTCCACTAGTATAGGAATTCTATTATGTCTGTTTAACCCCTTGCCTTTAAGGATCCTACTGTCTGAAGCCTTCTCCCCTGTGATCCCTGCTAGACTTTGGGGGGTTGTTGACGTGTCAGCCATTGTGCAGGTCAGGCAAGGTCTAATCACATTGTGGCTATATCCCTATATCCTGGCTGCTGCAGCGCTGACTTGTGTGGAGTATCTTGCATATCATTGGTCCTCCCCATCTTTAGACTCTTACAATCTTGCCGCCCCCTCTTCCACAAGGTTCCCGAGCCTTAGGATGGATCCCCCATTCTTATCTCAGGACCTGAGACCCCTGAGATGCTCATTGGTAGGATTGCTGAGTGGACAGAGCTACAAGTCTTCTTGGGAACAGGGAGCTGCCAAACACTGTGCCCAGAACCAGCACACCTCATATCACGTTCAGACGGCAAAACTACCTCTGACGTATCATTGAAAACCTGAGATGCCTGGATACAAAGTCTTACTCAAGTAAATGGGATCAAACATCAGGGCATCTCCACTCTGCCGAATGAAGATTCCAGATTTGAGGTGGTCTCAAGATCCTCTAGGGTGGCCACCCTATGGGAAGGAGGCAGGTGAATCTGACAGAGCTGCTGTCCAGAGAGGGATGACCTTACTTCAGCCAGGCAACCCCAGCCTCACCAGAGTATCCCTTTGCTATGTGACCAGTGAGGGGGCCCTGCTCCCCACATTGCCATTCTGAGTCACCTCCATCTATCCCATGTCCAGAAGAAGCTGTGATTGTCTTATACAGTGCCATCCTGAGAGTGGCGTTTCTGCCCAAGTTCACAAGGCTATCGGAAGCCTGGGACTACATTTGGCTGTGTTAATAATGCACAGGAGCAGTCAGAAGTATACTGACTCTAGTCTGACTCCCTTGTCCACTCATTGTTCTCTCTGCAGCCTTGAGCAAGTTATTTCCATTGAACAGTGAAATGCTCCCCACAGATTTATGTGTTGGAGCACTTAGTTCTCAGCTGGTGGCACGACTGGGAAATTTTGGAATCTTTGAGGCAAGTGGCATGGCTGGTAAAGTTGGGTTACTGGGGGGAAGCCTTTATAGCACCACCCTATATCTAGTCCAAGCTCTCTACTTCTTTTTTTTAATATTTTTATTTCATTTTTGTTCAATTGTGCGTGTGTGTGCGCGCGCACGTGTGTGTGTGTGTGTGTGTGTGTGTGTAGAACCACGGACGAATTTAGGAACCACCATGGACCGCCTCCACCTCCTCCTGTTTACTCTGCCCCAGGATTCACAGGCTCCGTCCTACCAGGACCAAAAACGCAGGCTGCCCCCGCTTCTGCCCAGCATCTATACATGGGGTCTAGGATCTGAACTCAGGACCTTCTGCCTTCAAGGCAGAGGCTTAACCCCTGAGCCACTTCTCCAGCCCCCAAGCTCTCTACTTCTTGGAGTAACGTGAGAAACCACCACTGGAAACTTCTACTAACATGGACTGACCTTTCCCAGCCACCGTATCCTCCTCATCATGATGAACCATGAGCCAAAAAAATCCCTCTCCTCCTTATTGTTTCTAAGTTCTGCTATAGTGATGAGAAAAGTAAACTAGCACATAGCCTTCGTGAGTCTCCACTTCCCTATCTGTAAAATGGGTACAATAAAATCTGCCACACACTATATTTGCAACACCTGAATGTGGAGTTCTTTTGGCGGAGTCCTCTTCTCCATTCTTTCATTTACTTTTTTTTGGGGGGGGGACATCTACATTTATCTCCCATAGGAGATCTCAAAAAGACAAATATTTAAATGCTGTCCCTGGTGCACTGGAGTTGTAGTCTGGCATAATAAATCATTGTAATGTATGTGATAAATGTTAAAATGAGCCGTGAGCATGCAGAGGGAGCACTAAAGATGCTTGGGAGGATCAAGGAAGACAGCAGGCAGAAGATGCTGCATAACCGTTCGAATCAGCAGGTTTGCTGTGTAGATGCATCGAGAAGAAGGGTGTTTGAGAAAAGACAAAAAATACAAGGTAAAATTATGATATCCTAAAGTATGAAACACCCTCTGTCCATTATAAAATTGTCACTCTTCAGCCTCCAACAGGAAAATCCAAAGAAGGTTCTAAGCAATCCAGTGTTAAATGAACAAATCTGCCTAAGGAATCATACAGTCATCAGGAGGTACTCCTGGCATTGCAAAAGTTGATTTGAATCACACCCAACTCTTTAGTGGTGGTAGGTTTGTCTTCAACATCCCCGTAGCTACTTTCTCACACTTGTGAGATGACAGCTATGACATAAGAGGATGGTGAGTGGGAATTGAGAACCCAGCTATGACATGAGAGGATGGTGAGTAGAAATTGAGAACCCAGCTATGACATAAGAGGACAGTGAGTAGGAATTGAGAACCCATGTATTTCCATGAGAAACAAGCTATCTGTTGCTTCTCAATCATTGTGCTTGGAGTATGTTTATGATTATTTCTTAATCCACATGCATGGCCTCAAAACCTTCTAGTCCAATGTTACCTTGACAATTAAATCTAGCAAAGCAAAGCTTAGCATTGGAAGGGAAATGCCAAGGAGAAGTGTGCCTTGCTACCAAGAGGACGAGATGGGAACTAACACCCCGGCACCTCCAGTTAAATTCTCTTCCCGTTACATAAGAGGGAAAGGGTGGGCTTTGGAGGTTCTGGGTATCTGGCTACTAAGTGGCAGAACAAGAGCTCTAAGTGAGAATTCAGAATGAGCATATTTTCCTTATTTGTGGATTGAGTATTAGATCCCCAAATGTCCAGATGTCAAAGCATTAACCCCCATGTTATGGCATTTGTAGGTGGTCCTTGGGCATGTGCTTAGATTTATATAAGATGATGGAAAGCTCTCTCTCTTTGTCTCTCTCTCTCTCCCCCTCTCTCTCTCCCTCTCTTCCTTCCCTCTGGAAGATAAGCAAGAAGACTCTCATCTGCAGGCGGTGAGGGAGATGCCAGCAGGAGCTGCATGGAGTACCTTGACCTCGGACTTCCCAGTGTCTACAGCGTCCTGTGGTTCTTTGTCACCTGAGGCTCTTGTCTTCAGAGAACTAGAAGCACCTGCCTCGCCCTGTCCCACCAGGAAGTACCGAGAACGTCTCAGATTTTTCCGGAAATGATAAACAGCATCTTCCTGTTTTATATCTCCTGTGCTCTCCGTTGCCTAGTCACTGGTATTCTAGATGATTCTATCTCCTAAGTAGCGTCAAAGAAGGATGGTTCTATAAGATGTCAACTCACCTCAGAAATGGTCACAGTTACTCTTTCTGCTGCTGTGAGACAACACTCAAACCACGAGCAACTTAAAGGGGGGGAAAGGAGATTTATTTGGCTTACAGTTCCAGAGGGGGGCTGTGGTCCACTATGGTGGAAAAGGCTAAGAAGATAAACTACTATGGGAAGCAGGACAGGGCTAACCAACGTCCAGGCCCACCTCTTGTGACATGCCCTCCCCCAGCAAGGCTCCACTTCCTAGAGTTGCCAGGACCATCTCAAATATGAACATCACCTAAGGATTCAAGCACATGAGCTTTCGAGGGACAACTAATATTCAAACCATGACAGAAACCAAAGTACTGCCCCCTACTGGGAATCTGGGAGAGGATTTGGTTAGAGAAGAGGTTTCCCCAAATCAGGTCTAAACAGACAGCTGTCATAGGAGACACGAAATCAGAAAGGGTAAGGTACAACTACATGAGGCTGAAAAATGAAGAAAGCCTATCCGTGTAAGAGAGAAGTTTTTGATTCTGTGTGAGTTTGTGTGTGTGTGTGTGTGTGTGTGCGCACGCACGTGTACATGCCCATGCATGAGTGTGACAGACAGATACAGAGAGAGACAAGGAAGCAATGAAGAGTATGAAAGGCCATAGGGGGTCCCATGGGAAGAAACGGACCACGGGCGTGAACTGAAAGAGGGATGACAGAGATGAAAAGATGTTTCCACAGGAATCTCTAAGGGTCCTTCCTTCTGCAGATAATGTGCAATATCCTAATATGACGTGGCCACTCACTGCATTAGGAGCCTCTATTATGCCTTTGATTGTGATCAACCAAGCAGATTTTCCCACTAAATAGCAGAAAAGTATTCCAGTCTGTACTAGTGATATAAAGGTTTTCATCTGAATAGAATGGGCCCTTTGTAGATGTAGAACTACGCATGATACCTATCCTAGCCACGCCATTTTCAAGGTCAAACCATCTGCTCTGGTATTCAACATGTCATTCTTCATGTGCATAAAATGATCCCAAATTGGAGATAAATGATGTGGTATGTGGCCTGCCAGTCTTCAGACTTGTAGGTGACAAATTAAACTTATTATTCTTTAGAAGCTGTCTATCACAGCTTCCTCTGCCTCTCAATCATCTTGGAGGGTAAAATGGAAGATGGCAAGATCAAGAGAGGACACTTTTGACTCCTAGGTAGGAAGGACCTGATGCCACAGCACGAATCCAACATGAATGCCTGTGTATTCAGAACAACAAGGACCATATCGCAGAACGACCCACAGGCAGCTCAGAGCAGGGGCTGGAAAGATGACTCAGAGGTTAAACTTTTGCCTCACAAGCCAAAGAACCTGAGTTTGGATCCTGGGTTCTATGCAAAATGCCAAGTCGAAATGGCAGCAGCCTGCACTTCTGGTCCTAGTAAGTAGAGCCTGAGAAAACACAGAGCAAAGGAATAAAGAAGTAGAAGCAATCCAGGATGATTCCCAAAATCACCCGTGGGCCTCCACAGGCACACACAGTGTCCTCTTCTACCTGTGATGCACACAAACAAATACACATGCAAAATAGAAAAAGAATACTCAGAGAAAACTGCCAACATCAACTGTAGCCGTGCTACCAAGCTCCTGGTGCTCTTAAACTCAGAAAGAGCTGGAAGAGGAAATGATCACTGCCTTTCACACCGAGACAGTGAAGGGGATCCTGGAATGAGAAGAGAGAGGAAGCCGTCTGTTCCCTGAGCGAAGCACGGTCACATGTGCTCGGTCAGGACGGCTCCGGGCTCACCAGCTGCACGGGGCTGTGGACGTCCTGGAGTCTGGCTGGGAGAACCTCAAAACCATGTTCAGAGTAGGAAGTTGAAGCAACAGAGAACATTCAGCCCCAGAGCGTTCTCATGGCCCATGATCACTGTGTTTGGGAAATGGAATTCAATGGAGAAGGCAGAGGAGGAGCAAATGCTTTACGGGACCTTAAGGAGTATTTGGACTCTGTGCGGGGGTTACATTTTAGCTTAGAACTTAAATTTTTAAAAAGAAGAACATTTGCGTTTGTCTGGGTGTGCATGGATGTGCATCCACGGGTTTGGCCAGAGCACACCCTTGCCAGATGCTATGCACTATCCTGTGTTCATGAGACAGCGTCCCTTGGTGGCCGGAAACTTTCCAATTAAGCTAGACTAACTGAATGGCCAGCCCGAAGGGTCTCCCTGTCTCTTTCTTCCCTGCTCTGGAGTAAATGCTGCATCTAGCTTTTTTATATGGATCTGGGAAATCAAGTTGTAAAATGTTTTCAAGGCAAATGCTATACCAACTGAGCCATCTCCCAGCCCAACCCCACCTAAAGCAATTTTGTAATACAGTAATTTTGCAAATAGGATGGATTGACTGGGTAGGAAGTAAACCATCCTTACCTCTAGGAGTGTTGTATCAGGTGATAAATTGGGAAGTTAACCTGGATTTTCTTTAAAGGCAAAAGGACTCTGATTCTTCAAAAGAGTAGAAATAATCATATTACTAGAAATAAAGGGGTTGGAGAGATAGCTCAGGGGCTAAGGCTCTGCCTCGCAAGCAGAAAGTCCTGAGCTCAGATCCCAGGTCCCACGTTAAAAACACCAGGTAGAAACTGTGGCAGCCTGCACTGGCGGGCAGAGCCTGGGAGATCCCAAAGTAAAAAAAAAAGGTAGGTGGAAGCAATCCATGATGATGATTCCCAAAGTCATCCTTGGTCCTCCACAGGGTCACACAGAGCCCACACACACACACACACATACATACACACACACACATACACACACACACACATACACACACACATACACACACACGCATATGCACATATGTATACGCACACACATAAACACACACATACACACACATATATACACACACATACACACATATGCACACACATACATACACACACATACACACACACACATATATACACACACATACACACATACACACACATACATACACACACACATACACACACACATACACACACACATACACACACATACACACACATACACACACATACATACACACACATATATACACATACACACACACATACACACATATACACACATACATACACACACATACACACACACATACATACACACACATATATACACATACATACATACACACACATACATACACACACATGTATACACATACATACATACACACACATACACACATGCATACACACACATATATACACATACACACATATACATACACATACATAAACACACACATGCATACACACACATACATACACACATGTACACACACATGCATACACACACATACACACACATATACACACACACACATGCATACGCACACATACATACACACACGTACACACACATGCATACACACACACACACACACACACCTATGAATAAAGGCTGTGCTTCTACAATGAAGACAGAGTCAACCGACCCTCTTCCAGAACATTCCAAGGAACTCAGCAGCCTCCGAGCTACACAAGTCTGATAACGAGCTGAGTCGGTGGCTCTTCCCTCTGCATGACACTCCTGAGAGATCCTGTCTTCCACCATTGTATCAGAACCAGGCAGTCCAGCAACGCCGAGGTCCACCCTGAACTTTGGGTGCTCCTAGTTACAGGAGCATGACTCCTTACAAGGAATGCTGGGAGTTTTATCTCCAACTGAACAGACTGAGTGAAATGAAAATGGACAGGAAAAAAAAAACATCATGTTTGGCCATGATTATCATCAACCACTAGGATTTATCTGTCAGTTGACACATTTATCAACCTAGTGTTGCATTAAGCATTGCTAATATGCTGTATTACTGCTAACATATCCCTGTGGTTAAAAGCATTACTCTGGAGTCAGCCTGCCTAAAACTGACATCCAGATTCAGCATTTAATAAGGGGTCCTGGGCGACATCGTGAGAGAGGGAGTAGTAAAATTTGTAAGAGTATGAAGTGAGATAGGCTCAGGCCAAGCACTATCTTCTGGACATCACAGATCACAGGCTGTGGGTTCTAGTACTTCACTGCAGCTCTCTCTGAACTTGAAATGTCCCATCAATATTTCACCATGGAAGGGGAAAGATCTTAAGAAATCTCCCTGAGAGACTAATGCGATGGGGAGGAAATGGAAGATACTTTCCTCAATAGTATACCCACTAGTATATCCACTAGATACCCACTAGTATATCCACTAGTACCCAATAGTATACCCACTGATCTATCCAGCCAGGACCCAGGAACATGTCATCGAAGGTGAACCAGGGGGGCATGCATGCAAAAAGACTTGAAAATAGAAGGTAATTTGACAGGGGAGAAGAAGGATCGTAATGGGAAGAGGAGGGGGAATGGAATGGGGATTAAGGTGTGGAACTATCATAAGTTTACTATATTTATGCATGAGACACTAAAATATTGAAAAAGTTGGGTGCATTAGGGAAGAAGGGATGGTAGAGAGGAATATGTCAAAGTAAAGTACAGAATGTACTTGTAGGAAAAATATCTTTATGAAACCCATCACTATGTACAATGCCTATGCACCAACAACATGAATATTAAACAAAATAAAGGACCCTGGGCAAGTTAACCTCTGTGTGATTTGGGGTTAATGATACCTACTCACCTCTAAGACTATTATGAAGCAATACAGTGAACATGCTTAAATCAGTGCCTGGCAATCAATAGTAGCTCAACATTATTGCCTGCTCTTATATAAATAGAGAAAGATGTGCTTTCTCCAAGGTTAGAACTGTGAATACGCATTTCCCATTGGCCTATGCGAGCAGAGCTTGAAGCGTTTCATGGTATGTTACCAAAAGGAACAGATTCCCCCTTCTCCCTCTCATACGTGGGCCACACCCACCCTCTCTCTGATCCCCATTCCTTTACCAACTAGTGGATATAATTGCTTCATAGAATTTCTATCCTATCCACCTTCCTTAGTGCCCTGGTAGAAAAACAGACTAGAAAAATGACAATCCCTGGGTGCTCTGTAATGTAATTAGATTATATGCAAACAAACACACCCTACTTGCAGGATAGGCTCCGAAGAGCCACTGGGAGAAATATAGAAATGTCACTGAAAGAGCAAACACCAGTCCACAGATAAATAAAACCATCATTCTCATCCAGGCACCAGTTTGCATTAGCAAATGAATAATCAGGACTTTTGAATGGAAACATATTTTTCCCATCTCATTTGGATTTCTGTGATGAATTCTGCATGATGCCTGAGGCCATCTGACAGGAGACCCGGATGCTCTCCTCTGATTAATGGAGCTGATAGTTGCCTTTGAGAGGTTAGTTTGCTTGAAAATCCAACTCCGTAATGAACAAGAGCTCTGGCTACCTGGGTTGGTCTAGAAGCTGTGGGAGCTATGAAGTTGGTCCCATGGGAAGATTCATGTTAGAAGCTGGGATCTCTCTGGCAGAGGGAGAGAGGGTGGGAACTGCTTGCCAGGAAGGAAGATCTAATTGCTTCAAGCACCTCTCTGGCCTGAGCCCTTTAAAAGGAATTGCATTTAATCCTCAAAGCAACCCCACAAGGGAAAGGTGTAACAGAGCGGAACCCAGAGGACCAGAAGAGTAAAGTGACTTGCCCAAGTGCCCAGGTGGTAAGAAGGTAGAAATCACCTTTGCTTCCGTCGCACTGCTTTTAACTGCCTTTTCATAAATCTGATGTAATCTGATGATGTCTTCGGTACCCAACAAGCTCACGTGTGATCAGATGAATCACCTGACATTCCAGAAAATCCCAGATGGTATAGTGGCTCAGGCCGAGCAGGCAATGAGAGCCACCCACGCTCTGAACAGGGACACCAGAAAGTCACACAGGAAATAAGTGACAAAGATTAAGACAGAGATTCGGGAGCAAATGGTGGGTGGCCTGTGTTGAAGATGAGAATTTGGCTGAGCCAAAGGATGTGTCAGACTCTGCGTGGAAGAGGAAAGCCCAGAGCTGGACAGGAGGGACCCAACATCAAGGCAGGACAAAGTGAGAGTTTCTTGCCCACATCAGACGCTCCTTCCCCTGTTGTGGCCACCAACCCTCATTCCTGGAGGGTTCCCCTCCACTTCCCCTCACACTTTTGCCTGTGTTGCTACCTACCCACCTCAACCTCCCCTCCTTCAAGGTCAGCCCAAGGTTGCTATCCACTCGAAGTCCTCTGTCTCTCTCCCCATTCGTTAAACAAGAATCCACTTAGCAGCTTCAGTGTGGCAGGTAACCTTTAAGGTGCTGGGCATTAGGCAGTGGCATATATCCAAGCACTGCCTGGTGGAAGACAGAAAACAAGCAAGTATACAAAACAAACAGCCTCCTGGTTGAAGGCTTGTGATTGGCATATGCTTCAAAGAAGAAGCAGTGTGCACTGGTAGAATGAAGGAGAGAGGAATGGGACCACGCTAGACCTAGTGACAAAGAAGAGTGTTGCAGTTACTCTACAAATTACCAATAAATACATGAACCAATGGTCTAAGGGAACGAGGAGTTTTATTCTGGCTTAGGATTGTTTGATTACAGCTTCCTACACATCTTTGCAGGAAAGCTCCCACCAACACCAAGGGCCGAAGTAACTGGCCACACCATGTCCACCGGGCTGCTGAAAGGGACGATCCTCACCTGCCAGACCAGCATATCTAGCCAAGTACACAGAAGAATGCCAACTTCCTCAACCAGCTCCCACCATCTTATCTACCCGCCCAGGGACTAATCCCACCCACTATGGGCTGGGTCTTCCCCATCAACTAGACAGTCTCTTGCCAGCTTGCTTAGGGCTTAACTCAACTACTAATTTATCACAACCGTGCCCAGAGCAAAGAGCCTCCTGTTACCAAGTTGACACCAGTTTCTATGACAAGTAGGCACCTGAAGAAAGAGACAGACGTGTTCAGAAGACAGTGGGAAGAAATTACCCAGAAGAAATGGTAATCAATCATGGCCCATGCTGACCAGAATGGACCAACTCTCTGCTTTCCATGTTCTCACCACATCCTTCTAGAAGTTTGTCTTTAGGTCAGCTTCAAGCTGTCTAGTCTATCATGAACATGCCAGGCCTTTAGGAGCCTGCATCCCAATGAGGCTAAAAGTCTATTTTCCTTAACATCATATCAACTGGGGCCCCACGCTCAATGACTCTCATGGTCGAACCAGGAGAGGTAAGCTGTAAGGCACCTGTGGGGAAAGGGGGTAGGCGATCTAGGTGGAAGCAGGGCATGGAGCCAGGCATCAATCATGGCATCCTGTGGTCCAGACTGCAGCAATTGGCCATCACAGCATCTTGCATCCCACATACCTGGTCTACAGAGGTTCTATGGCTGCACTAATGGGTCAGTTTCTGGGCATGTATGGTACTCGGAGTCTGAGCATATGCAACATCCACCATCCGTATGTTAGTCATCAGCAAGGGCACCAAGGAACCAGGATCCCAAGAGATTCTGAGAGTCTCTTATGGAGTGGAAAAGGCACTGAGATTAAGGGCGGCAGTATAAAACCTGCTCCTGAGACTGGACTATTGCAACCAGGTGAATGGGGAAGCTGTCTCTCAATGCCTCTCCATCAGATGTCCTAGCTCACCAACATCCCACCCCACATACATCCAGACCTGAAACTGCTGCAAGGTCCTCCCTGATTCAATCAGGTCTCAGAGAAATATCTGCCCAGCAGAATCTGAGGGTGCATTGGCTTCTGTCTGCTTTAGGTACCAGAAGACTCTAATGCAGCTTCGGACACACAGAAAATTCAGATAAGGTTAAGGTACTGCTCCCCCATCAGCTAGCATCTGTCACACACTCACTTTCTCTCCATTTCCATGAGCTACTCAGTGATCCTCACCAAAAGATCTGGTATATAAATGGCACCATTTACACATTGTATAGACATTGTATCCAATAGGTCTCTCTTACAACCCGTTCTGCATTCAAGAAAGCGATTTGTAGATGTGAATTCAGAACAACTCCTGGGCCCAGTCCCACATGTCTGTCTCCCCCTAGTGACCACTTCGTGCACTCCCTGGAGTAACCTGTTTTCTGAGCTGGCTGCAAATCCCACATAATGGTGAATGCAGACTCTACTAGGAAGCAACAGAGTCTCCCCTAAAATCCAGAACTAGGGGGAACAATTCCAGACCTTGAATGCCAGACTCCAAGTGGGCAGAACTCAGAAAAACAGAAAATTTCTAGAACTTGAAGCTAGCAGCTCATTTTAGATGAAAGGCCTGAGGTTCACAGAAGAGCGAATGGCAGTTTATCTAATCCGAGCGTTGCCTATATCTCTAGTTACCTCCTGGCTTCCAGATTTTATTTATCTCCATTTTCATTCTTTCATCTGTTGGGACTTTACTGCCTCCGAGATGGTCCTTCACGGTTCCAAATGAGCAGGTGCTTGGAAAGCAAGGTCATAAAGAAATCATTCCCAGCTGTGGTTTGGATGCTTCATATTGTCACCTTGACAGGTGCTAGATCAAGGATGCGAGCCTCTGAATAAATCTATGAGGGGCTTTCTGGATGGAGGTAACTGAGATAGGAAAGCACACCTAAAATGTAGGTGGCCCCATTCCATCTGCTAGGTCCCAGACCAAATGAAAAGGAGAAAGCTCACCAGACACAATGGCACGAGTGTCTATAATCTTTGCACAGCTGCAGGAAATGGGAGGCAGAGACCCAGGAGTTCCAAAAGCTCACAAGCCAGACAGCCTACATGCACAGGAACGGTGGGACAATCTAGTCTCAAACAAAGCAGAAAGGTCAGGAGCCATGTCCCAAGATCTCCTCTACCTCCACTTGAGTGTGTGGCCATAACATGCTCATGCCTGTACTCACTTATCACATACATACACATAAAAATATATACATACATACATACATACATACGGGGCTGGAGAGGTGGCTCAGGGGTTAAGCCTCTGTCTTGCAGGCAGAAGGTCCTGAGTTCAGATCCTAGACCCCACGTATAGACGCCCGGTGGAAGCGGGGGAGGCCTGCGTTTTTGGTCCTGGTAGGGCGGAGCCTGTGAATCCCGGGGCAGAGTAAACAAGGAGGAGGTGGAGGCGGTCCATGGTGGTTCCCGAATTCACCCATGGTTCTACACACACACACACACACACACACACACACACACACATACACACACACACATACACATGCACAATTGAATAAATAAATTTTTTTAAAAAATTAAAAAATACATACATACATATAAAAATACATATATGGTCTGGAGACATGGCTCAGAGGTTAAGACTCCACCTTGAAAACAGAAGGACTTGAGTTCAGATCCCAGGTCTCATGTAAAAAGGTCAGGTGGAAACGGCAGCAGCCTGCACTTCCAGCCCAGGTGGGCAGAGCCTGGGAAATCCCACAGTGAGGTAAAAAGGAGGTAGAAGCAATTCAGGATGATTCCCAAAGTCACCCTTGGTCCTCCACAGAGACACACAGTGCCCTCTGATACACACACACACACACACACACACACAATCACTGTATATATATGTGTGTGTGTGTGTACATATATATATATATATATATATATACAGACAGACATATAAATAAGCAAATAAATAGTGAATTGATCACCATCATCCATCTCTCTCTCTGCCTCCTGAAGCCAGATTCAACGTGACCAGCTGCTTCCACTTTTTCTGCCATGATGTGTCCACCATGATGGACCGAACCCTCAAACTATGAGTCAACATAAACTCTTCTTTCCTTATGCTGCTTTTGTTACAGCAACTAGAAGTAACTAACACATGGTACTTCTCTTGTGGGAGCACCCACTGCATTCCCAGTCCCCGCCTACAGATACCCAGTTCTTACTAGGACATCTCATGAATCGGAGGAGAACTATCATCAAAGCTAAAGTCGGTGGAGTCATCTTCAGGGTGCATGAAGGAGAGAGTGAGAGAGATGAGTCCTGGATGACTTGCATGAAGCAGGCATGGAGAGATCAGGAGCCAAAGGACTATGTGCAAATGGCTTCTCAGATGCAAACGTCCTGGATCAGAAATAAATCACACACGTTCAAGCACAGAAGGAAGCTGTCTGATGCAAATTGGCCTCCTTGTAGCCACTGTTAGTCACTGTTCATGTTACTCTGTTCTGTTATCTTTATAAATAATGCCACTGAAGAGGCCTTGCCTGTGCCCGTTATCGACAGTTTTCATGTCTATGGCATGTGGGGTCTTATAAACCGTACTGTAGAGTTAAACTTCATTCTAAGCCTGAAAGGAAACGTGGAGGAATGCAGCCGGAGTCGCCTGACCATATTTGTGGTTTTTCATGGATCACTGCGCTGTGTGGAAAGCGGGCAGCTAAGTGTCATGGATTTAGTGGGAGAAGCAGCACTTTGAGGAGCTCAGATGTGCAAGCAGAAACACGTGCAAGGATCCAGGAGGAATTGTGCAGGCAGAGCCTTGAGGATCTCCTCTGAGACTAACTATAAGCCAAGAGAGACATGGAGTGATGAGTGACTGGTCCCAACTCTGCGTCTCCAGGACAGAAGACTTCTTCAAGCTCACAGGAAACATCTTACTCTCCTGGGGGAAATCTGAAGTCATGTCTTGATCTTGCATCTAAGAGACAAAATACTTTCTCTTCGTCTTTATTTAAAAATTCAGAAAAGGCTCCCAAATGGCTCCTTTCAACCGCTTCCCTACCCCTTGGACCATGACTTTGGGGAATTACAATCTACCAAGTCTAGACCATTGGGTGAAGAAAGTCTGTAATTGGCTAGCTCCCACGACTCTGAGGAACTGAAAGAAAGTTTTACTAAAGGAAGGATGAGAGAGGCAGTGTCTGAAGAGGGAGGAAATGAATGCTGGCAAACACAGATGCCAGCTGCTAATGGCACACCACTGCCCTTAAGATGAAATATAGACCCTTTCGTGTGCACACAGCAGCCCTACCATCTGGCCCTGCTGCTTGCTTCTTCCTCTCTCACAACTCTCACTAACTGCTCCCTGGTGGCACCGAACTGCTGTTTGCACCATGCGCTGCTTTCTACTGTACCTCTGAGCCCACAGAGGTACAGCCTGCTTCTGAACCCAAACGCCATGGCATTCAGCTCAAAGTCAATGTCTCAGAGAAAGCGCTTCCTCATGTCCTGACATCCGTGAGCCCTCTGCTTCCACTTCTCACTCATGGAAGTGTCTCTTCAACCTCGGTGGCTCCGTCACAAACACAACTGCGGCTCCCATCTCTTTCCCAGGCACATTCCAGATAGCTCTGTGCTTTCAGCATTGGTGAAAAAGAACTGTGGCTAGAGGAAGGAAGGAGGGAAGGGAGAGAGAGAGGGAAGGCAGGAAGGAAAAGAGAGAACGAGAGAGAGAGAGAAAAGAAGCGACTAAATAGAGAGAAGAGAAAGAAGAAAAAAGAACGAAATAAAGAAAGAAAGAAATAAAGAAATAAAGAAATAAAGAAAGAACGAAGAAGAAGAAAGAAAGAATAAAGAAAGAAAGAAGAAAGAATAAAGCCTAAAGCACTCCATACATGTTAGTCCCTTGGAAGTAAAATCGTATTTTATTTTGGAGTGAGCTTGGACATACGTGCGGTAGGAGGTCAGTCGGTCTTGCTCTATCGCTAGTGTGATGGCGCGCGGGATTCATTTAGAAGGCTTTCCACTGTTTCCACACCTTTCTGTCTATTAGGGACCCAGGATATCTCCTGTATTCCTTCCTTATGCCGATTCGTTCCGTCGTCTGTCCGTATGTCGTTTAAGTTAGGTTCGTTCTATTAATTATGTAGTAGTTGCTTTCGGTTTTTTCGTTTCTTTATTCTTTTTTATTCTTTTTTTGCCTTTCTTCAAGCCGCACCGCTACTTCCTACTGAAGGGCAACATTAGCAATGACGGGCAGAACATTCTTCAAGCGACAAAGAATCCGGAGCCTGGAGAAAGACAGTAGATTGTCACGTATTTTCCATCTGAGAATGAATTAGACAATTTGTTACCAGGGGTGAGTGGCAGCTGGGGGCAGCCCACCAATGTGTTCGCTGAGGCAGATACGTGGCATGTCTGGACAACACCTATGCTTTGCGTGTCAAGGTGTGTAGTAATGACCCTTCCTTTCACATGCTGTGATGGGGGACACAATGGGACAATAATTTGGAGGAGCAATTTGAGAACTCTCCCCGAGCTGTGGGTGCTTTCACCCTATGACCCAGTGAGGCCACTGCTCTGTCCAGGAGACCTCCCTCATCCCTGGGGACACGTACGTGGCTGAGAAGCGCAACATTATTCATAAATGCAAAAAAAATTAGAATCTGACTAAAAGGATAGGAAAATGGATGAATCCATGCTGATACCTTCATTTGTAAGAATAGAACACTGAAGGAGACGCAGTGAGCCGGCAGGGCCTGCGTCAACGTGGATTAACCTCAGAAGCAAGCAGGAAGAAAGCAAGCTGAAGGAAGATGTGGAAGGAAGGATATAAACAAACCCCCACAGAACGCATCAGCACCTTGCTTATGGATTCATAAACACACAGTATGAGTCTAAAAACGTCCTCGGAAATGTTAACCTGTGCTCAGAAGAGTAGTTCTGCCCGGTGTGGAAGTATCCAGGATGGAATTGGGGATGTGGGAGGCAGACAACGTTTAACTGCATCGTAGAGCCCTGCTTCTTTCTGGAAAACCCGCAACACACGTTGAGAATCTTCAAAGATCCACCTCAATAGATCTGGGCGGTAAATACTGGGATTCCTGAATGTTTTCCTTTGTGATAAATACAGTGTTAGTAGGCACATGCAGCTAATTGATTTTAAATTCAAATTAATTAAAATATAATACAGCTAAAGGTTCAGTCTCTCAGTGGCATGAGCCATATTTGGTGTGTTCAGTGGACACTTGGGACTGGGAGCTACCCTCAGGGATAGAGCAGATTACAGAGCAATTCCATCATCACAGAATGTTCCAGGAGACGGCCCTGTCTTACACTTTGTGTAATTGAATATTTCATAGGTAAAAGCTTGCGATTAATTTTCCTAAGGCTTCCAGCGCGATCAGCTATTACAATGACACCAAAAAGTCATATAGAATATTAAGTGCAGAAAGTCTGTTCTCTGTCACATTGTCTTTCAACTAATGAAGGCAACCTCTGTTAGAAGAGCCCTGACTCTGTAATGGCTACCAGGACGTGTAGACGACCAAGTCTTCGATCAGCAAACAACTAAAAGAGGTGAGGGTGGGTAGGTTAAACTGGCCTGGGAATGTCTAATGTTCTAAATATGTGAATCTCATAGAAGAATGAAATTAGACCCATATCTCATAACACATACAAAAGTCAACTCGAAATGGACCTGAAATTGTAACATTACAAGAAGACATGAATGATAAAGTTGTATGCCATGGGTCTGAGAAGTGACTGTGTGGATAAGACTCCAGTGCACAGACAATAAAAGCAAAGATGGACCCAGGGAATGGCAACCCCCAAAAGGCCCCCCCCCCACAGCCAAGGAAAGAATTGCAGTGAGAAGACGTGACCTGCAAGGTAGAAGGTACCACCTGAATAAACAGCACAGGGCTCTAGAGCACGCAGGGCCTCTAGCAAGCCGAGTTTTCAAAATGGGCAGAGATTCTAAAAAAGTATTTCCCAAAGAAAACATACAAATGGCCAAAGGTTACATGAAAAGACAATCAACGTCGCTAATCATCAGGGAAATTCCCAATCAAAACACAACGGTGTGTTACTTCACACCTGTTAGAATGGCCTTTAGCAAAAGAAAGGGGACAAGTATTGATGAGGATGTGAAGGAAAAAAACCTTCATTTCATTATTAGCAGAAAATCTTATGGAGAATGACAATATGGCAGATCCCCAGAAGACTAAAAATACAATTACCATTTGATAAAACAATCCCATTGCTGTATGTGAAAATGGCATGGCTTCTTTGAAGCACTATTCACTGACGCCAAGAAGGGGAATTAACCTGCAGATGCACCACACATAAATGGATAAAGCACAATCAACAGGCAAAGTGTGACACTAGTCAACCTTATAAAGGAAACGCAGTCCATCGTTTGACGTATCATGGTTGAACCTGAAGATGCTGGGTTAACTGAGACAATCCAGGCACAAAAGAGCCAAATACTACACAGTCTCATTCATAGGTGGAATCTAAAAAATCCAACCTAAATAAGCAGAGATTGTCATGGTTGTTACCAAGACTGGGAGCTAGGGAGCTTGACAAAAAGCTATATATATGGTGACTGTAGTTAATAACATATGTTGTCTAGCTGAACATAGCTAAGAGAGCAGATTTAAATGTTCTCACTGCAAAGAAACAATGTTCTGAAACGATGAATGGTTACATAAGTCAAGTTAGTCATGCTAAGGCACAGTTGCACATTAAGTATCATGTGCTGTGTACAAATGTACAAAACTTTTGTTTGTCAACTTTAAAAAGGCCAGGGAGGAAAGGACATATTTAAAAAGTTGAGGTTTCAAAGACAGGAAGTAGAAAGAAAAAGAGAAAGAGAGAGAGATTCAGATACAGAATTCTAAAGAGGGTCAAATTGACATAATTGCTTGGCCAAATGCATTACATGTCAGTAGATGAAGGAAACTGTCCTCTGATAGAGAAGGTAAGTAAGGCAAGAATCACAGTCAGGAATGATAGTAATAATGACCATTCTTTACATATGTTCAACTGAAGGACATAAATTCTGTATTTCTCTGAACTACAAATGCTTGGTTTCTCAAAGTATCTTTGTTGGCTCAAAAGCTATGTGTTCAATTATTAATTATTACACCATGCAAGGATATTAATACTGAGCATCTGCTAAGTAAATGACACTTTAGATTTGTGATAATATCTGATCTTCAAAATAATCTGCATTTATAGATGAAATCGGGTCTCTGATTTCAAAGTCTGTGCTTTTTTCTATCAGATGGCACCATAGAATTTACTCACCAGAGGTCAATGGATACCTATGGCCATTTCTTTCTATTTTAGGGAAGGTCAAAGCTTAAGTAAATTCATGAGGTCCACTCTGGAGAGTGCTGAGCACAAAGGTTTACTCAGTCCTCCCTTGGGGGAAAACACTCGCTAAGCTTTTTTACTATTAATTTTCATACAGGTGCATATGATAGGCCGAGAAATTCCCCATCTCTTACTTCCTCCTATCCTCCCTTTTCTTGCTCCTGCCTCTCCATCTGTCCCCTAGACAATTTCACTTCTCCTTTCACTTTATATCTGCAATACATGATTTTCTATGACTGTATAAAATCTAGAAATCAAAAATGAGAGAAAAACATGTGATTATTGTCATTCTGGACCTGTCTTAATTCTTTTAATATAGGTATCTACAGTTGCATCCATTTTCCTGCAAATGACATACCTTCACTCTTTATGGTTAAATAAGTCCATTAAGTTCAAATACCACAGTTTCTCTATCTTTTCCTCTGTTATTAGACATCAAGCTATAGTGAATGATCTTGCAATAAGCATCAATATGCACTCCCAGGATATATGACTTGAAGTATGTTGGGGTTACTTTTCTGTGATTTTGTGAGACAACACTTACACAACCAGTTTCAAAGAGAAAGGAGGTTTATTTGGCCTATAGTTCCAGAGGGAAAATGTGGTCCATTATAAGGGAAAAGGCATGGGAGGTGGCAGAGGCTAGCAACCGCTCAGGTCACAGAAATCATCATGGAGACAGAGAGCAAGAGGCAAACTGCAAGATGAAGCAGAACGGGGCTACCCAACCTCAAGGCAGGCTCCCTGTGCGTTCCTCCAGCAAGGCTCCGCCTCCTGAAGGTATCAAGATCTTCCCAAAATCAGCGAAGCCTGTGGGGGACAATTCACATTCAAATCATGACAGAGCACTTCTGGTAAATATCCAGGAGTGATAATAGCTGAGCTACAAGGCTAAGCTTTTAATATATTCTCCCAGCGAATGACCAAAAGATTAATACTGTCATTCCCCTGTTTAACAAATGACAAAACTGAGATTCAAAGATCAAGCAAGATATTCAAGAGCCCTAGCCAGTAAAAGACCCAGAGCAATGAATAAAAAATATGGTTTCCATACACAATGGAATTATTTTAGCCACAAAGATGAGTTATGTCATTTGCAGAAAAGTAGATCCAACTGAAGACAGTCATGCTCAGTGAATTTGGCCAGTCTCAGAAAGAGCAATATCACTGTCTGTCCCTTGTGGTTCTTAGATATTATAATATATACCTGTATATATTAATGATTTTTTTAAATCATGCATATGTGTGACATGAAAGTAGAAACAAAACTGTCTAGGAGAAGAACGGGAACTAATGGAGTGGGGAAGGGGGAGGCTAGGAAGGATGAGGAACACAAGGGGCGGATGCATTCAGTATAGACTGGGTAGACCTCTGGGACCGTTTCCTTATGTACAGTAGCAAGTACAGTGACTTCATACCATGAAAATTTAAAAATAAGGAAGCTGGAGCAGGAAGAGGAAAAAATTTTCCAGGTCCACTGCAACCTGGTATGGGTGATGACGCTGGAAAGACACGTGCACATTCACACTCAACCCTGGGACTTCAAAACCTGCAGACTCTAGGGCTCCACCCCAATTCTGAGGCACCCAATCTGCACAGGGCCAGCCCCCCCCCCCCCGAAGCTGCCGTGGGCTGCTCCCGGAAACCTAACCCTGGCAATCTCAGGACCCTTCTTGGAAAAGTGCTGTGCTCATGGGGTGTCCACAAGTCAGACTCGAGGAGCAACAAGTCTGGGATCAAGCCGTCCCCCAGAGCAGCCTGAGCCTAGGACTCTAGGAAGGAATCTAGAAAGTGTTGAGACATCTCCAAGTCTCAGATTTTAAGCTGATTTTGAGTTCTTTTCAGAAAGGGTGAGGGGCGGTTAAGGACCATGAAACTACTCCCACTTGAAAGTATTGCTGACCGACTAGAGCACTAGAGCATCTATATGCCTTGGGCAAGTCACCTGACCTTCTACAAAAGAACTCCAAAGCAAAGCACTGTCGTGACCATAATTCTGTGTATAACTGTGGAGATTTACCCAAGTCCCAAGGCTTTTGCTTATGAGGGAGGTTTCTCCAGAGCATCGACTAGGCATCACAAAAGAGTGTTTATTTATATTGTATTTTAAATGCATTTATTGATTTCCATTATTTGAAAATTTAAATTTCATTCATTGTGTGTGTGTGTGTGTGTGTGTGTGTGTGTGTGTGTGTGTGTGTGGCTGTGTGTGTGCGTGGCTGTTTATGTTTATGTGTGTCTGCATGTCTGTGTATCAAAAGGCACTGTGCATCCCTATGGAGGCCCAAGAGTAACTTTGGGAATCATCCTATATTGCTTTTACCTGCTATTTGCTTCACTCTGGGATTTCCCAGGTTCTGCTCACCAAGGTCAGAAGTACAAGCTGCTGCCATTTTCTGCCTGGCCTTTTTATGTAGGACCTGGGATCTGAACTCAGGACCTTCTGCTTGTGAAGCAGAGTCTTAACCCCTGAGCCATCTCTCCAAGCCTATTTCCATATATTTAAATGAAGGAAATAAATGTTACAAACCTATTTCTCTGAACTACACATACTTGATTTCTCAAAGTATCTTTGCTGGCTCAAATTCCCAAGTTATAAAAACCAGGTGTGCAATTACTAATTATGTTGCTATGCAAGGAGGAAGATATCTTTGGTATATCCTTCTGGACCTTAGGAAGGTTATCTCTGGCTAGGGGGAAAAACTTCTCTCCACTGAGTTTTATAGCACCAGGTTTTGTTAAAGCCTAAATTCGAAAATTCTCATGGCCAGGAACCGCAACAGTAAGTTCATAATAAATGACTGGGGAAGGGAGAGGGATTGGAGCATAAATCCATGGATGGATAAAGCACTGAGAAACTTCTGGAAGGACTTCAAGGATGTCAGGTGTTGTGAGGGCAAAAGAGACATCAATGGAGCTAGTACATAGACACAGTAGAGCCATGCATAGTCCACGAAGACCCTACACCCATCCCCCCACCATGACGACCTCCAGTATACTACTTTTCATGGATTCTAAGCTCTTGGCATTAAAGGAATTTCAGGTAGATTCTAGTTGCTCTTACTGCATTTGGATGAAGACACAGAATAAAACAAAAAGGTCCCAGCTGTAAGGCCATTAGAACATGCAGCCTCCCTGCCGCGGTGGAAGAAAGCCTGGGGCACTGCTGCAGTCACAGTGGGGATCCCATGACCCGGACAGAGTGGGGTGCAAGGAAAGTGATGGGGAGCTGAGGACCAGACCTAGGAAGGAATGCCTTGGGGGACATCCCAGGCTTAAGACAGAGAGCATGGGAAAGCTCCAACCAAAGGGATTCCATTCTTAGAAGGACGAGAGACTTCCTGAATGCTCACTGTGCCTAAGTGTAGCTCTGTTGGGGGGGCTGAAAACAGGCGAGACTGGAGGAGATGAGGGATGGTCAAAAAATGACATCATGAATTGAACTCAGCAGGTAGGGTCAGGGAGACAAAGATTTTGGAGAAAGAAAACTGACAGGAACTGGCAAGCCCTTATCTGTATTTCAGAAATACATCTCTGGCTACTACAGGGTTGGTTATCTGGAGGGAAATGGATTCGAGGTTATCGAAATAGTCTAGCTAAGAAATGCCAAGAGACTTAACCAAGAGAGATAGGACAGGCTCGAAAGACACTTCAGAGGGAGAACTCACAAGACATGGCGACTGATTGTACATAGAGATGAAGGGAGAAGACAAGGTTAAGAATGATTGCTATGTTTTGCAGTTGGCAGTTAAGTAGATGTTATTGCTGAAAAGGGGAACATGGGAAGGCAGAGCCAACTTGGTGAGAAAAGATGCGAGTTAATTTTTTGACATGTCACATTTTACAGATGCCCATAAAGCACACAGGTGTTGGTTATAAATAAGCAAATGATTTTACAGTTCTGAAGCTCACAAGTCAAGCAAGTCAAGGGTCAGGAAAATGGCGGCGAGATGTGGCAGGATAGGATCCAAGTAGATGAATTGGAAACTCAGTCTCAAGTTCATTCGTTGGTGACATTCAGAGTAGAACTTTTGAGAGAGATTAGGGCTCAGTGAGGTTGTGAGGATGGGGATCAGTGGCTTCAGAGACCTGAGCGGTGACAGACGTGCTTTGTCTCGCTGTGTGGTGGTCTCTGCCATGTCGTGATGCTGCGGGAAAGACCTTGAACTCCCCAGCCCCCAAAACTGTAGAAAGCAACCTTTCTTCATTTCAAATCATCTCCTCTCAAGCATTATGTCATATGACAGTCGCAAATGGACTAAGACAACTCCCAAAGTAAGAGTAATCCAATTAACCAGATTTAAAACACTGATTGGTCATTTAAAATGGGTGAAATCACTGACTGCTAAAATATCATGTAGGCGGGCTTCTACCTTCATATGGTCCAAAGACACAGCCCCTTTTTAGACCCTAGAACTTTCTTCTCAAAGCTACAGTCACAATTTTTAAAAATTCTCAGATACCTCTCAAAGCTTTCTTTCAAATTTGTGCAGTGTTTATATTAGTCATCAGTTGAAAACTCTGTCCCATGTCACACTAGCACTTAGGCTAATGTTGCCATTCCCCTATGAAACATTTCAGCTGAAATAAAAAGGAAAAAAGAACGTATATATTGCCATTACCCCATGAAACATTTCAGCTGAAACAAAAAGGAAAAAAGGTGGTGGCATAAATGCACATGGAACAGAAAGTCTCGTTGCATTGTGCAAAGGAAGTTGCGTGGCCTCCCTGCCTTCAGAGGGTAAAGGCAACACAGCCCCATTATGTTCATATGAGGAGCATCTCGCCTCGCTTCCCAAGCCTTCCTGTGACGTTTAGGTGGACGGCTCCATCGTTAGGCAACTCTTACATTCTGTGTACCTGCACAGTTAGACTCTGTGAACACATCACAGTCACAGTTACTCTACATGTGGCTGATAAGTTCACAACCAAGTGGCTTAAGGGAACAAGGGGTTTTATTCTCTATTACAATTGTCCAGTTATAGTTTCCTTGTCCAGCTTGGCAAGAGACCATACCAACACCAAGGACAAAGAGACTGGCCAAACCACATCCACAGGACTGCTGGCAGGGGCGATCCTCACATGCCAGACCAGGATGTCTAGCCAAATATACAGAAGGTGCCAACTTCCTAACCAGCTCCCTCCATCTTATCCACCTGCCTAGGGACTGTGCCGCCCACCATGGGCTGGGCCTTCCCCATCGACTAGACAATCCTCTGCAGGCTTGTTGGGGCCTAACTTAACCACTGATTATTTACAGATGTGCCCAGAGTTCAAACCCTCAACCATCAAGTTGACACTTACATCTAACTGTGACAATCACAATCTGCCACCACCTGGGACAGTAGCCGAGATCCCCGGGATCATGGCTGGGCACTGGAACTGCAGAAAAGCTTTCCGTAAGAATGCTCTGGGTGTCCCGAACCTTTCTTCTCAAAGCCAAGTCTTTCAAATGAGTTGAAACCCTTGCACACGAGATCCTGTGATGGACGCGGTCTGCCAGCTCCTGAGGTGCCCTCGAGGCACCTTCCCTAATGTTCTGGCGTAAAGCAATCCATTTCTCGTTAATGGCGCTCATCTCTTTAGTGACCATGCCCACCTTCTTTGACATTTTAAATGCAATCCTTCTTTGTCCAGATGCATATTTTTCAGATCATCACTGTACATTTGTGCCTCCTCTTCTGTCCAAATTGCATATTTTTAAAATCGCCATTGTACATTTGCTCCTGATTCTCACTCTACATCTGGTCAAAATTTTTTTAAAAGCTAGTCATAACCATTCCATAGGTTGAGTGCTATGCTGTCTTGAAATTTCTGCTGCTGAATTCATTAGTCCAGTACTTTTCAATTTGCCCTCACTCTAAATCTCAGAACAAGGACAAAATGTAGGTGAGTCTTTTGCCAGAATGGCCTAACACCATCTTTACAGATCACATTTCTATTCGCAAGTCCCAGCTTCTGAGAAGCCACTAGAATCACCCATTTAGATCTCCTGACAGCATGTGAGGTATCTCTAGATGTTTCTCCAAACTCTTTCCAGATTCTTCCAACAGATCATTCCAAAGTCTTCGGCAATATATTATTGAGTAGTCACGGCCATGGTTCACTTCCTGTGTCTGTGCCTTGTGTGACTGTGACCAAATCTATCCAATGAAGCACCTTAAGCTGTCCCACCCTCCAACGTGTGAGCTATCGCAACAAGAACAGAAAGCAGCCGTGACCCAACACCTATATCCCCGCATATACTTGTTCTTTGCCTTCCCAACCTTGATTCCTGTAAGAAAGAAATTCTTATTCTTTAGACAAGAAGAAGAAAAAACAGAAAATGTTGATGATTCTGGCCTGTGGTTTTAGAGAATTCAGTCCTTGCTGGCTTGACCTCATGTCCTTGGGGCAGAATATCAGAGTGGATTAAGTACATGGTGGAGGAGCTCCTTATAGAATAGAACAGAGAAGAAGATAGGAGTTGGATGCCTCCTCCTCATCCTCAGTGACCTGTCTCTCTGGTTAGGCCCCACTTTCTGAGATTTCTAGGGCCTCCCAAATAACAGC
Source organism: Typhlomys cinereus (assembly GCA_023101885.1). Classification (NCBI taxonomy): domain Eukaryota; kingdom Metazoa; phylum Chordata; class Mammalia; order Rodentia; family Platacanthomyidae; genus Typhlomys; species Typhlomys cinereus. Next base: position 1,405,215 of record JALPQD010000479.1, read on the forward strand.
TCACCTGGGAGCAAATCCCATAGCACATGAGCCTTTCAGGGGAGCACAACACAGTGAGAGAGAGAGAGAGAGAGAGAGAGAGAGAGAAACAATAGTTAGACTCAAGCCTGACTCAACTGTGTCCAAACAACTTCACCCAAGGTGTGCACCATGGTAAATAAATACTGTCTCGACCCACCCCAGAGTAGAGTGGCACTTGTCCTCCTCTTCCCTGCTTCAGGGAGTCCACTGGATGAAGATGTGTAGCAAAATCATCTCCACTCTCCAACCAAACAATACCAACAGAAGCTCATCTACCTTCCTTTAAAAAAAACTGAGAAAACCAACTTACAGGGGTAGTAAAGTAACAGCTTGAATGCTAACGGCTCTAGACGCTGAAGAAAAGCAAACAGGAAACAGAAAGGGACAAGAGGAAGGATGTAAGGGAGGATGCCTCCTCCTCCAGGGCCCAAAGAGGCTGATCATAAAAGCAAAGGAGGAGAGACTGTAGGAAGGAGAGATCCATGAGTTCAAATGGCAAAAAGAAACGCAGGAACACATCTGGATGCCATCATTCAGGGGCCACGGAGAACCTTGGCTTTACGATTACTCCTGTTTTTGCTCTGAGACAATGCGCATACACAACTTTAGGGAGGAGGGGAGATTTGTTTGACTTGTGGCAGGAATCACAAAGCAGAGCAGGGCTGGAGGCAGAGGGACGAGGTGGGCTGCATTGTGGAGGCAGAAAGCAAGAGCAAACCGAGAGGAGCAGAACCAGGCTCCCAACCTTCGAAGCCCAACCCTTGTAATGTACCTTCCTCCAGCAAGGCTCCACCTCCTAAAAAGTGCCAAAACTTTCCAAATATTAAACATATGGTTCCAACACATGAGCCTGCAAGCGGGGGAAGTTTCAAGGAAACGTTTGGCAAAGGTTCTAGATTTGATCCTGTGAGGAAGAAAGACAAGAAATGGAGAGAGAAAGGGAGGGAGGGGAGGAAGGGAAGGTAAGAGAGGTAGAGAGGGGAGGGAAGAGAGGGAAGGAGGGATGAGGGGAGGGAGGGAAGGAAGGGAGGGAGGAAGGAAGATTAGATTTCAAATGTCAAGAGAACGGAGAGGTGAAGACATGAGGACATCAATTGAAGACCCTCTTTGAAGCATCTTTGCTTTGCAGGAACACACAGAAGCAGAACAGTAGAGGGGCGTCTGTGCCTTTTTACATGGGGAAAAATTTGAACACGCACATCCTAAAAAGAAAGGTCAGTAAAGAGGAAAGATAAAAGGGCAGGTGACAAAGAGTGAGGTCACCTCTAGACACATGCTATGCAATGTCTAGGACATTCAGCGTAGAGCCAGGCTGGAACCCCCACCTTTCCTGATCACCCCCAATATCCAATAGATGTGTGAGCACCCGAAGATAGATAAACAATGACATGATTGATAGATAATAGACGTTAGATAAATAATAGACATTAGGTACATAGATGATTGATAGATGAGATAAACAAATGTTTGATACATTAGATATCATACATTAGATAGATGATTAATAGATTAGATGCATAATATATAGACAGATGACAGGTGATAGAAATAATGGATAGACAGTTGATAGGTAGATGACTGATAGATTAGAGAGATGATTCATAAGTATATTATAGATAGATTAGATAGATGATGAAATTGATGATAAATGATAGGTAAATAACAGATACATAGATGACTGCTAGATACTATAGATATTGACAGATAGATAATAGATAAATAAATGATAGACTGATCACACACGAATAATAAAAAGCTATCATTAAAGGTAACTATATCAAGTAGTAAATGCTACATATATGGCCTCATGTAATCCCTCCGCTGTCCACAAACACAAGTAGTAATTTTTATTTCCATTTTACTGATACAAAAACTGTGACACCAACTTAAATAACTCACTCAACATGATCTCACCGCTACATGACTGAGATGTAAATTTATTTAATTCTAAAACTTAACCTATGTAAATCCTACTTTTTCTGCCCTATGCCAATACTCTTTTACAATAACGTTTGAAAAGTAGGCCCATTTTATATCAACACACACACTCATAAAACATGGTCACACAGAAAACACACCCACATATATATACACACACATGTGCGGCACATGCCACACATACATGTACACATTCACACTTCTACACACACACACATGCAATGATCATTTTGCAGGTTCTCATTTTGAGTTTTCTTCTCCAGTTTCGTCATATGCATTCACATATTTACTTTGTATTTACTTCTGGAAAATCTGGAGTTTGAGCCAGGGACCCCCTTGTACTCACAAACACCCTCCCACTGAGATACCACCCAGCCTTTCCTGTGTAATCACATATTTACATATGCAGTCTTATTTTCCTTCCTAACATTATACTGTGCATGGTATTTGTTTCTTTGGTCTTCAGGACCACTTTTTAGTGACAATGTACTATATCAGCAAAGGATTAAGTGAACATTTCTAATATGGCAATGGCATTTCCCATGTAACAGACCCTAACCGAGGCCACCTGGCAGCTCCAGGCATTTATTTCCTACTTCCTGAGTTATTTGTTCTTTTTCCATATCAAAGAGGAGAGGCGCTGGGCCAGCAGTCGTGAGGCAGTTTACAGCTCAGGACACGACCTGCCAAATTGCCCTATGAAATGTTCACTGATTCACCTTGCTACACGCACGTTCTGTGAGCATGCCATTCAAGGGGACAACCCGCCTTGGTCCTCTGCATGGCTACTCATTTTATTGTTCAATGAAGATAAATTGCAAAGTCCATAATTTCTTTGCTAACCAGATCAGACACTGTCCAGTGTGCGTAATTTCTACTTGCATTACCTCACATGTGATTTTGGAGCTTTGGGTGGTGTGAGCTGAGGGGGAGATTGAGGGAGGACTGGTGAGATGGACCCACTTTTTTAAGAGCAGACCTGTGCGATGAAAAGTGCTTCCCTTGTAGCCTGGCCTTTTACATCCTGGGAACGTGTTTTCAGGATACAGCAATGAAGCTACAGATGTGAGAGCCTTTAATGGGGCTGTTATGAGGGATGCTGCTACTGAGATGTATTTGGCTCGTTGCAGGCTGTAAATTCATTTCTTAGCCCACTTTCATCACGTGTACCAAATAACCAGAGCTGTGAAAACAAGTGACAACCGAACACGAACCAATTGAAATAAGACTTAAAAAATGCTAATTATGAGTTTCACTCACTTGATTCCTAATTCCGACATACAACATGCCCCAAGGTGACTTGCTCCTCAGTATTCCCAAACCTGCACACACAAACACATGCACACAGGTACACACACATATGCACACACATGCACATGTATGCACATGCATGTATACACAAGCACACATGCACACACGTACGCAAATGCACGTGTACACATATGCATGCGTGTAAATACTCGTGCACATACATATGTATGCACACATGCATGCTCATATATGCATGTGTAGAGGCACCATGGTTGTTTAAGAGACAGAGAAACTCACGAGGTCACTCCATCTAAGCATGAGCAGATGGAGAAAGCAATCGGCAAATAAATTACAACTAGAAAAAACATTTTCTTCAATAATTCTACAGACCCTACAGTGACTTCTCACTGGGAGACACATGAAAAAAATTAATAAAAGAAAAGAACCAGAGAGATAGAAATAGACTTGCTGCCAGCTCTCTTATCATGGCATCTTTTCAGGTGAGGAAATAGGGGGGTTTAATTGGGAGGCTCAGTGGCAAGTGAAAATGACTAGATATTCGCAATGAATCTCAAGAGCAAAGCCAGTCAGGGGATAACCCGGTGACGTGAATTTACAGTTGTGGGTTGCAAGAGCAACCTCAGCCCCGCTCGATTCGGAATGAGTGTTAATGGAATAGTAATTTGCATGCAAATCCCAGAGACACATATGACGTCACTGGATCTTGCATAATCTACCTCAGAGTAGTAATCTCTCTCATGTACCAAGCAGTGAGATTTAATTCTCCAAACAGGCAGGCAGCAGATCAGAGAGTGTCTGGTCCTACCTCAGGTCTGCCTCATTCCAAAGCCTTCCCTTGCCCTGCCCTGCTGGCGTGGCGGACCCCACACCCATGACATGAGTGGGAAGTGCTTTCCCTGAGCAGTCTTCTAGATTTCCACTCAGCAAGTATTCTGAGAGTCTACTGTTTGCAAGGCCCAGTTCTTGAGGTCCAGGACTCATGGATATGTGATACACAATCCTTATCCTCAGCGTACTTCAAGTCTGGATACAGAAGACAGATGAAATTTTTAAAAACTACGAAAGAAATATTAAATGCACCATGCCAAGTGGGCAGAAGTGCCGTAGGAGTGCTCAGGAAAAGTTTGGTTTGCTCCTGAGACAACTAAAGCTCAGTGAGTTCTCCTAATGTGCCCTGAGCCCTACAGCTAATACATGGTAGAGCAGCCATTAGCATCTGCCAAATACCTACCTCCCCACACACCAGCTTTCTTGCCTGCAGAGCAGGGACCCTGATCGTTGTAGTCTAGGTCTGGGGTGAGGGTCAAGTGAGAGGATATGTCCTGCACTTTGAAGAACTCACTGAATGCCCTTTATGGTGATTACTCCATTATTAGTCTAAGACAACCCAGCCCAAAAATTTGAGAAGTAAAAAGAAACAGAGAGTGGGTAGACAGATCTTGATTGTCAACTTGATGGAATGGAGAATCACAGGAGAAATCACCGTCTGTGAGAGAATAGCTAAATCAGGGTAAGGAAGTGGAGAGACCTACCCTAAACGTGGGTGGCACCATGTAATGGAAGCTTATCGCTGCTTACGCTGCTTCCCGTATTCTCATTTTCTGGCTGCGTTCCTGCACATGTAGAAGTCCTCCACGTGTATTTATGTTTCTTCGTACCGACTTAGTACCGGCCATGAACATCCTCCATTCTCGGAGCTGAGAAGCATGGAGAGAAAAAAATGCTCAAGTCCAGTCTCCCGGGGGCTTTTCTTCTTACGATGGGGGGAGGGGCCTGCTCTTCTTGTCTTTTAGCGCTGAGTGGTCCTCAGATGAAGGCATCTGGTGCACATCACCTGTGCAACTACATTTGTCCTGAAGAAGCAAAACTCTTGGGTCCACAAAGCATGTGACTCAGCAGGAGAGAGGCAGGTCTCCGCCCTCGTGAGCTGCCACCGTGCCTTTCCACGCTCACATCCACTTTGGTGGACATTCTCATTGCTCCCCCTTTTCTGGATGACAGAGAAGTACCTTGACCACTGCCTCTCGCCTCTTTCAAGAATCTTTGGAGGAGGACAGAAGCTAGGCCTGGAAAGCACTCTTTGTGTGGACGCGCTGGGCCGGGAGAGGGACATGGACAGCATGATTTTTGCCTGGATCATGTTGCGATTTGTCTTCATGTTAATGATAAATTCATGATGAGAACAGTTTAGGGGAACAAGGGTTTATTTCGGTTTATGATTCTAGTCACAAAATCATAGTCCAGCTTGGCAGGAGCGTTCATACCAATGTCAGACACCAAGGAAACTGGCCATAGCACATCCACAGGAAGCACATCACATGCCAATCTGGGAGTCAGCTCTCACATGCGGAAGTGTGCCAAAGTGCTGAAGCAGCTCTCTCTCCCTCTTATCTGCCTTTCCAGGGAACGGCCCCCATACGAGGGCTGGGTTTGCCCGCGTCAATTAGACTTTTCCACGGGCTTGCTCGGGGCTCATCCTAACTACCAATTCTATACGGATGAGCCAGAGCTCAGTCTTGACTTACAACTAGCACAGATGTTTGCGCACCAACTGCCCCATTTCAGAGATGAATACACTGGGGCCCGCCCCACACACCAAGTGAAGGCCCTTGTCATAGAGCAGGTTGAAGTTAGAGATGGAGAAGAAACCTTCAGGAGAGTGAAAGAAGCCAGAATGCAGAGGGAAGGAGCCAGAGAACAATGCAGTTTCACTCGACGTCTTGACTCAGCCTGGTCCCTCTAGAATGTACATTTCAGCACAAAGGCTATCCTGGCCACATGCAGGAAAGGCAAGCAAATAAGTCACTGGCTGCACCTTGAGGTGGGGCAAAGATTAGTCTCCCAGGCATCGGTGGGCAGGCAGCTCCATCACCAGCTACAATCCTGGTCCAGAAGACTGTAGGTATAAGGAGTAGCCACCAGCGCGCAGTCACTGGGAGATGACAGAGGTGGAGAGGACACACCCCCAAGCAAATAGCCCTGCATGGGGTGCCGACAGCATCTGCTATAGAACCCGTCGCTCCTTCAGCTGTCCGTTCCTGACAGGGATGGAAGCTCGGGGAGTGATGTTGAAAATGTGCTCTACATAAAGCCCTCCTGTGATATGTAACCTTGAGTGGGCAGCTCAGCCTCTGATTCCCTCACCTCTTTGGAAGCGAGTGCATCCATCACAAAACCTGTCTATTTCTGCATTCTTGACATGGGCTCGAAATGCCCAGGAAGTTGAGTCTGTTGCTACAATCAAATATTATAATATAGAAAATGAGTCGCCCCCCCCTCTCTCTCTGTGTGGTGTGTGTATACATGTATGTATTTGTATGCATGAATGTGTGTATTTGGGTGCGTGTACCCAAAGTTGGAACTTGGAATGTGCTTGGAGGTCACAGACTGTGAATCTGCAGGACACAGAGTGACCCAGGCCTTAGTGTCTCCAATGCCCAGCAAGAAAACTTCATTTAAAGTCTATGAAGAAATACAGGGGTATAGAGAAAAAAAAAAGAGGGAGACAGAGAAGTTAGGCAACATTGGGCGATTGGTACTTAATCTTCAATTTTCCTAACCTTGGATAGCAATGCAGATACTTCTATATATGGACAAATGAACCTGCAAAAATGAATGAGGGAAATGGCTAGGAAGATAGCCCAGTGGGTAAAATGCTTGCCACACAAGCACGAGGACCTGCAATGTGAGTCCCAGCACCTGTGGGAAAGGAGCCTGTGCCTATCACTCCAGCACTGAGAAGGTAGAGGCAGGTGGATCTCAGGAGCTTGTCAGTCAGCCAGCCTCATGGACAAGTTCCAAGTTCTCAGAAAAATAAGATGGAGAGCAAGTGAGAGACACATCTCACATCAGCCTCTGGCTTCTGGACACACACACACACACACACACACACACAAAGCATGCACACCAACATGCATGTGCACACGCACCAAAATACATACATTCATGCACACAAGTACATACATGTATACACACACCACAGAGAGAGAGAGAGAGGACAAATAGATGGATGATAAGCCAGAAAAACCAAGGTCTCAGAGCCCCTTTGAGGTCAAAGTAATCAGCAGCTTCAAGAATTCAAGCGACAAAGGACAGAAGAGATCCTAGTGGCTTGGGTGACAAGGAGGCGATTGGCAGCTCCTTCCCCCTTCCACCGTGGCTGTTCCTAATTCCACGAAGTCCCATTCATTCCCAAGGCTGTGTTCTCCCATGGGAGGTCTGGCAGGGGTGGAGGATGGCGCCAGAAAAGAAAGGATGGCTGATCATACATACATCCCCATGTGAATATGGAATCTTGCAGAAGCAGCCTCCCAACACACTCCCACCCAAATCTGGAGCTCAAGCAAGTGATACAAACATTCCATATGTTCTCAGCAGCTACAACCTCATTACGATGCTTCGCCTTGCTATGCAGGCCACTTAGTCCCTCGGCTAATAAAATCAGGTCCTGAAACAAACCATCCACACTGGAGAGGGACCGCTGATGGTGGCGGCTAACTTTCAGGGCTTGGGAATATTTTTTTCCACTTTCTATTCCTCCTCCTTATATCTTGCCTCCAGAAAAGAGGGGGGGAAAAAGAACTAGAAGAAAAAGGGAGAAAAAAGATAGGACTTGAAACAGCCCCCAAACCCAAACAACAAAAACAGCAATCACTATATTTCAAAGCCAGTGCAAATTAGACTAAACGGCCAAAGAAGCCAAATGGAAATCGTAATTCTTCCAGTCCTTGCAGCTCTGACACGTGTAATAGGTTTGGCAAGGAGTCAAGGAAAACAGGGGCCAAGCTGCCGCACGTTTCAAAGAACCGCAAGGCTGCTCACGATGGGGGAAGCCAGATTTCTGCGCAGCTCAGGACAGACGTCTGGACAGGCTGGACGGGTCCCATTCCCGGTTGGAAGAACAGAGCCCTGAGCTCCTGGAGAGTGGAGTGTGAGATGACAGGACAGATCCGTCCATGAGAGCCGGAGTCCTGCAGAGGCGTGACTGAGGACCAGGAGGCCACTCAGCAGCTTCCTCTAGAGCCACAGACAGCGACATGAGCCAACTGCAAAGAGACTAACTAGAAGGACAGGCAGCTGGTCAGATTTGTAGAGAGCCAGGATAGGAAGAAGAAGGCAAGACCTCAGTTCGAATCCTCCGCTGGCACTCTCTCCCATCGGGCTGAGGCAGCGCTCCCCAGCGGCTGCTTCCCAGAGGAAGAAATGCGGATCCAGAGCCCAGGCGCTTGCCACCGTCTGAATGAGAGAAGGCGTGAGCCAAACCTGAACTACATCTTTCTCATCGCAAACCCCACGCTTGCTCCCCAATCACAAGGGCGGGCAAACTTTCTACAACGTACCGGACTCCACGTAATTTCAGTTTTGCAAGCCCAAGAGACTTTGTGCAACTATTTGACTCTACCGCTATCATAGAGCAGGCAATATGGGGAAAAAAAAGAATATGGCTATGTTCCAATAAAACTTTATTTATGGGGCCGGAGAGATGGCTCAGGGATTAAAGCTTTTGCCTCACAAGCAAAATTCAGATCCCAGATCCCACATAAAAATGTCAGATAGATATGGCAGCAATCTGCAATTCCAGGGCTGGAAGGTGGAGCCCAGGAAAACCCAGAACAAAGCAATAAGGAAGTAGAGCTGTCCAGGACGATTCCCGAAGTCACCCTTGGACCTCCACAGGCACACATACTCAAGTGCCCTCTTGTACACATGCACACACATGTGCACAAGCACAAAGAGGAAAAACTATGTATTAGACAAGTGGTGGGTCAATTTGAGTTCATTAGGTATAATGTGACAATCTTTATTCCTATTTTTTTCAATAAGAAGAATATAACAGAGACTCTTGATGATAATCTGAGGACTGCAATCAGAAAAACTGAATAAATTTGCCAGGATAACATCTGGCAGCCTGACATCAGGGTTAAAGCACAAGCTTTATGTAAAAGTCTGAAGTTGCAATCTGGCTACACACACACACACACACACACACACACACACACACACACACACACACATACACACACACCTTGGCAGAGTAATCTAGAGCAAGTTATTTAACTTTTTTTCAGTTCCTGTGACTACTTGCATTAAGTGAAGATAGTAGCCAAATCTACCTCGCTATCCTTATAAGAATTCAACAAGATAATTCTTGCAATAGACTTTGAATAAAGCTTCACATAGTCATGAGCATTCAGTAAATATCGGCTGCAGTTACTCCCTCAGATACTTGGTCATCGATAAGATAAAGATGGTGCTTGTGATAACCCAGCTGGGAGGGGGCAGAGCTAGATTGGAAGATGAGTTCTCTGAATCCAAAGCTGATTCATGTCATGTCCGGATGGGCAGCTCAGATGGAACTCAGTGGGCCACACGTGCAGAAAGACGTGAAAGCAGGAACCTGGTCGAGAAGGCTTTCATTAGGAAAGAGAGAGGTGAGATCAGGTCATAATAGATTAAAATGAATGAATTCATTGTATTCATGTATGAAGCTGACACGAAATAAAAATAAATAGGAAAAGAAGCTGACTCTTATTCCACTATTGGGGGAAAATAACAATCCCCAAAGACAAGATTTGTAAAAGACAGAGAACATCAACGGAAAGAACGAGATGCCAAGTACCAAAACACCGAGACTCAGCCCATCACAAAGTCGCCCACAAAGCCACCACGTTTATCACCCAGGGCTCTTGCTCTTCCCACCATGGAGACTTTCTTACATGCTTGATTTTGACAACCTTACAGACACATAAGCCGTAAGAACTGTCTCCTCAGAAAGCTACATGTAACTGCAAAGCTTGAAGGTACAGCACTGAGCTTCCTGCTCACCTGAACCACCAAGACAGGTGAATCACAAGACAGGGAACTGTGTGCTGTCCTCGCTGGAGAGACAATAAGGTCACCCCGTGCTTCAAATCTTTCAGAAGTTTGGTACCAAATAAACAAGGCTAATTGGGGGGGGGGGCCTCCAGCAGTAATCTTGAGGATCCTAATTCAGAAAAAATATATATATACATATATTTGTATATATTTACACACACACACACACAGCCTTTGAAAACTCATTACCATGCTTACCTTCTGGATAAGTGTCTCATTATTTATGTCTGTGGGGTGTAGATTACTTTCCCATAGTTACTGTAACAAACTGCTATAAACTGTGCTGTTGTGAAAACAGTGCTGTTGTGAAAACAGACATTTATTCTGCCACAGCCCTTGAGGAAGAAATCGGATCCCTGGATGACAGCAGGGCCAGACTCTACCAGAGTCCTTACTCTTGCAACTCCGGCGGAAGCCATGGCCGTCTCAATTCCAGGCTCTGGCCGCATGTCCTCAGGAGGTGCGCTTCTTACAAGGATGCTTGCCGCTGGACTGAGGCCCAGCCGGTCATGCAAGCAGTCTGCTCGGTGAAGAGAAGGAAAGCTAATCATGCCTTTTCCTAAGTAGCGTCACATTCTTAGGTCACGGGCCTCGGACGTGGATGGAGTCTTTTAGAGTGGTGGGAGACATGTTCGATCAGCTACAGGTTCCGGGGCTTGATTCAGAATCAAAGCGATGCTTTCTGATTCCAGATGGCCCCCTGGGTGGTAGCAGGGCAGGATAGGATATCTACCCAGTGACTGTCGGTCCTCCATTTTCCTGAGAAAATGTCCCAAGTCACTGTGTGCAAAGAAGCAGCATCTAATTTAGTTTTCTCCACCTAGCATTTTATTCATGAGTTCTCACTGCCTTCCTGGTAAAATAAATACACTTCCATCTCCCTGTCTCCCATGTCCCCACCTGGTCCAACTAGGCTGACCGCAGCCAGCTCACATAAGCTGTGCTTACGGTTTGCGATGTGCAGTCACGCTGAGCTTAGCTTCCAGAGAACACAATCTTAGTTAATCCTACTTCCTCCGTCCTCTCTGCTCCAGTGCTAGTGTTTAAGCATCCAAAAACTTGACTCAAATCTACATATGTAACCGAGTAGGTAGGAGCAACCAATCACTTTCCAATTGGATCTGAGACTCCACAGGGGGAAATTCATTCCTGATACGTTAAACCTGGTCAAAAATCCACGCTGGGGAAATCATAGGCCCTAGAGGGGAGCTTAATGCTAACTGCTTTGCTCAATGGCCATTTATATTTTATTTATTTATATTTTACCCATAAGTTTACCCATAAGTTGAGATCTTTGCTTCTCTTGACTAAGGTCAGAAAAACTCCCCTTTCAGTGGCCAGTGGTTAATACAGAAACTCATAGTTGGTCAAAGTGCTGAGAACAGGTAAACATGAGTACTCATCCATAAACGAGACATCCATAACAACCCCCTACTCTCAAGGCTCCGGGAACATTGTGGAAGATGGGGAGGAAAGAATGTAAGCCCTGGGGATGGGGAGAAACTCTGCCAAGTTTTGTCTCCTGGACATGACAGGGCCTTTGGACACATGAGCTCACAGCACTGCATTTGCCTCCAGAAAACCCACTCAAGACCAAATTTGACCTGACAATCAAAATCCCAAAAGAGATCGGAAAGGGGCTCTGGAGGCAAGGAATTATTGGAAGTTAATGGTTATGGGGCAAGGGAGAGTCACTTTTCTTTGGGGGGGCACAATCGCTGGTAGGTTGTGCCCCCAGTGGAAGGCCTGCCCCACTCATATAAGCAACATTAATTGGACTCACTTGACCATTTTTAAAAGAAAAAAGAGCACATGAAATTGTGAGGGAGATGTATTGGGGAAGGAGGCTCAGGCGAGTGGAAGCAAGAGAGAGGGGGTGGGTAGGATCAAAATACAGTGTACACATACATGAAATTTTCAACAAATAAATGATATTTTTGAATAAAATATTAGAAAAAAGAAGGAAGGAAGGAGGGAGGAAGGAAGGGAGAGGGGGAGAAAAAAGAAGAGAGAAAAATAACTTCCAGCCCACTAGTTCATTGTTTCCCCAGGAGGAGATGACCCTTAGAGGCAGGCAGCAAATGACCAAGCAAGGGCTGGACTGCGTGGAGTTGACTGTCAAACCCCTGGAGTTTTACAGGAAATCAATCATATGTGTATTGTATAACAAACGCTGTGTGAGCACGTGTTAATGGGAAAATAAAGGATCGATCAATAAATATCTAAGTGTCCGTTACGCATTTCCAGCCGTATAAATGAGGCTGAGGGCTGGACGGTTAATACTTAGCATTTTTGCTGCCGTTGTTCATCCACCAGCCACAATGGCAATGTGGCCTGGAAAGGGCCGAAGTCAACTCATGAGATGTGTACGTAGCAGCTGGAGAGATGGCGCAGGGGTTAAAACCCTGCCTCTCAAGCAGAAGGTCCTGAGTTCGGATCTCAGGTCCCAGGTAAAAGACGCCAGGCAGAAACAGCAACCTGCACTTCTGGCCCTGGTAGGTGGAGCCTGGAAAATCCCAGAGCAAAGCAAAAAGGGTAGAAACAACCCAGGATGATTCCCAAAGTCACCTTGGTCCTCCACAGGGACACACAGTGCCCTCTGATACACACACATGCACATACACACACACACACACAGAGTTTAAAAGAATGTGTACATAGCTCTGAGGGCTGAGCACTGAGACCTTGGCCAGGCGAAAGCAAGAATGCATTCCTCCTAAGGCCACTGATTGACAAGACAGCCAGGAGCCTGCCCAGTGGGATGTCCCAGTTTAACACCCCAGTGGGGCCTTGAACCTCTGGAAACAGCTGTATTCTTCTTTGTCCATGGTCCACATGCCAGCAGAGATCACTCAGACCCTCCCATTGCCTATGAGCAGTGAAGGACTTAAGGAAGCCACGCCCACAATGGGCAGCACATGGGACGTGGTGTGGTCAATCACATGAATCCTAATTGCTTGTGGCAAGGGGTCTGTGGTCATCTGAGAAAAAGGAATTCAATTCACACATGAAAACTCCAGGCACGAGGCAGCTATTATTTTTAAGAGGACCCTGTGTGAATGCAGTAGGGTCACCAGGTTGAAATGATTCATCTTCATATCAGCTTGGCTGGGCCCGAGAATCACCTAGGAGACACGGCTCTGGGTGTGTCGGCGAGGACGTCTCCAGAGAGGTTTAACTGAGGGGGAGGACTCACCCTGAAGCCCTGAAAGTGGGCAGCGGCATCCTGTGGGTTGAGATCCTAGTGCAGAGAGAGAAAAAAAGAAAAGGAAAAGAAGAGAAGACGAGGGAAGAAGGAAAGAGGAGAAGAAACGAGAGGAGAAGAAAGAGAAAGCAAGCTGAGTAGCAGCATTCCTCTCTCTCTCTCTCTCTCTTTTCTCTCTCTCTCCTTCTATTGACACAATATGGTCAACTATCTCATCCTCCCGTTGTGATCTCCCTGCCACGACAGCCTACGCCCTCTCAAACTGTGGTTTAAAATAAGCCCTTCTTTAAGTCGCTTTCCATCAGGTACACAGTCACAGCAACAAGAAGAACAACTAATCGCGGTGCTGTCTGCCCTAGAGAAATCACAAAAGGTCAAACATGCAGAAATGCGTGTTGGGTGCAGTGCATCCGATCCCTTCCCCCAATCTCACTTCAACATAGTTCAAGAGGTCATCGACTGATCCCCCCATCTCTCTTCCGCTCTGGATCTCAGTCTGGTGAGCCACAAACATACAGCAGGTGACTATCCCAACTGCAGTTCACACTACCATGCCCCCCCCCTCCAGTGTCCAGAATGAGCGCCCAGCCTCACAGTCCAGAGATGTGGGCCCAGAGTCCCACAGTACTGTGAACCCCATAATTCCAGCCTGGAGTCCTGACTTTTCCTTGGAGAAAAGGAGTTTTAAGGCAGCTGGTCTCTGCAGCGCATACTGGGGTGCGTGAATGTCAAAGCTTTCTATGACTCCTTGCTCATGGCCATAAATCTTGCTAAATTGCACTGCAGTTGGAGTTGCCGTGCTGGGCTGAAGCAGCTGTTTGGAGAGGAACTTGATCCTTGGCCCCAAAGAGCTTTCCAAACCTAATAAAGGAAAGAGGGTCTAGCCAAGGAGAAAGAGAAATGATCAAAGACAGTTGAAGAGTTAAACAATAACGCATCACTTTACAACTTCAGCTCTAATCAAGACATCATTTTTTTTTCAGAGAGAAAATAAATGGTCCAGATCAGGAATCTTCAAATGGTTGCCCAGAAGCTAAAATCAGCCCATCGGCTGATTGTATAAGGACAGTTTTACTGGAACACAAACCATCCCGTTATTAAAGATTATCTGTCTACAGAACCCTTCATGACAGCAATAGTGCCAAGCAGTTATGAAAGAAACTATTATCTGGTTTACATTGGTTACAGAGGGAAAGGTAGCTAAAACATTTGCTATCTTTCCCTCTGCAGACCAAATCTCCCAAGCCCCAATGTAGATGAAAAATGTTCATCTTCAAAGGAGGTTGCAATGACCTGGAACAGTCCTCAGAATTGGAAACGGATCTGGGGAGGAACTATAAGTAATGGACCAGCCCAGAGAAAAGGTCTGGTAGTCATAGGATGCCAGAGTTGAGAGGAGTTTCAGAAGCATCTTGCCCTCAGGGTAGAGTCCTCTTTGGCTCACAGGTAAACCGACACTGGGAAACAGGAGTCCACTCTTGCAGAAAGAACGGACACTGGTGTATTACGCCATTACCGTGTGCTGGGGAACACGATGTCCATTAAGAGACAGTCTCGCTATAAACCTCTGCTCGGTCCTTCTTTCATGGGCCCCACCTCACATTTCTGGAAACAGAAAATAGTTGTTTCCAAGGTCATCACTCTACCAGACTAAAATCCGTCCTGCCCAGTCCCCATGTGTCCTTCTCGGGCTCTCGAGCGCCCTCACTAGCCTCCTCTGAGCACACTCCTGCCTGTGACACGTGCTTTAGTTTCATGACTCGGCGCTGCAATAAAAGCCTGACCCCCAACAACACAGGGGACGAAGAGGTTTTACTCAGCTCACAATGCCAGGTTTAGAGTCCACTGTGGCAGGAGAGTCACGTCAGCACCGGGCACTGAGGGAAACTGACCACACCCCACCCACAGCAAGAGTGGGGTGCAAGGACCAGTGCTGCGTATTTGCTCCTGCTGAGGCTTAGCGGGGACTCTCTGCCCTTAGACACATTCCCTAGGGAGTGGAGCCACCCACAGCCAGCTGGTCTTCCTACTTCAATTAAAGCCATCAAGAGCATTTCCTACGGACTGGCCCACAGGATTGCCTTAACTACACAATCCTTCACAGATGTGTCCAGACGCCCACTTCCTAAGTGGCAAATCGACGTGTGAGACCAAACGCCACCACACGAATCTGCAGGGCAGCACCACAAGCCGGCCGCGCAGCTTCCGGGAATTCGTCTTCATCATGCACCCCTTGTAGGCTCCCAGCACTGCTCCCCCGTGTGTCAGGTGTCTGATAAGCACCTGACTCGTAGAGGCCTGCATCGAAAGCCTAGAGTCCCCTTTTGATGGCTCTGGTTCGTTCAGCACGGACGGCGACATCGCTGTGAGTCTGCAGAGCTCCCGGGCACGGAGAATGCTCAGGGAGAAGCAGTTCCAGGTCTCGTGCTGAGTAATCGCTGCCGCTAATGAAGTCTGATATCCCAGGGCCATCAGTCCCCAAAGTAAGCTTTACTCATTACCAAAATTCCCTGTGTCTGTTCCCATTAAACAACAATAAAAAAAAAGACTGTAATCTCTTTTTCTGAGAAAAGGAGAGTCGTAGCTTGCCCCCAGAGTGGCCCCAATCCAATTACAGGTCGTCCTTCTGGGTGGAGAGGCTGTCTGCTAACTCGCCGGTGCCTGTGAGCGGCTCAACTTTTTTATCCTCCGTCCTCTGGTCCTGACATTTCCCTTGACCTCCTGCAGCTGTCCTGTCTTCTCCGTGTAGCCCAGCGAACCCTTCCTAGGGCTGAACTCATGCACCTCACGTATCTGAACCACAAACCCTCCTCCATACCCACAGCAACCGTGATGCTTGTAAGATGCACCGCGATTCCATGCTTACGTTTGTCTCACTTTTCTCATTGTTATGACAACACACCTGAGAAACAAAGCCTAAGCAAAGAGGGCTTGTTTGGTCTCACGGAGCACAGACCAGCCTAGTGCAGAAGATACGTGGTAGGAATTTGATGGACAGCTCTGGACATAACGGAACCCACAGTCAGGAAGAGGCAGAAGGAGACAAATGCTAGCACTTAGATACTTTTCCCCTTTCCGTTAAGTCTAGGATTCTGGTCCATGAAATGGCCCAGTCCACATTTAGAAGGAGTTTCTCCGCCTCAATTAACCGAATCTAGAAAAATCCTTTACAGATAGGCCCAGAGACTTGCTTCCCTCGTTGAGAATCCCACCAAGGTGAAAAATCAAGATTAACAAGGATATTCTCCTTCTATCCTTGGCAGCTCCTCCAGACAAACTTTTTCTTTCTTTGCAACTTAAATTTTTCAAATATTTAACATAGAGATAAAAATAAACTCTAAATGAGAGATCAGTGTCGGGATTCATACAATAGTGTGTGCTTATCTAGATATTGACTCCAGAGGTATCTGGAGTCACGGTTGAGGTAATAGGTCCCAAAGACACCCAGCTCCTAGTCCCTGGAGCCTGCAGGGATGTTACTTTCCATGGCAAAAAGAACTTTCGCAGACATGATTAAGTTAGGGATTACGTTAGAAGTAGATCCTTAGAAGGAGGTATGGGGAGACTGAAGATATGGTTCAGAGGCTCATCCTTTGTCTCTTTGCCTCTCAAACAAGAGGACCTGAGTTCAGATCCCAGATCCCACATAAAAACACAGAGCAGAAGTAGCAGTGACCTGCACTTCTGGCCCTGGATGGCAGAGCCTGGGAAAGCCCAGACGAAACAATATGGAGATAGCGCAATCCAAGATGACTTCTGAAGTCACCCTTGGGCCTTCATAGGCACACACACAAGGCCCTCTTCTACACCCCGCCCCACACAAGTATGCACCCACACCTCTCTGCCTTTATACACACACAGACGTACACACCCACACGCACACACACAAAAGGGGGGATGCTGAAGGAAAGGCAGCGTGTTACAGATGAGAGGGGCTTCACCCGCCTCTGATCCCTCTGAGCGAGCCGCAGACAGGGCTGGGGGTAGCGTCTGATGCTGGAAATGGCCCTGCAGCCCAGCAGGACACGGTCCCGCAGACGCTCTGCTTTTAGATGTGTGAAACCCACGTCATCGCGCTTCTGAACTGCAGAACTCGAACCCAGTAAATTGGGATTTTTTTTAAGCCACTGTTTGAGCATCAATAGGAAATTAACATGCTGGAGAAAGTGGATCAGAACTCAGAAGACCCAGAGAAGGAATTGTCAAGACGACCCGTGGAGAATGAAAGTTTTGAGAGGTAGAAGGTGGAGAGAACCAAGGGGAGGTGAAGTGTCATGAGAACTGGAACTATAAGCAAGAAGTTCTGTCCTCTGCTGCCCAGGCGCTAACCACACACCTCCCCCAGCACTGTCCCGACCCGTGACAATGTGCAGCACTCACCAGGGTGACAGTTCCAAAACACAGAAAGTACCTCACCGTTCTCTAGCATCCAGCTCTCTCCTAAAACTCCATGGCATTGTCTACCCATAGACAACTCCCCACATATATGCCCTGCCACCTTCCAGTCAAACACACTTATCATCACAAACATACAGACCGTCCCACACTTCACCCAGCAATACAGCACTTATAGAATTGCAAGCCCTGAACTAGACAAATCCTCATGGGTGTGCCCACAGGCTCAGCTCCTACATGTCAGGTTGACATGTGAGATCAGACAGTACCATGGACCAGCCGCTACACATGTCTGTCCATTCTTGGCCTGCCCTGCATCGGCTTGTGTTCTCTGCAGTAATTCCTAAGACTGAGCTGGAGTCTCCTGTGGGATGATTTTTTTTTCCCTGTAAGACTTCAGATGAAGCAATCTGAGCAAAGATAATAAGAACAGGAGAAAAGCACAAAGTGTCATACAAAAAAAAATCGTGTCCACACTGGTACAGATAGCTGATGAGATAAAGAGAAAAAAAAGAAAAAGAAAAAGAAAAAGGGAGGAAGGAAGAGAGAGAGGGAAGGAGGAAGGAAGGGAGAGAGGGAGGAAGGGAGGGAGAGAAGAAGGGAGGGAGGGGAGGAAAGATGAATAAAGGAAAGAAGAAGAAAGTAAGAGAGAGAGGAGGGAAAGAGGGAAGGAGGGAAGAAGGAAGGAAGAGGGGAGATGATGGATGGAAGGGAGGGAGGGCGGCAAGAATGAAAGAGAGAGAAATTTTTCAAATGCGTTATGACATGGTCCACTGCCATAGTTTGACACAGATGTCAACTTGACAATTGAGGGTTTGACCTCTGGGTACATTTTTAGAGAGTTTGTAGTTGAGTTAAGCCCAGAGTAAATCTGCAGGAGATTGTCTAGTGGGTGAGGAAGACCCAACCCATGGTTACTGGGAAGGTGAATAAAATGGAGGGAACTGTTTGAGGAAGTTGGCATCCTGGTGTACACTTGGCCAGACATGCTGGTCTGACAAGTAAGGATCGTCCCTCTCTCAGCCATTATGTAAAGATGATGTGGCCAGTTCCCTGGGCCCTTTGGTGATGGTGTGTGCTCTCCTGCCAACTGGACTAAGAACTGTAACTGGATTATCATAAGAGAAAATAGACCACTTGTTCCTTTAAGCAATTTTGTCATGGTTTTATCAGCAACATGCAGATTAATTGCAGCATCCACCTTCCAGGAAGTAGAACACGACTTCCGTTCTTCCCATCTGGACAACGCACAGTGGCATTTTTGGCAAAGAAGAGCAGGAACAGGAAGGGTGATTGGGTGCAGGTGAGAAACCGGACAAAGCACCTCAGGTCAGATCAAGGTCGACATCGTCAGGGACAAGTCGGGAGGTGGTGGGTGTTTCATTACAGCGCGAGAACGCCACTTTCCTCTGTGGCTTTCACGCAAACGTTTAACTCTGAGTAAAGTGTCAGACGAATCCTCACTCAGGGCCGGTCCATTTCAGACACGGCAGCATCCTCAGGACTGGCACGGTCAGCCGAAACAAGGAGAGCTCCGAAGACCTCTGAGACTCGGTGCCTTGGTGTGAGGCGGGATTGTGGGTAGAATCTGGAAGCTGGGAGGAGGATGAGCAAGTCCTGCCTTGCCAAAGACGGGGATGCAGACGGTGTAGACACTGCCAACGCAGAGACCCGCCGTGACAGGAGTCATTCACAGCCTTCTAGAAGTCCCAGGACAAAGTGTTCGTAAAACCTTCAAAAACTAGCTCTCGGGGTTGGGGAGATGACTCCATCAATAAAGAGCTTGTAGGCCAGCATGAAGACCTGAGTTCCAATCCCCGCATCCACAGAGAAAACTAGATGTGGCGGCACAGGCCTGCAATCCCAGACACTGGGAAGGTGGGGACATGCGGGTCCCTGAAGCCTGTTGACCACCAGCCTAGCACAGCAATGATTTCCAGTTGCTGTGAGACACTGCAAAAAATGACAGGGACCACCACCCCTCCCTGAGAAGCTACTGAGGGTCCATGCTGGCTGTGGGAGGGGGAGATACTTTCCTCTGTGGAACCAACCACATTACATGTGCTGCGGCCTCCGTGCCAATGCAGGCAACCCGGATGAAGCTCATGGGCCACACGTGCAGAAAGACATGTGAGACTGGCTAGAAATAGAAGGTTTGCAACGAGAGAAGGAGCGGGACTAGAATCGGGGAAGATGAGGTGAAATGGCTTTAATTCACTGTATCTGTGTATGAAATCCTCAACTGATTTAAAAAATTACCAGTAGGGGCTGGAGAAGTGGCTCAGGGGTTAAGCCTCCACCTTGCAGGCTGAAGGTCCTGAGTTCGGATCCCAGATCCCACGTATAGACGCCAGGCGGAAGCGGGGGCGGCCTGCGCTTCTGGTCCTGGTAGGGCGGAGCCTGTGAATCCCAGGGCAGAAGGAGGTGGAGGCGTCCATGGTGGTTCGCAAGTTCATCCGTGGTTCTACACACACAGACACACACACAGACACACACACACACACACACACACACACACACACACACACACGCACGCACATACACACGCACATGCGCACAGTTGAATAAATAATAATAAAAAATTTTTTTTTAATTTAAAAAAAATTACCAGTAAAATGAAATGGTGAATGAATAAAGAAGCACAAAGCAGGTGACTCTGGCCTCCACCTGCACATACGTGCTGACACACAAACACATATGAGAGACACAGACAAACAGACAAAACCAGCTCCTAAAAACATAACATTTCCTTGTTATTGTACGGAGCATACATAAGAGTTGAAGAAAATTCTGTGATCTCTTTTCTGCTGCCCTGAATGAGAACAAAATTGAAACCACTAGCACATATATATTACATCTTAAGTAAGTTATAGGGGGAAAATTGGTCTCCTTGTCCCAAGATTCTTCTGGCTGTAGATCTTGAAGTGGCCGTTCCCAAGCACCCATGTGACAGCTAATCCCTTTATCCCTTTGTCCAGTGGGGACAGTAACTTCTCCCATTTTGATGAGATATTAGCTTTGAAACCAGCTTGGTTAATGCCCCTAAAGTGCTGGGGGGGGGAAAGGGAAGAAAAAAAACAAGAGTTGTAATGGGAGAACGCAAAAGCGAAGTCTAGCAATCTCACATCCCTTTTGCACAAATAACTTGGACCATTATCTGAGTTTCTCAAGTCAGACTTTGCTCTGTGAATAATTCACAGTAATAGGCAGTGAGCTAGCTGTGAGAGGAAGTGGTAAATTATTTACAGGAGTGGTGGAATGTGAAACCTAACACAATCTGGATGGAGAATTAAGGATGCGTTGAAGAGAAATGAGATCGAGCTCCATGAAAAGGAGGCTAGAGAACAAACTCACTTCTTAGACATGGAAAACCCCACTGGGCTCGACCCCTGGGGCAGCCTAACGGCTGAAGAGCAGAGTTCAAGCAGCTAAAAAGAATTCCGAGAGAGTCTGCTTGTATATCTTGAACCTCATGCACGGTCCATATAACTTCAGCACATGCACTGGATATATCCTTGGGTGAGATGGAGAGAAATACAAGAAACTGAAGGGAACTAAGTCAGGACTCAATTTTAGTGACCAGGAAAAAATAGAGAAAAAAATCTCAAACACTCAATAAGCTATCATTCCACAATGGAACAGCTGAAACCTACAGAGTCCTCCACTTGACTCTCTACCTGTGCTAATAATTTCATGATTCCAATGATCTCCTTGTATAGGTACTTGGCATTTGAATGGCCCGGCCAGACCTATTCTCATTGCATAGATGAGAAGCTGAGTTGTAGAGAACTTATTGGTGTTCACGCTAAGGGAACATGGGAAGTCAGGACCCACACCAAGACCTGGTTCTGTTGTTAAATTTCCTCATGTCCCATTAAAGACCCTCACTAGTGAGTTTTCATCAGTTCAAATACATAGTCTTTCAATGCTTCTTTCTTTTGCCTCCAAAGGTAGACATGCCCAGTATTACAGACGGAGAACAGCATTGGCTCCGGAGTTGAGACTGACCTGGGTTTAAGTCCTTGTGTCCTTGTCTCATAGCTGTGGAACACAGGTCAAGTTCTCCCACCGTGCTAACCTATTCCTTGCTGATGCACAAGTACCAGGAACTAACCGAGCACCTCTCATGTACGAAGAAAGAAACATGAACATGGCTTCACTCTTACAGCTCATGCTCCAAGGCAAATGTGAGATCAAGGATGCAGATGAGCTTAATCATAGCAAAAGAAAGATGATTACGTACTAGAAGGTGTTGCCTACCAGTGAGAACAAGGAGTGTGCAGGAAAGGTCTGGTGACCAAAGAAGGTCCCATGAAGATGTAGACAAGCAGAGGACAGACGGAGGAAAGGCCAAGATCCTGAGATAGAGGTCAGCGGGTGATGAGACCATCCCTGGAGTGTCTGATGCTAGAGTACAGGCGAGGAGAGGAAGGAGTAAGAAATTATGTCAGTGGGAGACACAGAGAACTAACAGAAGGTATTAGCCAGGAGAGCTGCATGATAGGACCTGGCATTTGATAGACCCATCTTGTCTGCTGTGTGGAAAGGAGAGCTTTGAGAGATGAGGCCCCCACCAGCTAGCCATGAAATGGTGATCCGTGTCTGGGGCAGAAGCAGAGGGTAACAATAGCAAGAGAGGCTGACTGGCGAAAGCCAAGTGACATCTGAAAAACACCTGGCACAAGGGGACCCCGTAGTGACAACACTCATTACACAGACTTCTTTTTCTCAGCAGAAACCCATTCTCATCCTAGGTCAAGCACTAGAGATCTACAAGTGGGATTGATGGAGGATATTTCCTTCACAAGTAAAGACAACAGAACACATACAAGTCTCCTTTCAGAGAAGACTGTAGCATAAAATGTGAGCGTCTCCTTGAAAAAAAAAAAATCACTTTCTACCTAGAACTTTGCAGCAGAGAAAACAATCCTCAATTCAGTTTGCATTTCTACCTCACGCTATTCTTTCCAGAAAATTCCATAGTGGAGGAAACACTAGATGACCACCATTTCCTTTTGGAGGCAGACCTTGTTCTTCTCTGAGAAGGAATGCATAGTAAGATTCCTCCGCTCGGTTACTTTCAGGTGTGTGGAAGGTTTTTAGGTAATTGCTTAAGTCATAAAACAACTGGGTGAAAATTGATCATATTAGCAACGCTGGCCATGCACTTAAGGACGCCATCTTCTGAGCTGCAAACCGTGTCTTGCGCATCTCCTGGTGGATGGTGTTGGTCCTGCTGATTTCTATTCCAGCTGCACAGAAGCAATTTCTGACTGTTTTTTCTGAACCTAAAATAAAATGCTAAGCTTTTGAGTTTCGCTGGTGATTGTTCTTGACACTGGAGAGTTCATGAAGTCTGTGGCTCTGGTATTATTATTATTCTTTCTTTTTTGGATCATTTTCAAATATGTCACTCATTCCTTCATTCATGTGTTTACTGCGTGACACCATCCATTATGTTGGCTATTGAATACATAAAGGAGAAGAAACAGTTCCCAGCCTCAGGCAGGACACTTGCAATGCCTGGTAAGGATTATCAAGCCAACGGACCACCACGCACGTGAAGATGGTTCATAGCTCACCAGTTTGTGCAAAGCACTACGTGGATGAGAAAGCAGGAATTCTGAACCACAGCAGGAAAGTACTCACAGAGCGCCCAGCATTCTGTATGAAGCTAAAGGGATGAATGGGCATTTTCCAGGCAAAAGTAAGACAGAGGAAGAGAACTGGCTACCAGGAGAAGGAGTAAGTAACTTATGCAAGAAAGAACAATAACAGAATGAGGGAGCCTAACCTATGGAGAGACCTACCAATATTCTAGATGGGGAGAGAGACTTAGTGTAGACCCCAAGTCTCCTAAGGTCTACTCTGAGCCACAGATCTGGCGATTATCTATTCACTTAGTAGGTGCTGAGCTTGGCATGTGGCAGGTGCTAGAAATTGAGAAGTGAACAAGCCCAAGGTGTCTCTCCTCCAGAAGTTCATGTCTTGTTATCTGGGGTGGAATTCTACACAACAAAGGACACTTCCCTCCCTTGTGGTAAATAAGGGAGATGAGGCAGTTCTTCGCCCATTCCAGCTTGTCACTGGAAGTTGACTGATCCTTAAGGGTTTCTAGTCATTCCATCTGTAAATACAAATCAATAAGCACACCTCAAGAAGGATAAAATACATGAAATTGTCTCACTGTCTCCCTTCATGCTCAACTCTTAGTTGCTATTTTGTTTGGCAAAGAAGACTTTTCCATTTCTTTATTAGAAACAGAACAACTCAATACAGTCTATGAATGGGAAGAGGAAGGGGAAGAGATCATTAATGTTCCTATTGCCTCTTCATTTTTTTCCACCCGGCCTATCTAGTACAAGGAAAGAGCAGATGAGAACAGAAAGGGTGGTTGGTACTAGATCAGGATTCAGATAATGGCACAGAGAAAGGTCTACGCTTACTCATCAGGAATAACCAGTAGCTGGTACTGTATGAATAATTACTGAATTAATATATTTTTTACAAGTTGGGCTCTGCCATAAGAATCCATACACAGATGTGTAGTTCTAGAATTGGGTGGTACACATCCAGAGGCCAGAACGCAGCAAGATATCACAGATGGAGGCAGAAAGGAAGGATGTTTTAAGCCTTGCGTGAAGGGACTCGTGATGATGTGGCTTCTGCTACTGAATATGTAAGGCACCATCTCATGGACCAGAGTTGAATTCAGACATCAGGTGCCTGAGAAACATGGAAAGTTACAGAAACTAGTTACACGGATATGATCGCAACTCAGTCCCATCTCACAGCAGGTCCTCTGCAGTTGTTCCATGGAAGGGAGGGCAAGCCTCAAATGCGGCTCTAGCATTCTGTCGCATCCTTGGTGGACTCCACGCAGTACATTCTTGCTAGCATCACTGAGCCAGTGGACGGGATGATGCTTCAAGCCTGGACCCTCCGCTGGATGCTTCCCCTTGGTGAGCTGCCCTTCCTCCCTCCAGGTGGTGCTGGTGCGGGTGCCAGTCTCAGGACGATGCTTCATGCCCCACACCCCGATCACCACCCCCGGAGGCGTGGGCTTGACCAAAGGTGGAACGACCTGCACACCACACATTTGAATCTGAACCAAGCTTCACCAAACCAGGTGCCACATGGGACAGGTCCCTGTCCTTTCAGATGTTGGGGTTGGGGATGTCCCGGTGTGTGCTGGGCTCCTTTCCTTGCTGCCGGCTAGCAGCTCAGCAAATGCGGTCCTTCTGGGAGCAACTTAAAAGTCTTGAATAAGCCTCCTCCATTTCTTAAGCCAATGATTCCATCTCCAGTGCTTGCAAGCAAAGAAACACTACAGAGCCTGTTTCTCAGTTCTAGGACTAGTTCTGTAACGTGCAGCCTCCTGGTCCTTTACCAAAGAGATGCCCCAAGGTCAAGGAGATCTTCAGCACCTCCAGCTGTCCATCCATCCCAGTGTCAGTGTGGCCAGGAGTCGGGGCTGTCTCAGGACAAGCCTCCCCCTCCTTCTGCAATCCCCAGCCCCAGCTCTCTTTCCCCCTTCTCGTGACCTGCTCTTCCAAATGAGAAGTGGAGCAGACTAATTAAGACAAAGTGCAAAAGCAACAGAGGGCACCCCGTGAGAAGAAAGAGAAGAGAGGAGAGGGGGTGTGTCAGAGCCATCCCTCCACGAATAGCCCCCCCACACACAATGGAGAGAATACAGTCTGAGCCGGCTAATTACCAATTACCAGGCTGTCAAACCATTAAAGCTGAACTCGCCCACCTGGGCCACTGTATCAGGAGGGGGAGTTAAAACAGACTAACTAACACTGATGCCCCCCAATCATAGCTCTCAAGATAGAAGCTATTACTTAGCTGAAGCTCCAGGCATTCTTTCTAGAGACCTTGGCATGACCCCTGGTACCAAGTGGGGAGGGTCTCCTTAAAAGGCCTCATATTTCCACACTTCTCAAATTAATGAGGATCAGAAGAGAGGGAGGCGTGGGGTCCCCAGAAGTCAAGCAAACGCCGCCTTTGATCCTCGCCCGCCACATGCAGTCGCCAAGGGAACGTGGCATGCTAGCACTCAGTGCTTGGGATGGCGGGCTGGACTCAAACACAGTTCCTGTTTAAGTGATCAATGGAAAGCTGACGTATGTCTTTGGCTTAAGGCCACTATCCAGAATTCATGTCTATGCCCTAATCCCCCTTTCCTCTGAGCATATGGGAAACTCATGAGAGGCTTGGGGTCTGGAGAAGTGGAGACCTCGACGAGCAGGGATTTGAGGTGCCGACTTCTCTGCAGTGCTCACATTAGCTCCCCACAACGAGTGCCACAATGCCAGCAACTGACAGACATGCTGGCACACAGCCCTGCACGAGAAAAAAAAAAAAGGTTTCTGATTGTCTGAGCTGAGACATTTGCTGGATTTCCATGAAAGATCCCACTCCGTTTTTACAGCAAACTCTCTAGAAAAATGGTCTCCGTGTTAATGGTGAGAAATTGCCTGAATTTTGCACATAGCCTCCCAAGAGCTGAGAGTTAACCCACAAACTCTCCCCCGAGGCAGAACCACGGGCAGCTGTGGAGCAGCACCGACCAATCAGCACCTTGAGAAGCTCAAGTTCACGGTGAGTTGTACCATGAACACCTGACTTCTTCTCTTTCAATCCCACGTCACCTGCTGCATTTTTACATCATTGAATATTAAAGTCATCATTATTTTATTGAGTCTAGCTTTACTTTTGTTTATCCCTTTGTTTAAAGTTGGGGACTTTTTAAAAAAAATGTTGTGTTGAGAAAGATCTATTATCTGTAAATTTTTTTATTATTATTATTATTTATTTAACTGTGTGCATGTGTGTGTGTATGTGCGGGCGCGCGCGTGTGTGTGTGTCTATGTATGTGTAGAACCACGGACGAATTCACGAACCATCATGGACGCCTCCACCTCCTTCTGCCCCGGGATTCACAGGCTCCGCCCTACCAGGACCAGAAGCGCAGGCCGCCCCCGCTTCCGCCTGGCGTCTATACGTGGGATCTGGGATCTGAACTCAGGACCTTCCGCCTGCAAGGTGGAGGCTTAACCCCTGAGCCACCGCTCCAGCCCCTATTATCTGTAAATTTTATATGAAGCAGGCATAATAAAATTGCAATGTAAGTGTCAGGAAACACAGTCTGAGATGAGACGTCTATATGCAGAAAACATATCGCCCTTGGGATCAACTGCAGGGGCATAGGGGACAGGAGAAGAAGCTGCAGTATGATTCAGCCACGATGCCCACTTACATCTCACAGGGAGTTCCGTGTTTGGATGGTTCTCTGGAGCAGTCCCAGCTCGAGGCAATGGATCTAGGCCTCGCTATTCCAGCCCCATTGGTCATGGAATGGAGGGTGCTCTCACGATGTGCACGAATTCAAGTGAGCTTCTGTGAAGGTGCGAACTCAGCTGTGTGCTCGGTACATTCCTCGGGACTTAGGGCCTCTGTCCTGAATAGAGACAACAAAGGCCGGCGGCACACCCCAGCATCCACCAGAGCCCAGCGGCCTCCTGTGATCTGGTTGGAATCTTTGGCAAACCTCAAATTAGAAGTGCAGTGGCTGGCTCTCTGGTCGTGATAACAAAATGCCAAGGTAATGCTGGCGTAAACAACACAACTATATTTTTGGAAGATCTGAAAGCTGAGAAATTCAAGGTCAGGATGCCTGAGTCCTCATCTCTTAAGGTGTAGGTGGCTGCAGTCCTATCATGTGCTCCTTTGTGCTTGCATGCAGAGATCATGGGGTCAGGGAGAGGACTGCAAGGAGCTCTCCGTGTCCACTATATATGAGCACTAACCCCATCGGCCTCTTGACTTCATCTAAGTCTGAGAACTCGCTGTAGGTCCCGCCTTCAGATAGCAACACAGACAGCTTCTAAGGATGAATCGGAAGGTGGTGGACCAAAAAGTCCATGCTATCACATCTGCATTAGCAATCATCAGGGACTGGACAGATGCTCAGGGGTTGAAGCCTTTGCCTCGCAAGCAAAAGAACCTGAGTCCAGAGCCCAGATTCCGTGGAAAAATTCTTGGAGGAAAAGGCAGCAGCTGCAATTCCAGCCCTGAGAAGACAGAGCTTGAGAAACTCCAGAGCAAAACAAGGAGGTAAAGCTATCCAGGATGATTGCAAAGTCGTCCTTAAGCTTCCACAGGCACATACATTCAAGTGCCCTTTTGTTCTCTCTCTCTCTCTCTCTCTTTCTCTCTCTCTCCTTCCAGAGAAAGAAAACCAAGCCTAAGTTGCTAGAAAGCCTTGATATTGTGCCATGTCAAGTGGCATTGATTGGGAACAGATAGATGCTTGACTGTGACAAAACCCAGATTAGCCCTGTTTGCCTGGGAGGCCAGTGGCCGTCTTCCTCCCAGCCTCTACAGCTGCCCCATTGCCACGTCCATCACATATCTATGCCAGGCCAACTCACCTTGCCGAACCAGGTCTTTCTGCCCACAAGCTTGCATTGTGGCTGTTTGTACTGCGTGCTGTGAGTCCTGCTCAGGACTGGAACTTTCATCAGTTAAATACGGGAAAACAACAGTCCAACCAGGACTGTTTGAAGTGGGTGCTCTGAGCTCACCGGTGGGAGGGTCCACAAAAGGTAAACTGGGTAACACCATCCAGTTGACCCTGGCGGTGCCCGACCTTCCATGGACTTCCAAACACTCACGCTCTCCTGCTCATCAAGTGTGTCGCTCTGTTGGGGCCCAGGAATGAGAAAAGACAAAAGCACGTACAGAAAAGCTGGGATCAGGTGGGCTCTCTGACTCTGATGGAGACACAGTGGCAGTCATTTAGCCAAGGCGTGTTTGTTTTATAGGCACGCTAAGTAATAACGCGGTACCAGCAGGTTACAGGAGCATGGGAACGAGAAGGCTGTGGATTTCTTTGCAGCACAAAACGCACTCTGAAAGGAGGTCAAAAAATCAATCATAAACAACTTTTATCTGGAGAAATGAGACACACAGGACCAGGACCACAGTCATGCCCTCCTTCCAACTTTGAAGCACACTGCTTGGTCCAAGGTTACATCCTGGCTCGGGCCCTGCTGACCCAGCCATGTTCATGTTGATGTCTTTCCCACAATCCTTCTGCACTGTAGCCACTCTCTACAAAGAGTGAGTAACAATTTGAATATGGATCATCTCTTACAAGTTCAGGTGTAAAAAGGTACCTGACTGGTGGTACTGTTGAAGGGAGATTGGATCATGAAGATCAGATCAAATCAATGAGTCCCTTGGTGGAATCAAATTTTGCAGACGTTATTGGGAGGTGGTGGTGACTAGGAGGTGGGGCTCAGCCGGAGGAAGTAGATCACTGCAAGGATTGCTTTGGAGGGTATGTTTTGCCTCAGCCTCTTCCTGTTCCTCTCACACAGCCTGTCTCTGCCTCCTGGCCACCATAAGGTGAGCAGCTGTTCCCACACACATTCCTTTTTCTGCCTTGCCTCAGGCCCAAAACAACAGAGCCAGCTAACACTGGACAAAAAACTCTGAAACCACGAACCAAAATCAATCTTTTCTCCTCCAAGTTGTTTTTCTCAAATATTTTGTCCCAAGGATAACAAACTAACATACCGGGACTAATTAGCATCATGTTTTTATAGTGAATCAGTGTGATGTCCCACCAAGTCATCTCAGGGCTCCACTCCTTCCTAGCTGGGGCCTGGTCTTGGCAGGACACATTTGCCTGGAATAAGAATACAATTTCCTGGGACGCTTTCTGTTATAATTAATAGCCAGCTTAGGGTTGGAGAGATGGCTCAGGGGTTAAGACTCTGCCTTGAAAGCAGAAGGTCCTGAGTTCGGATCCCAGGTCCCACATTAAAAATACCAGGCAGAAATGGCGGCAGTCTGCACTTCCAGCTCTGGCGGGTGGAGTCTGGGAAATCCCAGATCAACGCAAGAAGGAGGTAGAAGCAATTCAGGATGATTCCTGAGGTCACCCTTGGTCCTGCATAGGGACATACAGTGCCCTCTGATACACACACACACACACACACACACACACACACACACACACACACACACACAGAGTAAATTAATTAATTAAGTTTTTTAAAATGTTATCAATCTTAAAAAAAAAATAATTCCCAGCTTAATCCTCACCTCGTTTTTTCTGCTCTGTGGAAAGGGCAAGAAAGTTCTCATGTTGACGTTTCACCTTAAGTTGGTGCTGGTCATTCTTACCCTAGTAAGAAGTAGAAAAGGAACGCTGTAATGTATCATTCTAAATCAAGAAAAGGTGAGATAAACATCCCTTCAAGTAAAGCGGTGGAAGGAGTAAATAAAACATTAATGCGCGCTCCAGAAGCCAAGCATCTACCGTCCTTTCTCCGTTTATGCTCCACGAAGGTCCCATGAGCCACCATCGTGATTCCATGAACGTGAAAAGGAACGTAGAGTCAGAGAGACCAAGCGAGAACTCAAGGTCACAGGAACGCTAGAGCTGAGAAACAGTGCAAAGCTCCTATTCTTTAAACTACACGACAGAACCTTCCAGATAGACTCATCCTCAGCAGGCAAATCAGAAACAGCTTCCCAGCAGGGCATTCAAATAGACCTGGAAGGATGAATGAGCCCACACAAGGCAGAGGGACACTGGAGATAAAGGAATCTCGGCAGAAGCAAACCAGAAAGAATGAGAGGTTAATAAAGCTCTCAGTGTGGTGTCCAGACTGAGCAAGAAAGGGGACAGAAACCAGTGAAGTCAACCCTGAGTCAGGCTGGACCCATCCAAGGCAGGATTTTAATCAGTGTGTGTACAGTGCTTGCCCTGGTACCAGGATACAGGCCATATCCAGAGCCTCATCGGCTCGCCAACACTGTGTGATGTTTCATGGAGGAATCCACACTGTTGCCAGACTCTGACATTCCTAGCTGTGTGTCCTGCAGGGCCATCAAGTAAGGCTCAAATCCTCACCCACCGACATAGAAACCTGACTCCCCACATGAAGCCATCCAAATATACGTCGTCTACATCAATCAACTTTCTTACTATCCCACTGAGATGATTCCCTTATGTCACAGTTAGGCACAGGTGTCAACTTGACAGTTGAAGGTTTGAATTCTGGGCACATTTGTAGAGAATTAATGGTTGAGTTAAGCCCAGAGCAAACCTGCAGGAGATTGTCTAGCTGCTGGGGATGGTGCAGCCCGTGGTGGGTGGGACTAGGCCTGTAATAAAATACCAAGAGCTGACTGAGAAAGTTGGCATCCTTGTTTATACTTGGCCAGACATGCTGGTCTGGCAAGTAAGGATTGTCCCTCTCTCAACCATTACATAGAGATGGTGTGGCCAGTTCCCTCCTGTCAAGCTGTACTATAGATTGTAACCTGTATAAGGATACAACCTGTAAGAAAATAAACCCCTATTCCCTTAAGCCATTTGATAGTCATTTATCAGCAATCATGCAGGTGAACTGCAACATCTTATCTCCTCCATTTTATCGACAATCTTAGTCCCAGAGGCACCAAACTGATTTGTCCACATAGATAGCAACTAGGGAGTCATATAGGAAGCTTCCTGATGCTCAAAGCAGGACATGCACAAGACTCTCATGGACCTATGGATGATGACAGATTCTAAGCATCACTCAAAAAGTTGTACAGGTATTGATGCTGGAAGTCTGTGGCATCTTTTTAATATAGTGATATGGAAGGTTCTGGTAAAGGGTGTCGACACGGGGTGTCTGGGGACCAACACACTTGAGTGAGGAAAGGCAGTCAGTGCTGTGTGTTCAGCAGTTGCAGGTGCTGAAAAGCTGCAGGTGCTGAAAAACTTTCACGTTTGTGTAGTCTGTGTGTGCAGAAACATTCCACCTCGCCCACTCGGCACTCTCAATTTACCTAATTTTTGTCGTAAGCCAGCAAACTACTTGACCCCCTGCCAGGTTACAAGACACTGTGACAGATGGCGATGTCCAGGCTGGGGAATAAGTTGCACATTACTGCCAATAAGACCAACTAGCAATGCAGGGAGTTCATCGCTGGTGGGGAAAAATAAACAATGCTGGTGGCCTCAGCCTTCTTTGCAGCATGGAGCAATAGGGTTCTCAACACTGGACCAAGACCCCCCCCCCCGGCCACTCTGTGCAAGTGTGCATTCCATTGAATACCACTGAGCATCACAACCTCGCTCAGCAGAACCATGCAGTGCGGTGTTTAATTAACATAGCATGTGTTCTGATGACCAGGCATGTGGCACAAACAAAGAAAAAATGGAAATTGTGACAGTTTGTGGGAGGATGAAAACCGGTCCAACTCCGACTTGCTAGACCAGACAGATAGTGAGCAGCTGGACCCCACAGCAGGTGGAGGCCCGCAGTGCACCTTGGACACTTCACTCTCTTTGGAGGTCTTAAACTCTTTTGGAGACTCTGTCTCCCACAGCTCACAGCTTTCAGGAAAATAGCAGACAACATATGGTCCACGTGAAGATGGTTTCCAAGTGACCAAATAACTTGTAAACTTGCAGAGGACACGTTGGCCTGAGAGCATGTGCCAGAGGTAAATCTTTGGTGCTCTTTTAACTATCTTTGACCGATCACTGATCAGTCACATCTTGAAGGTGCTGGGAACCAGACGAAGCATAATTCAGCTTGCAACAGCATGTCCTGACTCAGTGCAGCTTGAATGGTTGCGGAAAGCCAGAGATCTGGGGAAGATCAAGGTCAAAGTCCTTGTCTTTGTGCAATAACTTTAGCCTCCCAAGAATCAGGAAAAGCTTAGGAGATGAGAAACCAACAGCTGGCTATATAAGGAGTTAGTGGCTGAGAAGACACATGTTCTAGCACCTTCTAGCTCTTGCCTTGCTATTCGTTAATGGGTCACGCCCTATACAGTTACCCCAAGTGGAAAATAAGCTGTTTTTCTTCCAAGAAAACCCCAGATAGTGTGTCTCTATTGAGTGTGTCCATCGTCTCCCAATCCAGGCTTCTTGCCACCCCTACCCCCGTTGCACAATTTCTGAACTAATCATGGTTTTCAGGTGTCTAAACTTCTGCTCTTTTGTGTTTGTGTGTATGTGTCTTGCTGGCCTGCTTGTTTGTGAGACATGGTCTCACACTCTAATACCTTTGAAAGCTGTTTGTTTCTTAATTTATCATTTCATTTTTTTTTTTTTTTAGACCGGCCTTGAACTCACTACTCAACTGAGGCTGGCCTTGAACTCCTGATCCTCCTGCCTCCACCTCCGGAGTCCTAGGATTACAGGCGTGCGCCACAGGTCTTGAAGGCTCTCAGCTTGTGTACTCTAGATCCTGTGTTCACAGCAACCTGCTCTGCCCCAGAGCAACTGCCGCCAAGACGAGGTGCCCACCAAGCCCTGGTTCCTTCCTTATAGCTCTTCGCTGATTTCGAAGGGTCCTGCACAGGCTCTGTTGTGAGGGTCTGCTCAGTATGAAAGCTATATGGTGACCTCGCTCTGGTTAAACTCTGGTCCTCAGACAGTCACAAGTGATGGGGGAAGGTGGAAGAACTGCACAAGCAAGCAAGCGTAGCACCTCATGTGGTATCATGCTGCCCCCTTTACTGGAGCGGGAGGCGACACCATCCCCAAGTCATAAACGGGTTATTAGGACTCACAAGGTGACAAAGGTGAGTCAGGCTCATGCAGATCTAGGGGGCTAGAGCAGTAAAATTCACAGTAGGGAGCTTTTAATGAAGAGAGGCTGACGGCTGAGTTGTCTCACATTCTTAGAACTGCAAGGACTAACTCCCATCGCCTGTGATAATGTGGCAAAAGTCAGGATTTCAAAATCTCCAGATCTGGGGTCTCAGAAGGGGCAGTGGCATATCTGTCCTCAGATGGGTGGCTTCCCAAAGTATGCATGCCACCAGTAATCTTGAGATCCAATATCTGTGAGGTAAGTCACATGCGTAAAGAACGAAAATAAAATGTATGTTTCTAAACATCCACATAGTACTCTTCCTTGCTGATTTCATAAGTGAGCTTCCATCCGCATAAGTCCAATGGAGGAGAAGGAGGGAAAGGGACCTGTGGGTGTCTCCCCATCTTGATGACAGAGCTGTCATTGTGTCCTTGGGCACGACCGCCACCAGCTTCCTGAGGAGGGAGGTGATATCTTTTAGGTATAAGGAGGATGTGTTTAAAAATAAACAGACAAAGTCATGGTTTTGTTCATTCCTTTCCACCTTGTCCAAGGTGTGGGGGTTGGGGGGGGGCAGTCAAGGAACTGTAATTGTCCCGGGCATCTGCTGAATAAAGTAACAGCTTCCACCGCCATGCAAGGGGAGAGGTGGAATTTCAGATGAGTCGGTGAGCAGGAAAGAACAGCATAGACCGCCGCAGGCTGAGTAAAGGTCAAAAAGTAACACAATGACCTCATGGTAATGGGCATCACACGGTTGGCACACCGTGACCCAGAATCTGTCGGGCAGAGACAAGCAAGAAGCATCTCCCGGCTTGCTTTTGAGTGATGTCCTGGAAATGGTGTATAACAACCATGAATTTCAATTTGACTTAGTAATTCCATCCAAAGCAGGATCTAAGAAGGGAATAATCAGGACATCAGATTGCAGCTGGCTTTAGAAGAATATGAGGGAATTTGTTAGGCTGATCGATAAGTAGGTAATCGCAAATGTCTCGGTCACCCTCAGAACCCCATCTACCCTTAACGGAGCAGTGGTTGTCGGCAAGTCTGGATTGCAAGCCAGCCCTCCAAAAACAACAGGCAAAGGGACAGTTGGTCATGTGAGGAGTGGGTAGTGCTTTGGGGAGAACAACCTAAAACTATTATTAACATTATCACTCGCCAATATTGTACAAATTCCACAGAAGCAGAGGCCCAGAGGTTCTTTCTGCTCCAGATGGGGTGCTTGCTGGCTTCAAGGGTCCAGCTATATTTCTTCTCCCCTAAAGCTGCCAAATCCACTCTTCCCTGACAAGAACTCTCCTAAGGTCAGATTAAGGAGTGGGGTACATATTCACTAGTGTTTCTTTTCTTCCGCACAATGCCTCTCAGAGAAATCTCAAAGGTTCTTTTAGGTTTGTGGAATTTTAACAGATCACTAAAGGGTAAAGGAGGCCTGGGGAAAAGATAACAAAGGTATGCAGGGAAATGCAAAAGTCTGTCAAATCTTGCTGTGGTATTATCAGGATATTCAGCAACTCGGAGGATACCGCCAGTAGGGGGCAGTGTAGTGCAATGCAGTTCAGAGAGCACCACTTGGGAAGGGGAGAGAAGTGTCCCCACAGGGCTGGAACCCCAACTCTGCACCTGACCACTCCATCTAACACGCCCAAACCACATTTTCTCTCTCATAAGATAGAAAAAAAATAACTTACCAAGATGAAGAACTTTTATTTAAGATCATAATCTGATATATATGCATATATATTCTATGTATTTATACCTGTATACATAAACATAGAGAGACAGGGATCATATATATTTATATGTGAAAATACAAATACAGTGGCTGATATAAGCTTTAATAAATATATTCAAGAAGGATATTGGGAAAAACTTGTGAAGCCCCCAATTAAACACGAAAGGTAGCCAACGATACAGGAAAATGAGCTGTCATAATGGAGAATTTAGCTGACGGGTGTGTGGCAACTCTTGCTCTCTTTTCTAAAGCTACTTCCCAAAAAAGAGGGGGGTAGCTCTGGCTGAGCATCAGGTGCCTCCAGACAGAGTGGATAACCCAAGTCTTTGTGACAAGGATTGACAGCTACTAGGTGCTAAATGAAATAAATGTGTTACTAGAACTGGAATACACTTGTTACCAGCTTAGTTATCTTTAATCATCTCAACTACCCTCAGAGGCAGCAACCACATGAGCTAACCCAACTTCTTGGGAGCTCAGTTACCTGCACATAGTGTTTCCTTATCATGGGCATTGACTTGGAAATCTTTTTTTTTTCCTCTTAGCAAAGATGTTTTAAGAGAATCTACCCTTTCACAATAATATCCTAAGTTGGAGAGGGGAAAGAGAAACTCCCTCTTCTAGAAGCCACGAGAAAGGTTGACGTGCAAGCACTGAGTCTTGAGAGAGTCCAGCAGCATCCTCTTCGGAAATGGAATTGAAGACTGGAAACTGGCAAAAGACCACAGAGGAGGAGAAGTACTCCCAAGGTGGTGGCAGGAAGATTCTATGCTGCTGAAGTATGGATTGGAGAGACTTAAAATTTAAAAAAAAAGGTCCCTTTGAAGTCAAAAATCCAAGGCAGATCCTGCAGGTAGATACTGGATCTGAACTAAGAGAATTAGAAGAGAAAAAATAAGTAACGGACAAAAGAATTGGATACAGGACCAGCAAGATGGCACATGCTAAAAATCCTAGGGACCTGCGATTGATCTCCAATGTTCACGTGGCAAAAGGAGAGATCTGACTTCTGAAAGTCAGTCCTCTGACCTCTAATCTCAAAATCTAATCTCATAAGTAATAAGCAATGGAGAAAGAGAAGTGGACATTAGCACACGTGCATTCACGCAACGCTCTCCCGTTTCTTTACTGTGGATGTAAGTATCATCAGCTGCTCCAAGTTCCCACTACCACCTCTTCTCTCTCTCTCTCTCTCTCTCTCTCTCTCTCTCTCTCTCTCTCTCTCTCTCTCTCTCTTGCCCTCTCTCTCTCTCTCATAAGTAAAATAAAAGTGCTTTGGGTAGGAATAAAAAGGTAACAATTCAAATAATTTTCTATATAGAAAAGCCAAGATAACAACTGTAGATACCTAATTAGACTTCTGCAACACCACCAGCCATAGAATGAACAAAAATAGAGTTTCTATGGTAGGTTTTTTGTTTTAATACTTTCCCCCTTAGAATCACTTGGTCTTCATTTTTATTTTTAACTGTGTAGATGTGTGTTGCAAGTGAGTAGGGTGTAAGTGTGTGTGTGTGTGTGTGTGTGTGTGTGTGTGTGTGTGTGTATGTGTGTACCAGAGGGTCCTTGAGGGCGTGTACTTGCGGAAGCCCAGTGGTGACATTGGGAATCATCCTGTATTGTGCTTCTACCTTAGTGCTTTGCTCCGTGGTTTCACAGGCTCTGTCTTCCAGTACCAAAATTATAGGCCCACACCATATCCACTCAGCATTTTAACATGAGATCTGGGGACCTGAACTCGAGTCCTTTTGCTTGTGAGGCAAAGACCATAACCATGAGCCACTTCCCCAGCCCCACTCCCACAACCCCTGGTTTAGCTGTTAGAAACTGCCCAGATACTTTTCAGAGTGTCTGAACCATTCCACAGCAATACGTGCGTGGCCATTCTTCTGCATCCCAGCCAGCAGCCGATGTCACTGTTCTTCGAGTCATCCTGATAGGTGCGTGGTGATGTCGCATTGCAGTTTTACTTTCCGTTTTCTCAATGGATAAGTGACGATGACCAGGTCATCATGTGCCTGTCTGCTGTGTGTGATGGTCAGTCTCAGGTGTCAATCAGTGCCATCCAGACTCTCTTGAGAGAAGGGCCTCTGGACCCTTAATGAATGGTGAGAAGATCCATCGTATTGTAGGTGGGACCCTTCCCTAGTACTCCCAGTCCACCCTCTCTGGGAGCCAAAGGCGCATGTTGGCTGCTAAAATCTAATCTCCTAAGTGATGAGCTCTGCAAAAAAAAAAAAAAATGGAGAAAGAGAACTGAACATTAGCACACGTGCATTCGCACACGACTCTCTGTCTTTACTGTGGATGTATCTGACCAGCTGCTGTGAGTTCCCACTACCTTGGTTTCCCTGTGCAGACTCTCACGGAGTAGCAGAGAAATAAGCACTTTGTGCCTTAAGTTGCGCTCACCGGGTACTTTATCATAGTAACAGAAAGAAAGTGGGACACTCTCCTATCTTGCTTGCTTGCTTTTTATTATTATTTTTCCTAGTTATACAAACTCAATGAGTGGATATCTTTACCACCTCCCTCCCCCTTCCCTTCTTCTGCCCTTCCCTTTGTGTGTCCAACCTGCTCCCTCCCACACTCCTGCGTGTCAGCTTATATGAGTCCCAGGGTTCTTTCCGGATCATCTGCTCTCATGGGGTTCTCTCTGGATCACGTGCTGTAGTGGGGGTTCAGGCCTCTGTGGTCGACCAAGAGACCCTTCCTTGGACCAATCGCTGATGTGGGTACGCCCCGACTCTGCCCAACCCCTGACCCCTAAGGATCCTACTGTTTGAAATTATTTCTCCTGAGATCCACACTAGTCTACGGGGGCCTGTTGATGTGTCAAGCATTGTGTGGGACTCGTGAAGTCTCACTGCAGTGAGCTCCTGGCTGCAGCAGCCCAGTCTTGAGTGGAGTGTCTTGTCCAGAGGTGGACCTCCTCATCTTTAGGCCCTTACGGTCTAGCCACCCTGTCTTCCAAAAGGTTCCCTGAACCTTAGGATGGGAGAGATTTGGCTGGCCTGGTCTGGGTGAGTACTGTCGAGTCGCTGGTTGGCTTCTGGTTGGCTGCCGTTGTCTGTTAACTTGTTAATTTTACATTCCATTTTGTTATGTGCCTTATATATTCCTGTTACCAGTCTTGTTTGATACATAGGCCTCTCAGTAGATCTGCTGCAAAGCACAAGTTTTTAATTGCAATGGGGTTAAATTTATTAATTTTCCCTTCTATTTTTTAGGTGTCATCTAAAAGTTCCTCCAGGTCTAGTTCCAAAGATGCCTCCCTTACATCTTCTTAAAATCTTATGGTTTGTCATGTGTCTTAAACAAGGTGAGCAGCGAGGACAGGCACCAAGGTTGGCCCCTGACCTCTCAAGGACACTGGTATCACATTCCCATGAGCATGTATATATGTCGACATTCACACACACACACACAAACATACACACACACACATTCCCATGAGCATGTATATATGTGAACATTCACACACACACATACAAACATACACACACACATTCCCATGAGCATGTATATATGTGAACATTCACACACACACACATTCCCATGAGCATGTATATATGTATATATGTAGACACACACATGCGCACACACACATTTCCATACATAGGCACATATGAGCATGTACATATGTACACATTCACACACACACACACACAAAATAAAAGTTCTTAAGCATAATATCAAAATCAGAATCCACAAATGAAAAAATTATTAATTTGCTCTTATCAAAATACAGATTAAAAACGTATGTTTGCAACTTTGAAACTGAAAAAGTTAAAAGTTATCCTGTTTTCTAGTCTGAGATACCTACAATAAGCATAGTATTACTCTTCAGTGACCCCGTTAGAGTTAAATGTCTGGTCAGCAAATTACTAGATTGGTAAAAATAGAGTATAGAAGCATAATAATAAACCCACAGGTCAGTCACAAATGTTTCCTGTATTAAAATTAGATAGTCCTGTGGCCACTAAATTAGCTTAGAACTCAGCAGCCTAGGAAGGACACCCAGGTTCCCCCCCTTTTCTGGTCTCTTTGGATATTCTCGTCAATGGCACTAATTAGCCCTTAATCTTCAGCACATAGGACAGCGCTTGGCACCAAAGGAGTCTCCATGAGCAATCATAGTCGAAGCATCTTATCTGAATGAACCTTCTTTCCTTCTGTTGTGAAATTACTAATGTTTTCTCTATTTTTTCTGTTTGCCACCTGTTGCCTGCAGGAAATTGGCATTTTCAAAAGCCACATTTACATATGAAATCGACAAGATGAACACATTTATCGGCCTATTGTGCAAAGGGAGTAGAATCTGGTTGCTGAGAAATGGCAAAGGATGTTTATTAACCGCAGCTGCCTTGGAGTGTGCAAATGGGCTTTCTGACCCACCAACAGGAGGTCAGACCCATCAGGTGACTCAGAGCATCGCTCCCTGTTGGAAAGCTCACGTTGAGTGACTACTGATTCAGACACCTCGTGTCTGTCTGAACCAGACAGCAGTCTGGATTCTTTATCTCTTCTTGGTCCCTTTCCTTCCTGTCCTTACCTTTTCTTTTCTTTCTTCCTTCCACCCTTCCATTTCTTTCCTGCTCATGTGACCACTTCTATTCATTTGAACCACACAACTAAAACAATCTGGGTCTACAGTCTCATTAGATTAGACTTACAAGGAACTGAGACACAGGCAGGAAAACCCTTCCCAAAATTCTCATGGGAGTTAGTGGCAACATTGGAGATTCAACGTGGACCTTTGACAACAATCTACAGCTCATTTACAAAAATGATTCCCGAGGGTCCTGGGAGCTAGGGGAATAAAGAGTAACTGAATGGGCCTTTTCTGAAGTTACCTATTGCACAACTCTGTTACCATGCTAAAAACTATGAATCGAATGCTTTCAGTGAGGCTAGTATATGAGAAATATATCTCATGCATAAGCTGTTTTATTTCATAAAAGTTTAAAAATATTATTTTGTTTTCTTCTGTGACTTTATTGTATAAATGCCACCTAAGATCAATCGTGTAGTACGAGATGTCCTAATAATTTGATTGGTGTGTCTCCTGGCTGCTGTCCTATGGGATACTGTTTTTTTGTGTGTACTTCTACTTTTTTGATTGTGAACTCATCTGCAGTGAGATATTTTGGCAATTCCATGCTCTGTGGGTAGAGGACATTTCCTACCGAAATATTTCCCCATACCTGGCAAAATTATCACTTCCATAATTTCTAACCTTGGGAGATTCCTCCAGCCTATAAATTATACAAATTTCAACTCTTAACCTCCATGACTTATATAGTTACAGCATCTTAGATTCCCACACAAAGGAGAAGAGACAGCAGACAGGTATTTTCCTTGTTACTGTCTTAGCTGGTAGGCTAAATTTTCTCACATACTTTCACTAGGGGACATGGAGATTTGAAGGTTATGGCATTAGCAAGTGTCTTATTTCCAATTCACCCTCTCGGGGAGCCAAAGGGGCATGTTTTATCTTCCCTCAGCTGTTCAAATCAAGTCCTTTTAGTAATAAGAAAAGAGACGATTTCTCACCATTGTTTCCAGTTGCTCTTCCTTTTGACCCCAGAGATGTCTTTTATAGCCTCTTAAACTCTGCAATGCCTTCAAAAGCATGTCTGATACTGATATATTTAATCCAATCCACCAAATGAACAATAGTTCCGTTTCTCAGATTAATTTTTTAAGTCACTAGAAATGTCACAGGCAAAAATGTCAAATATAAACTTACTTGGGAAGTTCGCCGATCACTTTCTAGCTTTTCTTTTAAAGAAGATACAAAACAAATCCATGTAGTCTTATCCCTAGATGTGTGTGAGTGCGTGTGCGTGTGCATGTGCATATGTGTGTGTCTGTGTCTGTACCTGTGTCTGTGTGTGTGCATATGTGTGTGTATATATTTAAAAATCTATATTCTGGGGCTGAGAGATGGCTCAGGGGTTAAGACTCTGTCTCGCAAGTACAAGGTCCTGAGTTAGAATCCCAAGTTGCACGTAAAACACCAGAAGGTGGCCTAAACTTATGGCCCTAGTGGGCAGAATCTGGGAAATCCCAGAGCTAAGCAAGAGAAGGTAGAAGCAATGAAAGATGATTCCTGAAGTCACCCTTCGTCCTCCGCAGGGATATACAGTGTACACACACACACACACACACACACACACACAAATAAGTAAATAATAAAAAATTTTAAAAAAACTTTATTCCAGACTTTTAAGACAAACTATTTTGGGGAAAGACAATGAGAATTCAAGAAATGAGGTACAGCAGATATTGGCACAAATTTTTATCTGCTAAACTCCTATATGTTCTATCCTTTTATTAGCATATACTCATTGGATGTAGTAATGAGTTTCATAAAAACATTTCATTCAAGTACATTATGCACTTTGACCACTTCTCGCTCTTCTCCCTCCCCCTTCTAATCTCTTTCTCTTTTCCAGATTCCCTCCTACTTCCATACAAAATATATACGTCATATATATGCACGCACTTACACATGATCCATATGTGTGTTAGTTTTCACGAGAGTGGACTAGTATAAGACAAGCCTGTGACTTGTCTTTCCTCTTCTCTGATGTTCCCAGTTTCCTTTTTATCATGAGGCCCAATCTAGAAGCTAAGTAGACACCAGCCAACTCCCTATTCTTAGACTTCCCAGCCTGTAGAATGAGCTAAAATTAAAATTTTTCTTTATGAATGTGTTATATTCCAGCCCATGTATTCTATTATAGCAACTGGAGATGGACTGAAACATAACATAATCATCTACTTCATCGTACCAGTCTATTCTCTGATAGGTCCTTCCATACTTGTTCATGCTTTCTCTCCTCTCCTTTCCTCTCCTCTCCTCTCCTCTCTTCTCTCGTTCTCTCTCTCTTTCTGTTTTTCTCTCTCTGTATATGCATCTGTCTGCCTGCCTGTCTCTCTGTCTCTGTCTGTCCACTAAGAATGAAAGGTCTATGCAAGCAGGGACTTCCTATGTTTCTCCCAAAGGTTCAGGATGTATCATGGTCCCAAGTCACAGCAAGTGTCCTATTAATATAAGAATGAAGTTTAGCTTTGCTGAGTCATATTACGCTTCAAGTTAAGCACTGGATTCTCTGAAGTCATCAGCACCAGCCATCCTGAAGATACCATTTTCACCTCAATTTTATAGTTGGAAAAATAGAAACACAGAGAGGCTGATGTTCTTTTCAAGCTGCCATTGCTGTCAGTGACCATTTACTCTCTGCTGCCTTGCACGTCTCAAGATGTGCTCTTCCTTGTAATGCATCCTTCGTGTGTTCCGTGTGATGCCTTTGTACACAGAACTGGGCTGAACCTGATAATTTGGTGCTTGGTTCTGTTTCTTCGAGGGGTTCTCTTTCCAATCAAATGTAGGTCAACTTCTCACAAGAGTTGTCCGTGTCCTATCGTCCCACTCCATCTCTAAGCTGAGGTTATGACGTTGGGTCACCTGTCATGAGTGGGCAGAGATGAGGTGTGTTTTAGGGCACCTCTGCTTCAGGGAAGGGAGGTCCCTGGAGGCCTCCTCATCAGTCAACCTCACAGCACAGGAGAAGCGGAGGTAAGAGACGAACGAGCAAGTGACGCTCTGGAATCTGCCACTGTCTGCAAGGTCACACCTGAAGCCAGCTCTGCCCGAGTCTTTCCCTTTCCGATTACGCCTTCCCATCCTAAGCAAGGAGAAGCAACCAAAGGACCAAAGGAACCATGATTATAGACATATCGCTCTGAATACCATCTGATCCGAGGACCAAAGATAAATACTAAGTCCCCCCATAACCCAGTGAAATGCTTTATCATCCTGAAATCCCATCTGATATCAAATAATGAGCACCTCTGCGTAACCACAGCCCTTTATAGGCAACGTGCCCAAGTGTAAGAGACAGACAGTGGTAGCAATCATACTAGTACCAATCATCTCACAGGGCTTTGGGAAGACTGAATAGTCTGAGAAGTGCTCCACAGTATTGACTATGGTGATTGTCAGAATGTATCAAGACCGCAAACCAAAGAATTATTTTATGATCCAGGACCACTATTGAGGCCATAAAGCAAAGAAATAGTTTAGCAACTGAGGATTTCACATGATTTGGAATATATGCATGACCCTTTGCTACTAATACACCTGGTAGCTTAAATCCCTTACGTGCATGTGTTAAGTCCCTTTGCAAACAAAACATCTAACAACATAGGATGTC
The DNA here is from genome assembly GCA_023101885.1 of Typhlomys cinereus. Classification (NCBI taxonomy): domain Eukaryota; kingdom Metazoa; phylum Chordata; class Mammalia; order Rodentia; family Platacanthomyidae; genus Typhlomys; species Typhlomys cinereus. Next base: position 1,448,511 of record JALPQD010000479.1, read on the forward strand.
TCCCCCTGCATTGAGATACAGCACACGGCTTTCTCTAAACCATGAAATGAGTTTCTCCTTTACTAATCACCATCAAACTAACAGTTTAGATTCAAGCACATCCTGGTAGACAATTTGGCACTGTAGGCAATGAGCAGATGTAGCCTAGACCAGTTGGAGTATATGCACAGTAAGGCCAAATTGGGTTCTCAAGTAAACCTTTAGGTAGAATGCCCCGTTTGCTATCTTACGTATATGCATATTTAGGAGTGGATACGACTGCGTCCAATGTATTGTGGGAAGGAGACACACACAGTGAGCAAAAGGACTGTGTAATCCAAACCTGTAGATCAAATAGAGAACCAGGCTGGAGAGATGGCTCAGGGGTGAAGCCTCTGCCCCACAAGCAGAAGAACCTGAGTCACAGGATCCCACGTAAAAATGCTGGAGTAAGTGGCAGCGGTCTACACTTCCAGCCCTGGAAGGTAGAGCTGGAGAATTCCAAAGCAAAGCCAAGAGCAGGAAGAGCAACCTAGGATGATATTCAAAATCAACTTTGGGCCTCCACAGACACATGTAATTGCCCCCTGGTACATGCACACCCACCTACACACACACACACACACACACACACACACAAACTCCTCCTTCTCTGGACCTCATAAAAGAAGCCCCCAAAATAAACAGGGTCCTTGAGTATTTTCACTCACATGGCCTTCTGCTCGCTTGGTATTTCTATCTCCTGCTTTGAACAATGTGTCACTGCTACTTTTGTACATCTGTGTGGATTTTGAGTTCATTCTTAACTAAAAGGCCAAGAGCCTAGAACCACCAAAACCAGACACAAACCATCAGTAACACCAGGAAAACCTAAAAGTGTCTGGGTAAACAGCCATCGAGCCCCTGTGTTGTCGTGGACTCAACCCGAGCATACAGAGACCTGCCTCCTCGTCTCTCACCCCTCCGTCTGTCACTCTGTCCCCCACCCCTTCCCCAACTGTTGCAGTTACTTTGAGCTGCTTTGAGACACCACTCAGATTCGAATATCTTAAGGGGAGAAAGGAGATTTATTTGGCTTACAGTTCCAGAGGGGAGATACAGTCCATTAAGTTGAAACTCCTATAGTAGAAGGCATAGAGGGCAGCAGAAGCTGAAGGAGGCTTAGGTCAAAGGTCACCACAGACATCAAGAAGGAGGCAGCAGACTGCTGGTAGAAACAGGGCTAACTAACCTCTAGCCCCACATCCGTTCTCCGACCCTCGAGGCGTGAGTTCTTCCAGCAACGGCTCCCTTTCTAAAAGTACCACCACCTTCCCAAACATTAGCAGCAGTTAAGGACACAAACACATGAGTCTCTGGGGGACAAGTTACATTCAAACCATGACACCAGCCCTCAGTTGTCACTTAGCAACTGGGTATTAGCCAGCAAATGGAGACGGGATGAATAATGCCTTCAGGGTTACCCACGCCATTGTCCTCTAGACTCATCTTTCTCCAAAGACTCAGTTCTCCAGGAAGAAGACACACATATCACCCCAAACCTAAGCACCCACTGTCTTCCACCTCCACCAAGCACTCTGTACACTACCAGTTTCTACCTCTCACCTTCCTGCCATGTTACACCCCAATATCATCCATGCCTTTCTTCTGCTGTGAACCTCAGGATCCCACAAGTGACCTTGGCCAGATGACTTCTCAACCCCTCCTTGAACTCCAATTGGCTCATCTTCAACAAGGCTACCAGAAGAACAGAACCAACTCCTCCCACGGTCTTCAGGAGGAAGAGATTTGATAAGGTGGTGCTCCACAAAGGGTTGGCTTCTGTTCCTCTCACACAACAGACATTTTCTAAAGCTCACCTGACATCGGGGTAGTTTACCTGGAACGGTCCTTCTTCAGATCATGGGCAGGCTTCAGCCATGGACAGAGATGCTTGCTTGTGGGGGGCAGCCTGGGGCAGTGACCTTTCTGTGTCCATGAACCTCTCCCCGTGTCCTCTCTCCAGCCCCCAAAGATGATTTGGTGCTTGGGAGAGATTGCAATCTTCCCAAAGACAGAACCTTGCATCCAAAGTCTATGCCTGGCTTGGTGCTTTTAGGTGGACAGACCTCAAATGGTCATCTGAGCCTCCCAAGGCGGATTATTACTCCACGATTAGTTAAGAGCAGATCGTGAGTCAACTCTAGACTCGGCTGTATGATTACATCCCAGGACAGAGATGATCATCCCAGTGCAGGGTTGTGCTGCATCCTCAGTGAAAAAATAACAAGGAAAGACTCACAAGAGAGTATTTAGGGTCCATGGCATGGAAACCCCATAGCATTATCCTCGATATCTAGCCACAACCAACTTCATCATCACAAGACACGTTTTCAATCGTTCTGAATATTCTACTTTGTTTTCATTAAAACCTGACTTTAAATGGTTACCTCTGGATGAGCATCTTAAAGAGGTTCTGAGCAGAATAGAATGAACCACCCGGAGATCAGATTCCAGCAGCTGGAATGGATCACACTGTGCATTAAGACACCACACAAGTGCGATCGGGTTCCTACCTGTCAGTATTTACCATGTGTCAGAGTTGACAAAGAATGGCACTCGCAGAAATGGTAAGGCCAGTTTGATATCAAGCCTTCTCCCCCTCGTGAGCATCAGCTTCTCCTGGCCCCTCCCCACCATCCTACCAATCTCTACCTGCTGTTCACTAAGTCTACTGCACACGGAGAGTGACCCACTAAAGAGTTTCGGCAGCAGCAGAGATGTCTACCTTTGATGTGAGATTCTGTCCCGACCTTTCATCCCATTCCTACATTAACCTCTCACCTTCTGAAGCCCACAAAACAGCCAAAGCAATCATGTATTATGCATAGATGCATTGTGTATATGTATGTGTGTGTGTGTGTGTGTGTGTGTGTGTGTGTGTGTGTGATACATAATATGTTATTTACCAAAGCAAACCAAACAAGCTCACAGCCACAAATTGGAGAAACCATGTTGGGCTCCTCAGAAGTCCCATTAACTGACACCCAAAAGATCTTCATTAAAACAGTGTAATATCTTTAATGCAGCTAATGCGCTCCCCTCCTGTTCTAACAAGCTCATGAATAATGAATGAAGGGAGCTTCATCTGTTTTAATTAATTTGGTCTTGAAATTAATTCAATCCAGTTCAAAATTAGCAGGCAATTAAGCCTCATTGGCCCAACTGGACAAAAATGTGCCAGCGTCACTGGCTAGAGAAGTGCACAGGAAATGGGCAGGGGCCAGGGCGAACCTTCCCAAAGCAGAGCCCCGAAAGGAAGAGCATCGCCAGTCCCCTACAAGGCCACTTCTCGAGTCCCTTTCTAGATCTCCCAGCCCTGCCTTGTCACTACGAATTCCAGAATCATATTGGAAACTTCTAAGGAGGTGGCACATACACAACCAGGCTGCTTTTGCTTGTCTCAAGTTCTATTGGAGAAACCTCCGAACAGTGTCTGAGGACGAGTTTGCACTAAAGCATCAGCCAGAATGACAGCTATTGACTACCTATGTGGGCTCGTGTAACAAACACATGTCATTCTAAGGCACTGTCACAGCCTTCCTGCACATGAGTCTTGTACATTCGTGGATCCATTATCCATTTAGCAGCTGCATGTGGAACTATGCTAATAGTTTATCTGCAAAGAGTAGTCTGGGTGAACTTCTAATGAGCACTCTTTGCTTAGTCCTTTAGAGTTGGGAAGACATAAATGTTATTGAAATTATTTCTAAAACCAAGGCACCGGAGTTCAGAGTTAAAAGGTAGATCATCACGGCATGTAGGTCATCACGGCATTCCAGGTGGCTCGTGTGTTTGTTATTGTGTATGTACATGTGCATGTGGGTGTGTGTAACATGTGGATACACAGATGCCAGAGACTGACATGGGTGACTGCTTCTCTACCCTGTTTGTTTTTCCACATTTTTTGCACAAGTGCTTAGGAATGTGTGTTTGTGTGTGTGTGTGTGTGTGTGTGTGTGTGTGTGTGTGTGTGTGTGTGTGTACAATGTGTCCCTTTAGAAACCCAGTAATGGCTTCAGGAATCATCCTGGATTGCTCTTCCCCTTCTTTGCTAGGGGGTTTCCCAGGCTCCACCTCCCAGAGCAGGGAGTGTGCTCTGCCACTCTTTCTCCCCAGCATTCTTTTTTTTTTTCAGTTGAATGTTTTCAAATTTTTTTTTTAATTTCCACTCATACAAACTTAACAGGTACATCAGTCCCCTCCCTCCCTCCAACCTCCCACCGCCCTATGTCTGCCCAGCATTCTTAACATGAGATCTGAGATCTAAATTCAGGTTCTTCTGCTTGTGAGGCAGAGGCTCAATCCCTGACCCATCTCTCCAAGCCACCACCTTACTTTTTGAGACAGGGTCTCTCATCGAACCTGGGGCTTACCATTTTGGCAAGACTGGCTGGCCTACAAGTACCAGGGATCCTGCTGTCTTTGCTTCTCCAGGGCTGAGGATCTTCATGAATGTGTGTGTGTGTGTGTGTGTGTGTGTGTGTGTGTGTGTGTGTGTGTGTACGTGTGTGTGTGACAAGCACTTTACCAACCGAGCCATCTTCTTGGTCCTCCAAATGGTTTTTGAGCCCCAACTGGTACTTAAATTCTACACGCCTTCTCTTGAGCACCCGCGGCAAGAGCAACTTGCAAGAAACCTGAAACCAACTACTCCATCTACAAGGAACGTGATTTTTGCACTGACGTAAAGCTTGTCTCTAAGTAAATTAAGCACTGCTTCTAGCTCAGGTCTGACCCCAATTGCACCTCTTCTTCAGCTTTGCCTACCTGTACCACCAATTCCACTGTCACATTTTACTTCACGATTCTGAGCTCATCAGTGTTCTTGGCATCATTCGTAGAAGTCAGAGTCATGGAAACATGAAGACAGTCACTTGGGAACCAGGGAGACCCAGAGTTGAGTGGTGGAAGGATCATTTCCAGGGTATCTGTGAATGGGCAGCATGCTTAATCCTTCCAAACTCAGCATCCTCGTGCACGGAACGCAGGTTAAAACATCTACCTCATGATTGTGAGGTAATGCGCAAAATATGTAGCATACTATCCCATGTGATTACATTTTCCACAAATTGGCATAGCTAATTCTCACAAGCATAGCAGAAGCACTCATCTGCACTTCATGACGTAATAGATAAAGCAAGTTATGCGCAGAAAGGTAGTTCAGCCAAGGTCACACGCCCGCAGAAAAGCAGAGCCAGGATTGCTCGAGTCTAGACAATCCAGCTTCCAGGTTCCCATGCTTCAGCCATGTCCGCAGAAAGGAAGGCGCCTCACCAGCTGACTGACCCTAGATGAGAACCAGGCGATAAGCATGACTTTCTCTTCAACTCCCTACTGTCCCATTTGCCTCAATGAGGGTCTCCTCCCAGCTGGATGCCCCTGCAGGATGCTTCCATCTTGTGTTGCCCAACCTTGACCGCTCCCTCCCCCAGCTTTCTACACTTTTTCATGAATACAAGTAGAGAAATTCAAAATCTGGCCTTATTCAGTAGCCTCTCTCTAAACATGTTCTGAGATACTGATGTCCTCTGAGAACTTGACGTTCGTCCAGCTCAGATTCTCTGTGGTCAGCGTCAGAATTTTCACATGTTTGATGAGAGCGCTGTCCCAGCCTTACACTAGACACTGATCAAAAAATGACAGGTCAGGACTGGAGAGATGGCTCAGGGGTTAAGACTCCACCTTGCAAGCAGAAGGTCCTGAGTTCTGATCCCAGGTCTCGCATAAAAACGCCAGGCAGACTGACCTACACAATGGCTGACATGTCAACAACTCCCCAAAGTATAGCAGGGATCACAGGGGAGAAGGCTTCAGACAGTAGGATCCTTAGAGGCAAGGGGCTAAATAGTTGTAATAGTTCTCATACTAATGGGCAGCCCAAGAAGGGACCCCAAACACTTACTAGTATAGACTAGTGAGACATGAACACTTATTAGTATAGATGACTCAGAGGGAAATTCAGCACCCACATAAACAGATACTCTGGAGAATGGGAGGGAGAAAGCAGGAAGCACCAAGAGAGGAGGGAGGAAAGAAAAGGGGTGAGAGGGAGGGAGGATGGGAAGGGCAGAAAAATATAATGGGAGACAATAGGGAAAGGGAGGGAGGAGGGAGAAGAAAGGAGGTACCTATTGAGCTTGTATGATTAGACACAAAAAAAAATTTAAAAAAAAGAAAAAGAAAACACCAGGCAGAAAATGGCAATGGCCTGTACGTCCAGCCCTGGTGGGCAGAGCCTGGGGAATCCCAGAGCAAAGCACAAAAGAGGTAGAAACAATCCAGGATGATTCCCGAAGTCACTCTTGGTCCTCCACAGGGACTCACAGTGCTTTCTCTCTCTCTCTCTCTCTCTCTCTCTCTCTCTCTCTTTCTCTCTCTCTCTCTCTCTCTCTCACACACACACACACACACACACACACACACACACGCACACACTAAATAAAAATAAAATACATATTTTTTTTAAAAAACGACAGATCAAAGAGGACCGTATGCTGGTGTACTCACCCCAAGATGGCGCTGACGGGGAGCATCAATCCTGCATTAAAATGCACCGAGTCACTTTCTCTTTAACATTTAGCTGAAGACTGTTATTCCTTCTCTTCTTCCTCTTCCTCCTTATCTTACTCCTCCTCTTCTACTTGTCTTCCTTGTCTTCCTTCTTCATCCTCCTTCTTCTTTCTTCCCCCCCTCCTCCTTTCTCATTTTTTTGCAGCAATATTTTGAAACCCTTTAAAGCACAGGTGACCCTGGTTAGCACCCCAGATAGTCACAGCTGTGAACAAGCTCTAAACTTAAATCTCAGCCTTATGAAGTGCGTATTGATACGAGAGGGAGCGCAATGTTTTGAGAAATGGTAAACGCAAACACGCCTGACTCATACCCAGCAGCGTGCCATATGAATCTAATCTTCAAAGTCAACTCAATTGAAATACAGTTCACAAGCTTCACTATAGCATCCCTCCCTACTAAATACCCAGCCTACATCTGTCTGCCTTTCCCACCTTCACAGGTTTCCATGAGCCCTCCCTCCCTCAAAGTAAAAGATCTCCACTGCAGGACGGGATGAGGCCCAGGGACCTTGCTCAGCCCCTTCTCCTTAAGGGTCCAGCAATCACTCTCCCCTTCTCTCCCTCTGCTGCTCATTCTCAAACAGAACAGAACAGAACATTCTGCCTCGGGATGTTTGGGCTTGATACTTTCTGACTGAAGTGCTTTCTCCCAGATAGCCACAGAACTTTTGTCTTCATTTCTCCAGGTCCCTGTCCAACAGTAACCTTATCATGGTGGTCTTCCCTGACTGTTCCACAGGAACCTCTGCCATGCCCTTGGGGTCCCCTCCACCCTCTGGATGGCTTTGCTTTTCAACATTTTTCATCTCCCTCTGAAAAATAAACCCACTGATTCATCGATTCCAGCTATCCCAGCAACCCACTGAGTATCTGGTGAGAAGAAACCAGCATCCCGCTGCTCCAGTTCAAGTGCCTAACTCTGTATTGGCACAGAAAGGTACTTGACAGATATTTGCTGAATGAATAAACTGATTGCATTTGAGTGGTGGAATATTTCTTTTAATTGTTCTTTTACTGTTCCATACATGCTTACAGTGAATTTATTAGAGTGATTTATGATATTTCCTTTGCCAGTATGAACACACACATGCACACGCATGTGCACATACACACGTGTGCCTCCCAACGCTGGATCTAGATGCTCACTCTCGCTCATGACAACACCTGCTATTCACTAAGAGGCTACCATTTCTTTCCTGGCACACACTCATTGCCGCCCACAGAAAAACACTGAAGTGACTCTGAGAGTCCAAGAGTCACAAAAGTCTCAGAGACCAGAACCAGGCATCTCCTCAAATCCCCACCTTGTCCCCTGTCATCCTTGCTTCTTCTAAATCTGTTTCCTCGCCTGTTGTTGTGAAGACTGGGGACAATGCTTTCTAAGGCACTAAGTGTGCTGACTGATATCACAGGAGCCAGTACAAGAGGAACCCACGCAAGAAGTGAAGGGGCCTCATCTCGGATGATGGAGCCATGAACTGTCACCCATGACACAGAGCCATGGGATGATGAGGTGAAAGGCTAGACTGCTAAGGATCAGGACCAGGGACAGAGACAGGCTTTGGAATCTAGTTTCTGTTCCAGGAGCTCTCACTGCTGTGTGTGAGTTTAAGACAGGGCTAAATCTAGCACATGTGAGATCCCAGGACCTATTATATAGCCAGAAAGTGGTGATATTTGGAACATGTGAATGTCTTGGCATTTGAAAGGTTTTAGTTTTAACTCAGACACCAGGTTGTGTGTGTGTGTGTGTATGTGTGTGTGTGTGTGTGTGTGTGTGTCCCTTTTAGCTCTTTCATAGAAGCTGAGATGACCAAGAAAAAAAATGGCCAATAGGAAAGAAAAGGACGATGCTGTCCTTATGATATACCCACTGATCTAGGATACTTGCTGGAACCTGAATCATGTCAGACATATGTCATCAAAGACAAATCAGATAAAACCCAATTGACCACACAAATGAAAAGAATCGAAAATAGGAGGAAGTCAGGCAAGGGAGATGAAGGGTTATAAGGAAAAAAGGAAGGGGGTATGGGATTGGAGATCAAGGGGTGAAAATATCATTAATGCATGCTACACCAAAAAATACACATATTTTTAAAGTGATATTTTCATGAGCACTTCGGAAAGGAATCCAGTGGCTGAAGCTCCAGCCCAGGTTTTTATGAAGCTGTTTGGACTTTGGAAGAAGGATCTGGAACATTGTGTCTTCCCAAGAGAATTGATGCTTTCAATGAAGGAATAACCTCTTTCCTTCATAGGAAGTTTAAATACATCCATTACTTGCTTTGAGACTGAGACAGAGTCAGCAAAGACGGAGCAAGACATCAGCAGTTGAGACCCCTCTCCTTCTTATGGCCGAGTAGAAATTGTGGGGTCGCTTATACTTGGGACTCCACTAAGCGAGTCCCCCCACCTCCCCCCCCAGCCTGCTGTAGTGTGTTCAGGATGAGGGGTGTGGAAGAAATTTCTTCTAAGTAGAACTTCTTCTTTCTTCCATGCCCCCCATTACAACTAACCATTGTCTCTTGTAAGTATGTATACATCTACATATATCCACACACTAAAATGTCCAAAATCTTGTCATGACGACCTCATGCTTTCATGCCTTCCAGCTATCACCAATGAAGATACAAATATTCCACAAGGAACAACGATGACGTCATTTACATTTTGTCAGCAGCTTGGAGTTGGCAAGGCACCTCCACTTTTAGGATGCCTTTGACTCTTAACAACCTCCAGTTCAACAGGGCTAGCACAAGTGAGTGACAGCTCAAAGACTATCTCGAGAATGGACAACTAAAATGAATAAATGAACCCATACTATGAAATCAGTGAACTTCTTGTTCCCATGGAACCCAAAAGTCAAAAATTGGACAGAAGAGTCTATAGTCACAAAGAGTAAGTGAGGAAGAGATGGACCACAAGGTTACTAAACCAAAGATGCATCAAGTCCAATCGGCTACTGGATTAGTGACTTTTCTCACTAATGTGACCATTTAAATACCCCAGGAAAGCAACAGAAGGAAAGAAAGATGGTTGTTGGCTCACAGTTTTAGGGCATGCAATCCCTCATGGTGAGGAGCTCATGACAGAATGGCCTGATCCAAGATGGCAGCAGGAACTTATGACTTTCCCCTTCTTACACCTTGTTGGATCAGGAGACAGAGACAGGCTAGAACTCTCAACGGCCCATGTTCAACCTCCTCAAATGGTTCCACTACCTGAACTCTAAGTGTTCAAGCACAGAAGCCTGCAGGAAATATTTTATTATACATCTGTCATAGTTAGATATGTCAACTGACTGCTTTAGGATTTGAACTCTGGGCACATTTGTAGAGAAATAGTGGTTGAGTTAAGCCCAGAGTGAAACTGCAGGAGATTGTCCAGCTGATGGGAAAGGCCCAGCCCATAGTGGGTAGGACTAGGCCCTGGAATAAAATACAGAGAGCTGGTTGAGAAAGTTGGCATCCTTGTGTACACTTGGCCAGACATGCTGGTCTGGCAAGTAAGGATCGTCCCTCTCTCAGACGTCATGTGAATATCATGTGGCCAGTTCCCTCAGTTCTTGGTGTTGGTGTGGACTCTCCTGTCAAGCTGGACAAACAACTGTAACCAGGAATTGTAGGAGAAAATAAAACCCCTTGTGCCCTTAAGCAGCTTTGTCATGATTTTATTAGCAACCATGCAGAGTAACTGCCAACAACATCCAAACAACAGCCACACTCTTTCCTTTGCATCCAAGTGTCTAGAGCTAGGTGAGAGTTGTCAGAGTATATGGGGGGACTGACCTGGATGGAACATTACATGGGGGGAGGATGCTGAGCTTGATAGGGGTGTGGCTAAAAGACCTGGACTGATCACACAACCTTGAAACCCACACTTAACTTCATTTTCTTCATTTGTCAAATGGCTGTAATCGCAATCTAATGCACAAGGTTGCGATGAAGACCTAAATAAATCAGAGGTAATAGCACTCGAAAGTTAAAGTGTCATGTAGACTTTTAATGAAGAGTTAGGAGGCGATCAGCACCTAGTCAGCCCAGAGTTCAGTGACTTACCTTCAAATCTCATAACAGTCACTCCTAGTAAATCTCAACGGTCATAGATGGGATCTCTTTTTCTCTTTTTATATTACCACGTCCCTGCCCCCTTGCCCTTGGCTGAGTCCCCTTGGGTGCATTTGCCTGTCTGGTTTGGGAGTATTCTGATAGTCCTTTATCCACGATTTTGCTTTCCTTGCAACCTTGATCATTTATTCTTGCAAGCTCCACTTCCGTTGGAAATTAATTAGAAAGGCAAATTGTACAAACTAAGCTACCTGAGTGAGAAGCAGCATAAGAAAAATCCCACAGCTACGACAAGCAGATAATCACACCAAATCCTGCGTGTGCCTCTAAGCCCTTCCGCCTCCCAGAAATCTTCACGAGCAAAAACTCCTGATGTTTCCATTTTCCTAAGACATCAGAGCTGCTTCTGATGCACCCCACTTGTCCATTGGGGCCGCTGATGACCTTCCCTTCTGGAAAGTGGTACACTCCCATCGTTCATTAGTGCAGCACTCTTGTCTAGAAATCCACATCTCAGTGAGTTCAGAGAAATCCCACCCTAGGGGGAGGGGGGGATTTTTAAAGGCAATTTCCTCAGAAACCTGGGAAGTGAGGGTCAGGAGAGGGGGTGGCTTGGCTGAAGTTCACCTGGGTAAAATCACACAACCTGCAAGAGATGGAAGATTGTGTAATCTAATCACCACATTCTACGGCTATCTTGAGAGTGCAAGACTACTGTCAGACATCACTGGGCCATACAGTGCAACCGAGAACTCACCACCTCCCAGGCAACCCACTTCACCTTCTCTTACCTCTGACCCCTGAGACATCACGGCACAAAGATGAAGTCTTGGGGACTGGAGACAACGGCTGAGTTGGTAAAGCACTCGCCTTGCAAGTGTGAGGACCAGAACCCACATACAACAGCTGGGCATGGAAACCCACGCGTGTGATCTCCACAAGGCTAAAAGGGAAGATGCAAATGGGTGGACCCCTGGGGTTTGCTGCTCTGCTAACCTAGCCCGCTTGCAACGTTTATAAAATAAATGAACGGAGGAGCCTGACATATGGCTCACAAGAAGAGAGCAGCTTACTAAAGTCTCTGCACACGTGGATGCCTCTTCTTCTGTTCTCTCTCTTCCTCCTCCTCCTCCTGTTCCTCCTCTCCCTTCTTCTTTCTTTACCTCTCCTTTCTCTCAGGTAAATAAATATTTAAAAAAAAAAAAAAAAAAAAGGACAGCTGCAGAACACAAGCAGGCGACTGCCTATCTAAAAATAAATGAAAACAGCAGCAGCACAGCAGAATCCCAGGGGGCTGCGAAGGACCCTCCTGACCCTCCCTCCTGAAGCGCTTCCTGCAGCACCCATCCGCGTCCCCGGCCACTCCTGAATGTGTGCACTGGGCCCCCCGCTTACACATGAGCAGCTCACGGTCAGAGAAGACAGGTGAGCTGCCTGACATCATACGACAAGCAAGGAACAGAGCCAGATCTTTCTCGATTTTTCTTTTCCTAGTTCTTCAAGCATATTGAGTACTAATCCCTGCTTCCCTCCATCCCCTCTCCCTCCCATCACTCTTCCTTCCCACCCTCCTGCCTGTCTTTTTCTATGGATGCCACGGTTCTCTCTGACTTGTCTACTCTTGTGGGGGTTCAGGCCTCCGTGGCATACCAAGTTGTCCTTCCTCTAGCCACACACTGGTAGGGGCATTTCCCTTCACTCATGCAGGGTTTCCACTGCATATTCTTATCTTTTTTGAGTTCCTTGATAGTCTGTGGGGGCATGTGGATGTGTCAGTCATGGTGCAGGTCTAGTAAGGACAAGTCTCACTGCAGTGAGTTCCTGGATGCAGCAGTCCTGCCTTGAAAGGAATGTCTTGTTCAACAGTAGACCTTCCCATCTTTGGGTTCTTACCATCTTACTGCCCCCTCTTTTGTGAGGTTCCTTAAGCCGTAGGAGAACCAGATCTTTCCAACTTACCCCTTCTGGCTCCTAAATAGAACAGAGATGAGTTCCGATGGGCAATGCTGATGTAGCATCTCTGAGGGTGAATGTGTGTGTGTGTGTGTGTGTGTGTGCGCACGCGCGCATGCATGCACACACACAATCCTGGGTACCCGTGGTCCTGGAGCCATGCTCTGAGTGCTGGGGTCTCTCACCACAACACTGGGAAAGAGTCAGAGGGGTAAGGGCACTCTGTATCTGCCAAGCAAGCACAGAGGTTCTCCTTTGGTTTTTCACCCCATGTATACATGGAAGGTACATGCATGTATGTTTGCATGCGTGTGGGTTGCACATGTATGACCACAGTTGCAGAGATCTGGGAATCATCCTCCATGGCTCTTTTGACTTCTCCATTTGAGAGTCTCTAATCAAACCTAGAGCTCACACTAGGGCTAGTCTGGTTAGTCAGCTTGCTCTGGGGGTTCCCAGCGCCAATCTTGAGAGTCTGGAATCGCAGATGGGCCACCATACCCAGCTGGCATCTGGGGGGGGGATCTGGGGATCCACTTTGGTGGTTACGCTATTGCTCCAGCCCTCCCTTGCCTTGCACTAAGACGTTGCGGAGCGAGAGTTCTCGGTCTCCGGGCTCTCCAGGAAAGCTTTCCGCGCTCAACAGACTCACGGCGTAAAGCCCAAGCGTCTGGCTGCCCTGCCCAGAGCAGACCTGGACTCGTCCCTGGACGCAGACACCACAAGAGAGTAGTCAGGTTGGAGAAAGGAAGCGGTGTAAAGGAACAGCTCAGACAGGGCAAGGAGAGTGCCCCAAAAGAGACCTTCTGCCTGTGGATTTGGGGTACACAGTGACTGTCCCCAGGACATGAACTATATATGTATATAATAAAAACTATATGCTGGATGGATTTTCTCAGCTACACATGCTCCTGGGACCCTGCCCACCAGTGTTTGGCAAGCTCTAATTGCATAAGGCAGGACACTGGACCATTGATGTGCCCTTTGTTCCAGCTTATTCAGTCAGCATCCCTCTGTGGAGTAGCCCACAGCTCTTCTTAGGAGCCGATGCACCAAACCCTTTGCACACGGCCATCCTGAATAGCTCTGGATCAGCGAGAATGCCCTTCTTTGGCCTCCTGCAGCTCACTGGGAATGTCTCTTTCCCTCAATAGGCTGTTGGTAGGGCCTGTTCATCAGGAAGGAAAGGGGTGGCACTCTTCTTCCAACACAACTGTTTCCCCAGCAAACTCATTCCAAGTACAAGACAGGCATTTCCCCAGAACTTGGTCAAGATTCTCAGCTCCAACCCAGGTGTTTCCCTGCATGGTCCTTATTCGTGCTTCCTCCAACCCTCCCAAGCTTGCTCCTCTCAGGGAGGCCCTAACCGGGCTCCTGGCTGCGGATAAGCCTGGACATGTACAGACATGCCCCAAACGTGTCCCAATAGAGGAACCATACAGGCGGAAGGATGAACAACCAATGGGAAGTGGCCATCTAACCTGCCCCTGCAATGACACCTAGTAAACAGTCAAATGATTGGTGGCTGTCCCCCAAGTGGAGGGATGGCAACACCTGATTGGACCCCGACCCTATATAAGCCCAAACACTTCTTGAATAAAGCCGAGTCTGCAGCCAACTCGGTCCTCCGCCTGCTGCTTCTCTCCTGATTCCTGGGGTCTGGGTGGTGACCCCCTTCGCAGGCTCGCCCATTTGCCTTGAACCCACGAGGCCCCTGCCGTTTCCCCTCTTCATCCCCCGGCCGTCCCCCTCTCATGTAGCTGGTGCCTGCCTGGCTGCCTCCAGGACAGATCCATCTTGAGCTCTCTCTTCCCTTTCTTCCGGCTGAACTCAGCCTTGACTGACAGTTTTGAAAGGAGCCTGCAACCCGGTGTGTCCAGGACAGCTGCCCTGCTGTGCTATCCGGGAGGGACCTTCTGGAGCGCTATCCCCCCTCCCCCCACAAGACTTTTGAATGCAGTTGCATAGGCATCTGTGATACATCGACCACAGACAGGTACAGGCACAGCTAGGTAGCCCTCAGGACGAACGGATGACCCAGCTTGTCAGCTCTTAAAGAAATTCCTTTTGTTCTTTTTCCTGTTTGTATGTGTATGTGTATGCATATGTGCATGTGTTTGCACACTGTAGGGGGAGGACATTGTAGGGGGAAGTACACGTGTGTGTGTGCGTAGAGTCTGAGGGTGAAAAGGGGAATCATCCTGAACTGCTCTTATACCTTACTATTTTGAGCTTGGGTTTTTAAATAAACCCAGAGCATGCCATTAGAGCTAGTCAGCTAGCCAATTTGCTTTAGGAATCCCAGGCTCCACTTTCTGGGTATGGAATTACAGGTGGGCTGCTATACCTGCCCAGCCTTTTATTATTACTATTATTATTATTATTATTATTATTACTATGAGATCTGGAGATCCAAATTCTAGTCCTCTTGCTTGCATAGCAACAGCCTTCATCTCTAAGCCATCTCCTTAGCCCCAAGAAATTCTTCATACATAGCTGATGGCACCTTGTTTACATGGATTATTCCAAGTTCTCTAAAAACTAAATATAAGGGTTTTTAACTGTAAATTTCCCTCATATTACTTTGAACATTTCTTGCTTAGAAAAGCATATGTATGTCCGATTGTATTTTTTTTTAATTTTTTTTATTATTTATTCAATTGTGCATGTGTACTTATGTATGTGCACGTGTATGTATGTGTGTAGAACCATGGACGTATTCGGGAACCACCATGGACGCCTCCACCTCCTTCTGCCCCGGGATTCACAGGCTCTTCTCTACCAGGACCGGAAACGCAGGCCGCCCGCGCTTCCGCCTGGCGTCTATACATGGGATCTGGGATCTGAACTCAGGACCTTCTGCCTGCAAGGCGGAGGCTTAACCCCTGAGCCACCTCTCATGCCCCCGAATTGTATTTTTAAATAACGTGCATCACAGCTGTGGCCACCACTATAAGATTAGAGACTAGATCTTGATGGCAGAAGAGAAGAATGGCCATCTGTAATTAAGATTCCACCGTGGATGGTAAATGCCAGTCCCAGCTTGAAAGTGAAGGTTTCATTCTTCAACCACTTTCCTCACTGACGGTGGCAGGGATCCAACGTGGCGGGAGTGGTTTTGGGTGGCCGCAATCTGGCAAGGCAAGCTTAGAGCCACCCTAGCTGGACCGGCACTTGCAGCCTAACATTTCAAAGCATGAGTTACCAGCCATGGCTCTCCCGAATAACAACAGAAACCACAATAAAAATTTTGAAAGGCGTGCAGGAATAATGGTGAACCCTCAGCGAGAACTTATCAACTACCAGCGTTCCGTCAGGGTGGTATGCATCACAGGTCCCTAATTCTCTTAACAAACACATGGGTGAGAAATTAGAATACTCTGCACATTTTTCAGATCAGAAAAAACAAAGCTCAAGGAGACTCAGTGTTGTACAACGCTGCAGTGAAGTTTTTTCTCCCTAACCTCAGAAGCCTACACCTTACAGTTTCTCCCCTTACTGCTAAATGGAAGAGACTCTTGTCCTATTGTTAGAAGAGAAAGTCTACTGGAAAATAAATGCATGGTACATCGGTGCTGGAGGTAATGTGGAATTCCTACCAAGGAGAATAGGGAGGTGTGAGCCTGCTGTGGAGCTGAAAGAGGCTGTCTGCTCCATGTCGCCCAGGCATGTGATCATCAACCCATTCCCTGTGGATTACCCCTCACCCTGTGTCACGTCTGCCCTTCTCTCTGCTCAGGTGACCTTCGTCTATGCCACAGCACTGCCAACCCCGCCCTCCCCCGACTGTGACAGTCCATCCACCTTCTACTGCTTCTGGGGAAATCATTTGTTAAAATGATGTTTAATTTACAAACCCACAATATTAATGAAGCTGTGATTTGCCCCAACCCTGAAGCCTTATGTGGAAGATGTAGGTTTCCAGGGGGAAATAAAGTTTTGTGACAGGTTTCTCCCACAGCTTCCTGATTCTGCCCCCAGCATGTCAGCCAGCAGCAAAGACTTTCTCTACATTCTGCCCTCTGCAGGCAGGATTGATATGGCCTTACAGAAAAGCCTCGCTGGGATTTGCGGTGCCTGTTTTAGGGTCGCCACAGTGACAGCCGTACTTCCTGTTTCTCCAGTCCACTGTGATGGGCATCTGAGCTACTTCCCATTTGCTTTACTATGGCGACAACTCATAAAGGCATTCATTTAAAAGATTTTTTAAACATATTTTTCTGTGATAATTATAGAATTGTTGACTTTTATGGTAAATACGTTATCTAAGTTTCTAATAATTAATTATTTTTCACCAAAATGACTTATTTTATATTCTAAGCATTCTGGACTCTTTAACATTGCAGTACACTCTACTACCCACTTCAGTGCCTGTGTGGCTGATGGTTTAACTTTTATTTTTCCTATGACAATGTTGTTGCATATCTCTTTGATGTTCTGTTCAGCCATTCATGCATCTTGTTTTGTGAAGTTAATACTCAAATCTTTTTTCCTAAAAAAAACAAAGTCTTGGAAGCAAAACCAAAAGCTGATTCTTGAACAAAATAAGCCATGGGCATTAAATAAAAGACAGAGAAATCCGAGAAAGGAGGGAAGATACATTACCTGGGCTGAGAAAATAGGCTACCATAAATTTGGAAGAGTGGAGAGCAAGAGAAAGAGAGAGAGAGAGAATGAGTTGAGTTCCAAAGAGGCACAGTCTTGTCCTTTCTTTGAAAGTTGAGAAAGAGAGATCCCAGAAACACCAAAAGATTTGGAGGATTCTCAGAGCAAAAGATACCTGCATCTCCCCCAGGGATTCCAGAAGGAGGCTGCAAGCCTCGCAGAGCGGGTACAAGGGGGGCAAAGAAGGACTCGCAGAGGAACATGGTGACCCCACAGGTCAGAGTCTGATCCACACAATGCAGCAAGAGAGAAGACACCGAGTAGTTCCAAGACACCAAAGGGACCAAGAAGAAGCCAACTGGTCCAGGCAAGCCTGAGCCAGGATCAGATGAAGACCAAGGTCACAGAAGCTGGGACTTGTCAACAAGAGGCCAGAGAGTGCCATCAAGCAAGCAAGCAATGATCAACCGATGATGACAAGGACCACCTAATTCAGACATGTCATCACCAATCAGCACCAACAGATGATCACAGACCACGGAGAGGTGGCTCAGAGGTTAAGCCTCTGCCTCGCAAGCAGAAAAACCTGAGTTCTGCCCCATTCTAACCCTGGAAGGTGGGTGGAGCCTGGGAAACCCCAGGGCAAAACAAAAAGGAGGTGGAGGTAAGTAATCCAGAATGATTCCTAAAGTCACCTTGGGCCCCTACAAGCACACATAGTGCCCTCACACACACACACACACACACACACATAGTAGGTGAGCATCCTGAGTTGTCAGTTTGTCCCAAAGACACTGAGTTTTGAATGACGCTTAGCTGAGCCCATTCAGTTTTATAATATCAAATGTCCCATCCATTCACACAATGGGAGCTAGAGGAGCCAAGCAGTCTTTTACAGAGAAAGCAACTTGACACGTTGTGAACTTGAATGGAGGATTGGTATGTATGTGAAAATTCAGTCCCATCAATTGCCCTGTGGTCTTTTCAAGGATGATGAATGGCTTTATTTTGCAGCATGGTCAAGCGGCTTTGGGGTCTTGAAGCATTAGAAGAAAATTGAAGCATCTCTTCTATTTATGAGTGTGTGGAAACAGGTCAAGAAACCAAGCAGTGATCTCCCTAAAGCTCGAGACATGATGGAGATACTGATGTCTTTCAAGGCAGCCGACTCCTGGTTCGCAGCTATTTCTACTTAGCCTGTCAAAGAAGAACTTCTATGTGGCTAAGTCCCACTGGGGGACATGAGCGCCATCCACATCAGCAACGTGACAAATGGGTTCATCGCCAGTTTCACTTACAGATGAAAAATGGAACTAGGGGCACCATAGGAACGACTTTGCTGCTTGGAAGCACATCTGGGTTAAGTGGAAGCATTCTTCTCCCTCCCGCCGTATTCCCCATACAGGCTCATAAAATTGTAACTTTTGCACTATCTTCCATATTTTTCTTTATCTCCTTGATAGCCGAGAAGTGTTTGACAACAGTTTGCTACCAAACAGAGGATACAGGATCTCTGTCTAACCACTTCCTCTTCTATGTCAGTCATCTATCTGAACACACGTGTTTAAGTTCCTGCATGGGGAGTTCATCTATTTCAGATGGTTACTTCAGTTCCAGGAGTGTGTTAAGAACACAAATGCAAGTCAGATCCTCAATACACCTTCACCAGAGACAAAGGGGACACTGGATATGCCCCACTTAGCTTCCATGTACTTGTCACATTTGGTTCTAAGTCCATGAGTGGGAGGAGAAACTTAGTAAAGTGGCCCCATTATCTCAGAGAGTTTGTTTTCTCATTTGTATGTGTGGTAGGTTGGCTACAAATGCTTCTCTTTGTTCTATCTACTTTCCTTAGTGCAGTTTCTACCACTCATATTTGGAGTATGGCTCTAGGACTTGTACGTCCCTCTGCAAGTAGAAATAGTAGATACTTGAAAATACGGAAGCATTCTTCTTTATCTTTAATATTTTATTTATTTGGAGAAGGGGAAGAACAGGCAAAAACATGGTGTATAAGCAGAGGAGAGAGAAATTTCAAAGTTGGTCCTCTCCCTCCACCATGTAAGCGTTCAGGGATTGACCTCGGGCTGCCAAGTCTGTGAGCAGGTGCCGTCCATACTGACTTATCTCACGGGTCCCAGAATTCTTTCCATATTTCTGTATAGATTGCCTTGTAATTAAATTTGATTCTTTTTTAAAATTTTTATTTACCGAGTGTGTATGTGTGTACATGTGCACAAGTGTGTGTGTGTGTGTGTGTGTGTGTGTGTGTGTGTGTGTGTGCATACGGGTGCACATATACCACAGAAAACTTGACTAGATCAGAGGACTACTTGCTAGAATCCTTTCTAAGGAATCGAACTCAGGTCATGAGGCTTAGCAGCAGGTACCTCTACCTGCTGAACCATCTTGCCAGCTCCTGAACTGGATTCTTAACCCTCACTATGCCGACACTGAAGCCATCGAGAATTCAGAGGCCTTGCCAAGCTGACCTTGTTAACTCTAAGACAAAGGGGATTGTATGAAATGAAGAACACTCCAGAAGCCTCAGAAAATTCTAGGATGGCGGCCCTTTAATGCAAAGCGCGCTCTGGCAACCACGATGCGGTTCTTCCTTAATGCTTGTGAGTTACCATTTGGGGGACTTGTTGGCGATGAAACAACACTGAAATTGATTAGATAGCAGAAAGGATGTTGTCACACAGAGACAGCTCCAAAACTTCCATTTCCTTTTTAGTCAAGCACCAGCAGGCTCTTCACTGGAATTTTACATTTCAGCAGAATTTCAATCTACATTTTTTTGGTTCATTTGCAAAATTTGGATTTATTGCCTTTTGTTTGAGGGAAAGAGACATCAGTGTTTTGCAGGAAAAAGAAATGAGAGAGAAATAATTCTTTAGAGAAAGCTTGTCCGTATTGTGTGTCCATGAGAGGAAATCAAATTCCTATATGATGAAATATATCACAGCTGAATTTTCCTTGTGTGTATCTCTGCAGAGTCCTGACAGCTCTCATCACACACTCAGGAGGGGAAAAAATGATTAAAAATAATTGTCATCAAGAGAAGAGTTGGAACGAGAATAGCAGCGGATGCGTTCAGGGGTCTGGCTTGTTATTTTTGCCTCTCTGTCTTTTACTAGTGATGTGGTTGAGGGGAAATAAAACTGTCTGGGTGACATCGGTAAGAATGTGGCTAATAATCCCTATCAAATAGGGGAGCCGTAAAGATCTGAGGATGTTGCCTGGTATACAATAGGCACTCAGTAAATTGCACTGTGCCTTCTGCCCTTTAATTAAGCCCTTTGCATTATATTCAAACCCATTCACCACCCAACCTGGCTCAGATTCTCGAGAGTTCCATCTATCATCACTCCACACATTTGCCTCATCTCCCAGCAGCTCCGGCCTGCTGTGTGGCTTCCAGCAAGTTCCTTAACCCTTTAATATTAACAGGGAAAAAAAAAAAAGTACCTTCATGTGGAGTCGTCACACGGAGTCAGTGAATTTTTATTTAAAGAACAGCGGACCAGGAATGTGGAATGTAGTGATAGAATGCTTCCCCAGCATGTCTGAGGCCCTAGCACTGCAGGAGGGAGAGAGGTTAGAACTTGGAAGTACCATTGTATAACAAGCATTCGATGCATGTTAGATCTAACGCTTAGCATTTCCATCACCGATACTGCCACATATCAACTTGTTACCCCCTCCCACCACGCTTCTCTGTCTTGCCCTCTGCCGACATGAAATCCCATTCGCTGCTTTCCCCCGAGAATGGGGGGGGGGGGCTCGGCTATCCTTCTTGCAAATGCCTCTCCTGACTCAAGAGTCCCTATGACCCCTTTCTGCCTTTCTCTCAAGCTGCTCTGCGAGCTTCCGAGGGCAAGAACGTTGTTCTTTCCCAACTCCATGTGAGGACCCAGCACAGAGCCTGGTGCAGCATAATTGCTTAAGAAATATCTGCAGAATTGGCAAGAAAGAAAACAAGATGGAAGTATTATCTCCTCCCAAATGAATCGTAGTCTTCATTTGATTTCTTTATTAACTTCGATTATTTTCATTTTCAATGGAAGAAAAAATGAGTTCAATCGGGGATCCATTTGGACACTCATGAAATACAAGAAGCTGGATAGCCTATGAATAGCATAAATTTAGTCTTCATGGTTCCAGAGGCTGAGAAGTCCAAGGTCAAGGTCCTGGCAGATTCAGTCTCTCCTAGCAGAAGGGACTAGCTAGCTGGCTCTCTGAAATCTTCTTTATTGGTGAGAATGCTCCCTCATGATGTAATCAAACCCCAAATGCTTCAGCTCCTACCAGCAGCACCTAAAGCGTTAGGATGGCACTGTCTGGATCAATGAAGGGCACAGCTATTCAGTCCACAGCAGCAGACGTCAGCAGCAAAGGTATGTTCGTCTTGACAGGGAAGCCCAGGAATAGAGGCGTTGTGCCCAGCTCCAGCTCAGTCTCTTCCGGTGGGCTTCATGTCCACACCCTGAGGCTCGCATACTCTTAGTGGCAAGATGGCTGTATCCATCCAGACTACGAATCCCGAAGCGACAAACTTCTTGTTCCTAAAAGCTCCCTGTCTCAGTTACTCTCTCCATTGCTGAGTCAAGCTCAGGCAATTTAAGGGGATTTATTTGGCTTATGGTTCCAGAGGGGAGATACAGTTCGTTATGGTGGGAAAAGCATGGCTGCCTGGCAGAAGCCGGAGGAGGCTTAGGTCACAGCTGTCATGGAGACCAAGACAGCAAGCTGCAGAGTGTTGGAGCAGACTAGGAGAAGCAGGGTGGGGCTAGCCAGCCTCAAGGCCCGCCCCCTATGATGCTCCTTCCTCCAGCAAAGCTCCACCTTCTAATGATGCTGCACCCTTCCCAAACATCACCTTAAGATTCACACACACTTTAATTTCATCCCTGGTAAAGTTTCTTTTAAGTTCCAGGGCCCATTTTTTAATTGGGCCATTGGTTTCCTTGGTGTTTAGTTTTCTAAGTTCTTTGTGCACTCTGGACAGCAGAGTTCTATCAGATGTGTGGTTAGTGAAGATTTTCTCCCATTCTGTGGGTTGCCTTTGAGCTCGTGTTATAATCTCTTTATCTGAACCGAAGCTCTTTAATTTCACAAGATCCCAACTGTTGAGAGTTGGTAGCAGTGACTGTGCCATTGGATGTCTGTTTAGGAACTGTTGGCCTAGCCCAATCAGCTCGAGGGAGTTCCCTATCCTTTCAACTATGGTTTTTATAGTCTCTGGCCTGATATCAAGGTCCTTGATCCATTTGGAATTAAGTCTTGTACATGGTGACAAGTACAGGTCCAGCTTTAATCTTCTGCATGTGGAGATCCAGTTTTGCCAGCACCATTTGTTGAAGATGCTGTTCTTTTTCCATTGGATTCTTTGGGCCCCTTTGTCAAAGACCAAATGGCTGTAACTCTGTGGGCTTATATCTGGGTCTTCAATCCTTATCCATTGATCTGTGTGTCTATTTTGGAGCCAGTACCAGGCTGTCTTTATAACTATGGATTTGTAGTATAGACTAAGGTTTGGTATGGCAATACCTCCAGCTGTGTTTTTGTTACTCAGGATTGTTTTTGCTATCCTGGGTCTTTTGTGCCTCCATATGAACTTTGAGATTGTTTGGTCAACTTCTTTGAAGAATTGCTTTGGGATTTTGATTGGTATAGCATTGAATCTGTATATTGCCTTTGGTAGGATGGTCATTTTAACGATGTTGATTCTGCCAATCCAGGGATGAAATTAAAATGTCTAACAAATATCTGAAAAAATGCTCCACTTCCTTAGCCATCAGGGAAATGCAAATCAAAACTTCCCTGAGATATCATCTCACCCTGGTCAGGATGGCAAAAATCCACAATACAAACAACAACAAATGTTGGAGAGGATGTGGAGAGAGGGAACTCTCCTACATTGCTGGTGGGAATGCAGGCTCATACAGCCACTCTGGCGAGCCGTCTGGAGATTCTTAAAGAAATTAAAGATTGAAATGCCATATGACCCTGCTATTCCACTTTTGGGAATAACCCCCCATACAGCAGAGGTTCACCTCGATAGCACAAGCACGACCATGTTCATAGCAGCACTGTTTACAATAGCAAAGTCATGGAATCAGCCCAAATGTCCAACAGTTGACGAGTGGATAAGGAAACTGTGGTACATCTATACAATGGAGTACTACTCAGCCATCAAAAATGATGAATTACTGGAATTTGCCGGGAAATGGATGTCATTAGAAACAATTATATTAAGTGAAGTATCCCAGACCCAGAAAATTAAGCGCTGTACTCCCTAATAGGTGGCTCCTAGTACCAAACCCACCCAGCCCACCTAGAGACAGTAATTGCAAGGATTATGAACAGGAGGGATGGGGTAGGAGGGCCACACCAGAAACAAGGAGAGAAGGGACCATGTTACAGCAGGGAAAATAGGCCTCCACCAAGGACCCAAATAAGTAATGAGACATCTGATTAAGTTCACAGATTTTTGTTCCTAATCATTTACTACTGAGGGGGTGTGATCTCACCAGAAGAGGAGGGCATATAGTCTGGCAGATAAAAAGTAACCATTTTGCAAATGGGTGATAGACCCCTCCCTTACTGTGGTTTCCCACTTTTATTACATCTACCTTTGAATGTGCTTTTATCACAAGACTCTAACAGCTTTTTGTCTCTGGCCAGGGGGTAACATACAATGCCCACCAGGATGGAGTGAAGGGCATTGCAGGAGCAGCAAAACTGCAAAAGAAAATCAAAAAACCACAATCCAGAACTTCAGAGACTCTATATCAACCACCTAGAACTAGGCCAACTTAGTCTCTCCCCATCTTGAAGCTCAGGGAAATTTGCGGAAGAGGGGGCGGTAAGAGTGTAAGAGCAAAAGGATGGGAGGAGCAATGATATATAAGATACTCTATACTAGTTAGGGCTGAAGCAATCATAATTGGACTTTGCATGCCCTGCGCATTGTTCAACACACTATTGACCTCACAAAGTCTAGCATCTGCTAAAGGCACCAAGATCCTCGGAGGTAAAGGATTGGTAGCCACAGCAGTGTTCCTATACCTAAGGGGAACACGGGAAAGGGTTCAGGGAAAGGCCACTGGGTCCTTGTACGTCATCGGAGAGGAGGGTCCAGAGAAAAATCAGACATGCACAAGAAAGGCCTCTCTGGGAATTGGGACGGGAGGCACTGGGGGATGGGGAGGGAGAGGGGTGAGGAGGGGGAGCAGGGGGTACGGGGGAGGAGGAGGAAGGGAGGGAACTGGCGTACCTAATAAGTTTGTATGAGCTGAAATAAAAAAAATTAATTAATTAATTAATTAATTAAAAAAAAAAGATTCACACCCACGAACCTACGGGGGGCAAATCACATTCAAAACATGACATTCCCCAAATGTCTCCTGACAACCACTTTTAAAGAAATGCAAGGAGCCCTGTTTGCTCTAACAAGGAGGCTTTCCAAAGAAGCAGGGTCTGGCTATCAGAAAGGGAAATGGCTGCTGGAATAGCATCGAATATATATTCGTATTTACAGACCACACCTCTCTCCCGTCCTGTGTGCCCAAGGCACTCCCCTGACGACTCCGCCTTCCACCAACACTCTCTGCCACTGTGTGGGTAGCACTTCCCACAACACGTAACACAATTGAGGGGACTCACTTTGCCCTCAAATGGTCCATTCTGCTTGTGAGCCGCAGCCCAGGTCCTAAGTCCTAAGTCGCTTTCATTTCCTGTCCATGCTAGGTGTTGGGGTTCAGAGACCTCAATAAAGACATCTCCCTCTTGCCCCAGTGCAAGACCAACTGGGAGACAAGTGAATGCATCAGGCAATGGGGATGCTAAAAGTCACCCTGCAGGACATATGCAGACACTTGGAGCGAGGCTCGTGTGAGTGGCAGCCATGGACTTCCTGGTTTACTGAACCCAGATGGGGTACCTGGTACCTGGTCACCAAGAGGGCCGAGCTCAGGGAAATTCACTGCAGAACCAAGTAGTACAGAAGTACATGCTCCACAGATAGTGGGATACCATGATAGTTAATCCTGGGTGTCAACTTGACATACCTGGCATTAACTAAGACCAGCCCGAGAACTTCTGAAGAGATTATCTGGACAATACAAAGACCAGCCCTAGATCCAATTGGAACCTCCCTAAATCTCAATGGAACCTCCCAGTAGTGGACCAGATAAAAGGGACCACAGAACAGAAGACTGGGAAGAAGAGAGACTCTCCAGGAATCTTCCAGCCTTCACCCACATGGATGGGAGTGACTTAGCCTGTCAGCTTCAGCCACCAGCCATGTCCCCTCCACCATGAAAGTCTGTTTCCCCCCTCTGGAACTGAAAGTTGAATAAATCTCCCTTTCTCCCTTAAGTTGTTTGACTTTCAATGCTCTCTCAGCAATAGTTAAGAGTAACTGTTACAGATATGAAGAAGAAAACAGAAGGGACCAAGTCAGGGGTGCTGTTTCTTCTCCCCAGTCAACTGTCCTGGTTAGATACAAGTGTCAAGTTGACTGCTGGGGACTCAGAGATTTGGGTATGATTGTGAAGATTTGGTAGTTGAGTTAAGCCCTGAGCAGTGATGGGGTGGCCCAGCCTACCTACCTGGGTGTGGCCAGCCCCAGGGCAGGTGGATAAGATGGAGGGAAATGAGTTAGGAAGTCAGCCCCTTCTGTGTACTTGGCCAGACCTGCGGGTCTGACAAGAGACGACTGGTTGTCCCTCTCAGCAGTCTGGTGCATACATATGGTGTGATCAATTCCTTTGACCCTCTGTGTTGGTGTGGGCTCTCCTGCCAGGCTGGACAGGAACTATAACCAAACCATCGGAATAGAAAATAAAGCCTTTTGTTCGCTTGAGCCATGTAATTGTGAATTCATTGGCAACAATACAGAATAAAACACCAAGCAATCAAGAAAGTCTCCACTTCTCAGAGGAAGAGAAACAGGGGTGTGAGAGAGAAAGCCCAGCAGGCTACGGCCACCTGGCCTCCCTTCCATAGAGCAAAGCATGGCCTCGCAGGCGGATTATAGTCCCCCGCTCCTGCCGCAGGCGGGCCGTCTCCTCTCCTGCGCATACTGTCACCTGAGTTGCAACCTGAGTCTATCTTGTGCATCTCTGCTGTAATTTCATCACAGAAAACACCCCTTGCCCAGCTCCTCTCGCGAGAAGTCAAAAGTAGACACCAAGGTTGTCATCCCTCATGGGACCCCAACCCCCAAGAAGCTCCACTGTGGATCCCTCCTGAATGTGGAAGGATGGGCGTGGAAAGAGCAGCAAGAGAGGGGCGAGAGAGCAAGTGAAGTAACTGACCCATAAAACCCACGGGTGGCAGCTCCTTTTGTCTTCCAGAAAAACAAGCGCGTGAACTGCCAAAGATTTCCGCTGACTCGAGACTTCTCGGCTTTCTGTCTAGTGCTATTGTTTGCCCTTGGGGTTTATGGTAATTCTGACTCCCGGGAGATCTCTGTCAAGATGCCCATAAACCGGACAGCATTGTTTCCATTCTCCTCACTAATTATCTGCCCCTCCCTGTTCCCCATCGCAGTTTTTCAAGGCTGTGACTTCCACACGTTGGTGGATGAGACCCAGGATGGGGGATTCAGCAGAAGCCTAATGAAGCTAAAATGGGCAGTGACACAGAACCTTCTTTCTCCAGGCAGGATAGCGTTGGGGTGCTGGGAAAGACAGAAAAGTGGGGTCTGTCCCTGAAGAGACAGTTGTTCCCAAAGCTCTCAAATATGGAACAATCTGGGCCAGCAAGCACATTTGAATACAGTCCTTTTAGTCACCCACAGAGGCACCTTACCCACGTGCCTTTCTATGCTTGGCGTAAGGGAAAGCAAGGCTTGTTCACCAATTATTTTCTTTGCAATCCATAGATGGTGACAATCTTACAAGACGATCATGTCTTCGCTTTTTATCTTGGTTGCCAGGGAGCTCAAAGTCAATATCCAATCCCTTCAAGCAACTGCATGGAGCTAACAGCAAGATATATTACATATGGATCTTAGTTTTATTTGATTTGCTTCCCCTGAGGGAGAGTTGGCTCTGGTGTTTTCGTTCATCTTTTGAAGCATGCTCACCAAAGCATGGGCTCAGGCCCTGCATCACGGCAGGAGACCTCCTCCTCTGCTGGGGATTTCAGAAGGGGTTTATGACCACACGGGGCAGCTCACATGCAGAAGCGGGTTCAGAGCCGCCTGAGATGGTGGAACTTAGAACTTTTGGTAGAAGAAATTGACTAGGGAAGAAAGTTCCTTAGGAAGGGGGCTGAGCATGTAGCGCCTCATACGTAATCAGGAAGGAGCACAGTCGGAGAGGAGGAGCCAGAGAGGAGGAGCCAGAGAGAAGAAGCCAGAGGGGAGGAGCGCAGCTGGAGAGGAGGAGCCAGAGAGGAGGAGCCAGAGGGGAGGAGCCAGAGAAGAGGAGCCAGAGAGGAGGAGCCAGAGAGAAGGACCCAGAGGGGAGGAGCCAGAGGGGAGGAGCCAGAGAGAAGGACCCAGAGGGGAGGAGCCAGAGAGGAGGAGCCAGAGAGGAGGAGCCAGAGAGGAGGAGCGCAGCTGGAGAGGAGGAGCCAGAGAGGAGGAGCGCAGCTGGAGAGGAGGAGCCAGAGAGGAGGAGCCAGAGAGGAGGAGCGCAGCCCCCACAGGAGCACAGCTGAAGAGAAAGATCACATCCTCACCAAGAGAGCACAGCCACACAGACGACGGTACACATCTTCAACAAGTACCTCCCAGGTCTACACTGAGGCAGGAAGACAGGCAGAGGGTTAAGGGTGTTTGCATATGCCGCAGAAGGTGGGGACGAATGTGAATTTGTTTCTGGTGCACCTGCCCGGCAGCGAATCACACTCAGCGAATGAGCATTCAGTGAGCAGACGTCTGGACGGTGGTGATCAGTCGGTGACATGATCCTCTGTCGGATTCTCTGCATCCCGAGGCCGGCCATCCTGGCATGAGATGAACAATGCAGGAGAAGGCAGAGCGAGACACAGCGCCCCCTGCTTTCTGCATAGGTCTGCCATGTACCTGGGGAATGACATTAGAGCTAGATTTCTTAGCAAGAATGTCATATAACACCCTGAGCCTCAACGTCCCCATGTGCACAATGAGGATGATGACAGTAGCAACCAAACAGGGCTCTTCCGCTGACTGACTGAGCCAAGACACGTGCCTGACAAGTGCCATGCAGGGGTTTGTTTGGTCATTATTTCCACCCTGAGACCTGGTCTGCTATGACCCCACTCCCTGCCTAGTCACACTCCAGACATGGTTTTCTGAGGTGGAGAACTGGAGCGGTGTGAAAAGAAGCTAGACCTGCAGCCCGAACATCCTTCCCAGGAGGAGGGTGTCGGGAGGGAGAGAAGGACATCAGCAGATGTGCCCCCAGATGTGTCTCCCAGTCTCCACAGCAGATTTCAAACACAACACTGTAACCCGGTCTATCTGTAATCCAGGCTTCCAGGAGGAAGGCGGACCAAAGGGTCTCGCATACAAAGAAGAGTTGTTCAGCTCATGGTACCTTTCCCACATTCTCCTGGGGTTTGGGGCAGGGATATCCCCACTCCTGCCCTCTCCTCCACCCTCCAATGTTCTCCAAGTCACTACTATTCACCTAGTCATAGAGGTCTCAGCAGAGCACCCTAGTACCCCCTTTGCCCGCCGCCCCAGCTCCGCGCTGCCACAGTGTGACCCGTACCCAGTCTCTTCCCTCCATGGAAGCCAGGTCACCCCACTTCCTGCCTGACCACGTCCTCTTCACACGTCCCACAGGAACAGGCTGTACGTAATGGTCTCCCAGCACCCACCGGAAGGATGTGCCTCTGCACGAGAATCCAGTCACACACTGCCGTCGGCCCTCTCCTTGGCTTTCCGTTACCTTCGGCATAAAATTCAGACTTCCTTCTTCAACCCACAGGAGCCCTTGTCGTGTGGGCCACACATCCAAGAGTCCGTGATGCCCCTCGCCTTGTGACATTCCAGCTGACCCTCCCAGTTAGAGCCCGCCAGCCATTTCCCTCTCTTCTGGATATCGCTGTTCAATCTCATCTTTCACCTGAAACATCTCTGCAGCTCCAGGGCAGCTCCCCTCCCCAGCCCTGCTCAGAGTCCTGCAGGAAAGCCCCCTCTTAGCAGCAAACCACCACTGACCAGCACTGGTGGGAGGGGCAAGTGGCGCTCCCTTTGGGAGAGTAACGTGAAAGAGTTTCAGAAGCCTTTCTTTAAATGGTCAGCTGTCCATTGGGCACTCTAGGCCTCTGGTCACACCTAGAAGAGTTGTTCAGGTAAGGCTGGCTCAAGGCAAGCCTGGGGGAGACCCCACCCATGTGGATAGGAACATCCCCAGGACAGGTGGATAGGGTAGAGGGCTGGTTGGCATTTCTGGCATAGTTGCTGATAAATCACCATCAAATGGCTCAAGGGATCAAGGGGTTTATTTTCTCTTATGATTGTCCGGTTACAGTTCTCAGTCCAGCTTCACAGGAGAGCCCACTCCAACACTAGGGCAGACAGAACTGGCCACATCATCTCTACACAACAGCTGGGAGAGGAACGATCCTTACTTGCCAGACCAGCATGTCTGGCCAAGTGTACACAAGGATGCCAACTCTCTCAACCAACTCTCTGTATTTTATTCCAGGGCCTAGTCCCACCCACCATGGGCTGGGCCTTCCCCATCAGCTAGACAATCTCTTGCAGGTTTGCTCTGGGCTTAACTCAACCACTAATTCTCTACAAATGTGCCCAGAGCTCAAACCTTTGACTGTCAAGTTGACACCTGTGCCTAACTATGACGTGCGGGTGTGTGCATGCACACACACACACACACACACACACACACACACACACACACCGCTAAACATGGTGCCCACTTCCTCTTCTCCTTGAATCTAAGCCAGTTTTGTGAATGTCTTTGACACAATGTGGCTAGAGTGTCAGGGCGCCAAGTTCTGCTCTGTGACCTTTAGTTTTCATTGTTCTGTCCTGTTTTCTCCCTGCCGCTCTCTATCTCCACCTACTCAGTCCTTTGCCATACCAGAAGAACGTGCCCAGGCAGCTTGCCGCCCATCCTATGCTAGCTCACTACAGACATAACTCATGCCATAGTCCACTTGGCATGAGAGAGGGCTCATCCAAGATACACAGACTTATCTCCACTGTCTGGCTGGCCGCAGACATTGTGTGAGCCCAGCTGCAAATGGAACCACTGACTGGCCAATACATTCATGGGCAACAGTGATGCTTGTAACTGGATGCTGTGGAAGACAGGGTGATCCACTGTACACTAGATGTGGCACTAGATTCGGATGGAGAGTTGACCCTCCTTTCCATGACTGCCTTTTCTTGCAAAGTATTGAAGCCTTTGCCCAGAACCCGGTGTCTTATCAGAGAGTGTTCATGCTCTTTGCTTTGGGCAGTAAGAGGCTCTAATTCTATCCAGAACTCACAGACAGGGCGGGTCTAAGCCAGCCGGCTCGCTTGGGGAATCCCAGGCTCTGCCTTCTAGAGCTGGAATTATACAGGCGGACTGCCACACCCACCAGATATTTTATGTGGGATCGAGGAATCTTAGGTGACAAATACTTTCACGGCTGAACACTCTCCCAGCCTTGGATTTTTTTTTTTTAATCGAGGTTGTTTAACATAAAATCTATGCAAATATTACAAAAATCTAAAAAAAAAAAAAAAAAAACCTTGAAAATTGAAACGCTTTTGATCTGAAGCATTTTGAATAAGGAATATTAAACCTGTAATCTTGGGCTGGAGAGGTGGCTCAGGGGTTAAGCCTCCGCCTTGCAGGCGGAAGGTCCCGAGTTCGGATCCCAGATCCCACGTATAGACGCCAGACGGAAGCGGGGGCGGCCTGCGCTTCTGGTCCTGGTAGGGCGGAGCCTGTGAATCCCGGGGCAGAAGGAGGTGGAGGCGTCCATGGTGGTTCGCGAATTCGTCCGTGGTTCTACACATACACAGACACACACAAACACACACACACAGACACACGCGCGCGCACATACACACAGTTGAATAAATAACAATAATAATAATAAAAAAAATTAAAAAAAAAAAAGAGTTAAACCTGTAATCTTATTTTATATCCAGAGATTAAAAAATACTTTCCCCAAAGTCACATGGCCAGCCATTGTGAGAGACGAGGAGCCCAGCCCACTCAGCCCTCGGCGTGTGCGCAATGGGCGTGCACGGTTCCTGTCCGATGCTTTTCTTGCCGTGACTTGCTCAAGAGCAGGCCGCTGACTTGCTGACCATGGTAGACTCAGGGTCCATTGAGACGGCAGAACCTGAAACAGTGACCTGAATTCCGCTGAACTGGAATTCTTCTGTCACGCAGTAGGAAGAACGTTGCCATTGTCCAATTATTAAGGATCATGGCTCAGTCCCACCTCTTCTGAAAATCATGAATGACGTGGGTGTGGCCACATCCCCGGTGCCAGCACGGATCCTCTTGGAGAGCATGTCTATGCAGCACCCTGTCTATGCAGCACCCCGCGCAGTGCTGGGAAGCAGTCACAGCGACACCCAGCTGTGTCTCAGCAGCAGCAGCAGCAGCGATGGCCTGAGAACTGAACCTGCCCGAGCTGGCCAGACAGAGCAGGTGCTCCCAAGAGATCAGACTCCAGATCCAGAAGGAGAAGATGGCGTCCGTTCAGGCAAGAGGAGAAGCGGGATAACACCACCCAAATCCTAATCAAAAATGTCTTGGGCATCTCTGAGCCCGTGTGGTTAACATAAGGGAGGACCGCATCTACAATCCAAGAGCACCTGAATTCAAGACCTAACTCTGTGCACGACTTGCCCCGTGGCCTTGGACAAGTCACATGGCCTCTCTGGACCCCTTTCTCATGCATGCAATGAGGCATTTGTACAGCATGGTCTCTAGGCTGCTCGAAGCAATAGTCGGGCTAAACAACTGGGAACCAAATAGGTTGAGCTCATTTGGCTCCCGGGTGGGGACTGACTCAGGGCTGTCTGAATCGGGGGAGCGTCTAAGCTCCTGGGGGGTGACTTTGGGTTTACTCATCCCATTACTCGTCATTATTACACTGTGGTGGATGACTCACAGTGATGTACGATTTGCAATTTTGTGCAGATTCTCATTTCTTTCTAATGACAGCTCCACAAACGGGAACCTGGTCACCCTGGACCCAAGTGTATCAGAGATGCGTGTTCAACTGCAAGCAAACAATCGTCCTGACCCATGGGGTTAAGGAAATTGAGAAGTTTCTCGAATCTGGAGACTGGAGGTTATGGGCAGCGATGGCAGCAGGGTGGAGGTCTCTCAGGTTCCTTGCACCGCCTCAGACACCACGCCCACCATCAATGCAGATCTGTCATTCCCAGGAGTGCTAGTGTCCCCATTACCCCCAGACTCACAGCCATCAGTGAGTGTTGCTGTCTCGTACCACCTAGGACTGCAAGGCAGTCTGGGAAAGTTCTTGTTTTGCTTGTATTTATTTGATTTTTTCTGCTCTATAACTAAGGATCCCTGGTTGAGCGGCTCACGTAGAGGATGTGCGCTGTCTCCTAGCTCTGGAGAATGAACGTCCACGGACAATGTCAACAAGGGGTTTCCTTCCAAGGCTTAGAGAAAAAAACTCTGTTCCAGGCCTCCAGCCTCGCCCTGTCTTCGTCTCTCCTGAGTGTGTCACTGTATTCAGTTTTTATTTACTTTGTGCATGTGTGCATGTGTGTGTGTGTGTGTGTGTGTGTGTGTGTGTGTGTGTGTCCACACCCTACAAGAAAGCTCCCTGAGTAATCATGTCTGTGGAGGCCCAGTTGTGTCTGTGAGAATCATCTTGAATTGCTCTACCTCCTTATTGCTTTGTTCTGGGGTTTCCCAGGCTCCACCTTCCAGGGCTAGAATTACAGGCCTTGGCCATATCTGCCAGGCATTTAAAATGGGATCTGGGGATCTGAATTCAGGTCCTTTTGCTTATAAGACAAAGACTTTGATCCCTGAACCATCTCTTCAGTCCATGTCACTATATTCAAAATCCCCTTTTCTTATTTCTCTTGCTTTTTATTTAAGTACATGTATGTGTATTAATGTTGGTGTGTGTGATCACATGTGGGTGTGTATGATCACATGTGGGTGTGGGTATGTGTGTATGTGTGTGTACATGCGTGTGGGACTCAAAGGTATCTTCCTTGATCACTCTCTGCCTTATTTTTTGTGACAAGTTCTCTCATTGAATCTGGGGTTCACTGGCTCATCTAACCCTACCAGCAAACCCTAAAGATCCTCCTGTCTCTGTCCCCCTGCACTGTGGTTATAGGAATTCACCTCCATGCCCTGCTTTTTTAACTTTGGGGGATGTTCAAGGAAACTGAACTCAATGTCCTCATGCTTGTGTGACAAACACATTGCTGACAGCCATCTTCTCAGCCCATTAGGACTCCAGTGACTTCATCTTAGCCCAGTTACCTCACTAAGTATCCCACAAAGCAGAAGGGGATTGGCCAGGGAACATGTCAATCATCGAGAATTAAGGGATTTACTCAAACCTACTATGCAGCAAGGTTAGGATTCAAATTCAGGTCTTCAGTGAAAGTTACAGGTCTTCCTACCAAGAAGACTTACAGAAGACTATTATCCAGAAAGACTGAATCTCAACTCTAGGCTCTGGTTCCATGGACTTAATCTACACTTGCAGGCAACAGTTCTCAGCCCCTCCGCCTCACTCCTGACCCGATCTCAGGATCTCTGGTTGTTACTTTAATCTTGGTCACCACACAAATGGAAACAACAGCTGTAGGTCAGCCACGGACACTGTCGCTGGCAGCTCGGGGCTGCACTGCTGATACTCTGATGTGAGATGTGACCAGAAGTTGGGAGAAGGAAGCCACGTGCCTCGAGATGCCCAGCAAGGCAGAAATGATGGGTTTGCACCAGCAACCACCAGCAGCTGGGAGACAGTAGAGTTGGTGCTGCAAGTTTGGTGATAACGGAGAATATGGCCAATGCGAGAGGGAATGCGGGACCCTTGGAGAAGGAGAAATGGGAAATAGACAGTCGGTTTTGAAACATCAAATCCAGCATATGGTGTTTTAGCAGGAAAAGCTGAAGTCTGGACTAAAGGGGGAGAAAGGAAATGGAATGAAACAAATGGAAAGAAAGGAGAGAGCTAAAACTCCCTATGAACTGCTGGGCATGTCCTATGCTATATCTCCATGACAACTAAGAGGGGCAAAAACGCTGCAAAAATGAAGAAGAAAAGTGTCAAATCAGGGCTGGGAAGATGAGTCTGTGGGTAATGCACTTGGAGCTCAGATCCTCAGAACCCACGGAAAAGCCAAGCCGATGTGCTAGGCCACCTGTAATACCAGAACTGGGGAGTCAGGGGTAGCGTATCCCTGAGCAAACTGGCCAGGCGGTCCAGCCAAATCAGCAAGCTCCACGTTCAGTGAGAGACCGCGCCTCGGCAAGTCAGATGGAGAGTGACTGAGGAAGACGTTGTCAACTTCCAGCCTCTACATACACACGCATATGTGCATGCACACCTACACACACATGCACCCACACATATGTGAAATTTCATATAAATCGGAAAGAGAGAGAGAGAAAAGAGAGAGAACAGATCAACCTGGGATACAAATCTCAGTTGGACCAGTCACTACTAAACCCTGTGCTTTCTCTGGTTATTCAGGCTGGGTTGTTTTCTTTGCTTTGTAAGATGAGGGTGGGTCATGGTCAATATGTATAGTGAACAAAAGATAATGAAAGTCCATTCTCAATTTAAAAAACAATTACTCCTTTTGTTTTCTCTTTTATCTTCTTCTTCCCTCTGTTTCCTGCCCCAATAATGAAATATGTTTCAGTGGCAGAGGCCAAGATGGATGGTCCTGGTTCATTCTGCTAAAAGCCTCCTTGGCCATTTGCATGGGATGACCCCTCCTTTTCCCTGAGCATATAGGCTGGGTCCATGGATGCTAGGAGGGTTTCAAGCATTTTGTTCTCAGGAGCCCATTTCTATAAGTTAGACAAATAGTCTGGAGGGAAATAAGAACAAAGAAAGAGCCTCATCTTAATAGATAACTGGCTTTCAGCACTGTCAGTCACCTTGGATAGAAACAGAAAGGTGGGGCTACTACATCTTCCCACGCCTGTCCCCATCCTACCTCCAATGCTCCAGCTCCCCTCCATGGAATGCCTCACCAGCAGCAGCTTACTGAGCTTACACTCTAACTTATTAGTGTCATAAGTAAAAAGTAATCCTTTTTTAAAAAAGAAAGCACTTCTGAATAAATACGTGACTCTTATATCCTAAGGCTTTTTTTAGGTATCATCTGAGAAGTATAAATTTTTTGATTAGCAAGGTGTGATAGTTAATCTTGGTTGTCAGTTTGACTATATTTGGGATTAACTAACAAATTAGCTGCCACACCACCTGGAGAGATGATCTGGATTAAGATATTTGCAACACAAAGAACAACCACAAATCTGGATGAGACCTCCCAGGAGCAGACCAGATAAAAGGTTGCAGAAGACTGAAGAGCTGTGGGACTTTCTTGCCCTGTGCTGGCAAATCCATCTTCCCACCTGCCGCCATCAGGACCGGCTTCTTCGACCCTATGTGACGGATGTGACTTAAGCCACCCCCAGATTCTGCTGCCTGCCAGGCCCTGTCTGGCATAATAGCCTATATCTCTCTTCTGGAACCATAAGCCAAATAAATCTCCTTTTCTCCCTCAAGCTTAAGTCTAAGTGCCGTCTCACAGCATCAGAGAGAGTAAATACAACACAAGGGAAGCTAATCCTACAACATAACTCCTGGTATCCTCCATAAAAGGAGACTGAGGCACAGGGGACGGCACAGGGCATATATAGGCAACATGCCAATGTGTGGTAGAGCTGGCTTTTGAGAGCACAGCGCCCGTTCTACAGCCTATAGCTTACTGAACCTCACTCGTCTCCTTCCTAAATAGACAACCTGAATACTCAGCCATCTCTGGATGCAGGACCAGGTTGCCAGCTGTGGAAGATAGATCTTATCCTACACACTGGAAAAACAATAACGAGTAACCCCACAAAATAACCAACCTCCACCCCAAAATGCTAGGTCCTGTGTCAGTTGCTGGAAGAGATTTACTTAACCTCCAGAGTCTGATTGAGTGGATACTTGTATGTGTTTGCTCCAACATATAGAAGAGGCTGACACTAAAAAGGTCAAGTGCATGAGCATTTGTACCTTGGTGGATCTGAGCCCAGGCAGAGGGGCACACGCTGTAGTCTGTGACATTCACGTACCTCCATAGCACTGGGAAGGAAGGCTCTGTTCACAAGGGGTGGCCAGGACCACTCTCCCTGAGAACCCCTCATCATTGATCTGTCTTGGAAAGCATTAGTAACATTATTATTAATGATGAGCCACTTCCTCTGTTAGTGAGTTCAAACCCAGAAGCAAGAGAGAGGGGAAAGTCAGGGATCAGGGGTGAGCCAGAGTGGGGTGTGCACGTGTGATGGTCCACAGCGACTGTCCACGTGTGATGGTCCACAGCGACTGTCCACGTGTGATGGTCCACAGCGACTGTCCACGTGTGATGGTCCACAGCGACTGTCCACTTGACAGGATATAGAGCCACCTTAGAGACAAGTCTCTGGGCATCTTTAGGGATTCTCTAGCTTAGGTTAACTGAGGTGGGAGGACCCACCCTAACTGCCTGGCTGCATAAAAGGAGGAAATCTAGTTGAACATCGACACCCATCACTCTCTCCTTCCTAACTGTGACCAGCAGCTTCAAGCTCCTGCTGCCACGATTTCCTCGCCACGATGGAATGTACCCTTCCTTAAATTGCTTTTCTTAGGTATTTTGTTGCAGCAAGGAGAAAAGTAATTATGCAAACTATTGATTGCTCTACCCTTCTCTAATTTGTAAAGAGTCCCAGAACTCTTCAGTCTTTTTCAACCTTTTATCTGGTCTGCTCCTGGGAGGTCTCATCCAGATTTGTGTTTGTTCTTTGTGTTGCAAATATCTTAATCCAGATCATCTCTCCAGGTTGTCTGATAGCTGATTTGTTAGTTAATCCCAGGTCTAGTGGGTCGTGGGATGGGAGGAGAGAGAAGGTAGCATGACTTTTCCCTGAACCCCTACATATCAAGAGGTCAAGAGGAAACAGAGGATGTAAGCAAAGATTCCAAGCCCCAGAGCACCTGAATCTTCAGCATCAGTAGGGAGGCTGTGGGACCCAGGGTGTGAAACCCAGTTAATAACAAGGTCGAGTGACTGATCAAAATAAGTGACTATGGACTGCTTGTCCTTCAGTAGGATATCTCATCACCCCCACAGGAAGAATGAAAGAGCCACAACTCTAGACATATTTGTGCAGAATTATTCGTTGAATTAAACCCTGAACAAACCTGTAGGAAATTGTCTAGTTGATGGAGAAGACGCATCGTGGGTGGGAGCTGATTCGGTAGTTTGGTATTACTTGACACACTTGGACAGATCTGCCGCCTGGCAATAAGGTTTGTCCCTCTCTCAGCAGTCCTGTAGCTACGACGTGATCAATTTCCTCTGCTCCTGCTGCTGCTATGAGCTCTCCTGCCATGCTGGACCAGGAACTATAACCAGACGATTGTAAGCCAGAATAAAACACCTTGTTCCTCCTTTAAAAAAAAAAAAAAGAACGAAAGAGCCAGAAGGTGGAGAGAGGTACATGCAGAGACCACCCTCTAAACACTGAAGGGCTGCTGCGCCCAGAAGCTCAGAGCATGTGCAGCTACTTCCACAAGCCGGCACAAGATTCAGCACATCTGCATTTCACTGTGCAAGGGGGAGAGTGCACGAGACACCACATCCCCTGAGGGACTCTTGAGGGCTTATGTTGGATGGAAGGAGGGGAGTTACTTTCCTCAATGGTATACCCACCAATGTAAAGTCCGTGCTCAGCAAGGACACAGGCACACTCTTGCGTGGGCAACCCAGATGAAAATCAGTGGCCACACAAGCAAGAAGACATGCCACCAGAAGACACGCAAGCTAGAAGGAGAATGATTGGGGAGAAGAAAATTTCTACTTGGAAAAGGAGGGGGTGGGGTTGGACAAAATGTGTAAAAATGGCCTAAATCCATTGCTTTATGGATGAAACTGCCATAAAAACTTCTTTTTAAAAGATGAGTTTGGATTGGATCTTCATGAATCAAAATCATTGGTCAAAAACCCATTCATCAGGACCAGACAGGGCCAGTGAAAAAAAAGAAAATGTGGGCCCCTATCCAATGCTATTAAAAGTATAAAAACGGTTATAGCAGAGCATTAAACCAAGAATAGAGTTCTGTCTAACTGCTCAAGTCACAGCCATGAAGCGGCATTGAACTGTCACCTAGAACTGGCCTCTGTGGTGACACTTAAGACCAAAACACAAGGCCCTAGAGGCAGTGACCAGGCAAGGTTCAGTACACCCCAGGGGGTTCTGGGAAGGTCCCAGGCAGGGTCTGCCAAGCTGGAAAGGGAAGGGCCAGGATGCACTGAAGTTGGAGGAACTGGTTTTTGCATCTTCATGGGGCTCTAGCCAAAGCTATCTGTATGGGGCGGCCATTTCAGGGAGGGATGGAGTACGCGGAACCCACGCAGGTCAGCTAGTGGGAGCAGAGACTGCAGAGTCAGGGGCAGTATTTAGAGCAGGATCAGGAAGGAGGACTCAGGGGAGTCATTAAACACTGAGGACTCATGAAGAAGAAGGAAGCATGGGTCATCCATCTGTTCTATCCAAGTACCAGGTCAAACCAGTGTTCTTTGGTATTACGTCGATAGGAGGCCACAAGCAAAAAGTGCACATGTGCTACCTAAGGGGCGTGGCCTCCACTGGTGTGGAAAAGGACTTGCCTCAGAGGACCCGTGGTTGCATACTGGAGGGCCTTTCCCTAGCATCCAGCCGGACAGGATTCTCCTCTCTCCCATCCCCTTCCCCTCCACCCACTGGCACCAGGCAGCAACAATCACTTATCAAATTGCTCCAGGACTTAATCACAGGACACGTGTTCTGGTTCTCGTACCCAGATGACTTTGGATCCTTGAAGGGTTAATGCTTATGACTCTCTCTCCTACCTCAAATCTTTTTCCCCCTTCTTTTAGTAATAATGTTTTTATTGGTACATTCTGTACTGTGATAATTGCATGCATGTATATTATACCTTCTGATTACTCTTCTCTTGCTTTTTCTTATCTCCCTTCCATCCCTGATAGCCCAACTTTTTTGCAAGTCTTCCCTTCATATTCACGTCCTTCTGTTTTGTTTTGTACCCCCACTTGAGTTTCACCAAGCCCATTTATCTGATCCCGGAGTTGGGATGCTGTCTTGGAACCCAGAAGGATAATTTTCCTTCCCAGACACATCACCATGACTAGCTTTCTAGACTCCAACCAAGCTGAGAACTTTGAACACACTTGACCATAAGGATTTGGGTTTCAAGGCTGTAAACAACAGCCTTTTATAGGTGGTAAAGCCTGTGAAATAAGTCCTGCGAAACAAAGAAAAAAGATATTCAAAAGTCCCTCTGGCCTGTGTTCTGATCCACCCAGACTGTATTCTCTGTAACCCACACCCCCTGAAGGCTCATGAATGGGAACTAATTCTCTCTGGTTCAATATGACCATGGCCTTCCACTTCAGGGCCAGCCCCTCACCGGTCCCAAAGGAGAAGGACCTAGTCCTTATGCCTCCTTCTGCATGAGTGCACAAGTTAGATTTAGGCTCTGCCATCAGCCCCCCATTCTGAGGCCCAGTCAAGTCCACCCCACTTCATGGCCATTGAGGCCCTCCAGGAAGCCTGAGATGACAGTCTTACACTTCCCACGCTGCAACCACCCTGGAAATATGAGTGTCTCTTTTGGTCCACACTGCTCCCCAGGGCCTTTCAAAATCTGGGGCTCCCCAGACCTCAGGCCCTTCCAGGAGGAGCCTCACATCATTCCTGGATGTGCTGGCTGGTCTCCCCTCTTTAAGACCGGCCTCTCTCATTCCCATGGGCCACTCGGCAGCAACTTCCACCAGAGCCCGAGCGGTTCTGGTGCGGTCAGCTGTGCCTGCCCTGCTGGCCATCTGTTTGGCTATTCCAACAAGCCCCACCGCCAAGACTGAAGCTGGAAGGGACACAGCCCCTCAGACCTCACAGCCGGACATCCCAGCTGTCCTTTTCTGGAGCCAACCTCTGTGGCCAAGCCAGTTTCCCCAGCCAATGCCCTCCCTGTCTGAGCTGGGCTTCCTCTTCGTGATGCTGGTGAAATCCATGCTGCCAAGATCCCAGCGTGCAGATTTCCGAGGCCACCAGAGCACAAATAAACGCCGTCCTTCCCAGAATGCTCCATTACTCACACCCCGCCAGCAAGCACGGGCATTCAGAAGAGAGAGCAGGGCCCTGCCCAGCACCACCAGCTGTGGGGCTGGCACGTGGCTTCCTCCATTCACCCATTTATCCATATTTAATAAATACTTATCAAGCGAGCTCCATATGCCCAATGCTGGAAAAGCGCAGTCAACAAGAGGGAGGAAGTCTGTCTTCATTGCGCTTAGAATCTACTAGGACCTTAAACAAAGCGCTGCGAGGGGCCCCACGCAGCAATTCCACGCGTGGTGGCAGCTGCTGGGGAGAAAGCAGAACTCCAGCTCAAGGGACAGCACAGACCGAACTGCCATTAAGCCCTCCGTTTTTCTCAAATGACATAATGAGGAGATTGAAACCAAACAGCTCCCTGATTCATAAACTCCTAGGCATTATCGGATCCTAGCGGTACACAAGGCAGAATTGTATGATTCAAGTAAAAGCGAGCAGCAAACCACGACCTTCTCAATTGCCCCCATCAGCTGTACGAATGACTGTGAGTACCTTGAAAGAGAAGGAAGGGGGGAGAGAAAGAGCGGGGAGTGAGGAGAAGAGGGAGAGAGAGAGGCAGAGAGAAAGACCAAGTATTGCTCAATAATTGCCATTCACACTACCTAGGCAAGGGAGTTGCAGAAAGGCAGAAGTACCCACCTTAGGGTTTCACAGGCTGGACATCCAGCACTGTTTTCTAATTCAAATAGTAT
This sequence comes from Typhlomys cinereus, assembly GCA_023101885.1. Taxonomy (NCBI): domain Eukaryota; kingdom Metazoa; phylum Chordata; class Mammalia; order Rodentia; family Platacanthomyidae; genus Typhlomys; species Typhlomys cinereus. Next base: position 1,489,790 of record JALPQD010000479.1, read on the forward strand.
AAGCCTTGCAGGTGCCTGATGCAAGACAGTTTGGAAGAGGTTCCAGCTTCGTGGAAAAAATAGCAAGCCTTCTCCATCAGGACCAGACAGCTTGGCAGGGCTGTGTGCCTGTATCACCTCTGTCCCCACCTCGCCGCACCAACAAATTGCTTATGGTGCATGCCGCCCTACTTGTCCTCTTGATTCCCAAAGCCAAGCACTCATGCATCCCAAAGAACACCAAAGTCTCAACGGTCTTTCCTCAACGGTCCACTCATTCGTCTTCTAATACATTGAATCAGCTCCAGATATAAGACCTCTTCCAGGTGGGGCTCCAGGAAGCAGCAAACCTTAAGGTACTAATGTGTGCAGGTGACAAACCAAAGGGAGTTATTTGCTGTTTGGAGATAAGTATGTTTTTAATAACTTTTTATGCATTTAGGAAAGTTAGCCTGAACTAAAGAAGATCCTATATCAAAAAAATAATTTTTTGCATTTATATAGTTATAAGCTGTGTGTATGTGTATATGCATTCAATGGTATGTTGGAGTCCGAGTACTTGGGGGAGTCGGTTCTCTCCTTCCATCATGAGGACACCAAGGGATTGAACTCTGGAGGCCAGGCTTCATGATAAATGCCTTCATTTGTTGAGGCATCTTGTCAACCCCATCAAAAAAAGTTATCATTAGCATATAATCAATGTGCAAGGTGATAAGCTTCATTATGACATTTTCTTTTCGCATTTTCAGTGTATTACACAAGGACATTTCCATTCAAGCATATGATGGGCATTGAGCATACTTCCCTGCTCCTTCTCCTGCCCTTCCTCCCTACCCCCCTCATCAGTCCCTTTGGTTCCCCTAGACAGCTTCACCTCTACTTTCATGTCTTTGTACACAAATGACTTATCCCTCTATAGAAAATCTAGGAAGAGATTTGTCTTTCTGAGACTGCCTTTAACCCCTGACTGTCATTATCTCTAGTTATACCCATTTTCTTGCAAATGACATAACTTGTTTCTTCATTATAAATAAAAAAGTTCCATGTTATATATATATGTACCACACTTTACTTCTCCATTCCTGCCTGATGGACATCATAACTCATCTATTGCAAGTACAGCTGCAGAAAACCCTGATGATGACCAAGTGTTCTTGAGGTTGTTGACTTGGAGTCCTCAGATAAATAACCTGGAATGGTGTGCTGGGTCATTCAAGTAGATGAATTTTTAGTTGAAGGAACTCCCATTGACTCCCATAGTAGTTAGACTAGTCTACAACCATGTACAAAGATTCTCCGCTGTTCACATCCTCATCAGCATGTGTTGTTGTGTTTTCTTAGTGACTTTCATTCTGACAGTGAAGTGGAATCTTAACGTAATTCATTTCAATTTGCATTTCTCCAATGATTAGTGAGGTTGAATATGTTTCCATGTTCATTGGCCATTTGTATTTCATCCTCAGAAAGCCATCTGCTCATTTCGTGAACCTATTTATTGATTAGATTACTTTATTTGTCTGGCTTGCGAATTCTTTTTTCTCTTTATTCTTTGAAATGTTCATATACAAACAAAAAAAGTTTGTGTATTGCCCCACACCTGATACCTTCCCTCCCTCCCATACCAGTCCAGTCAAGACCCCCCAGTCTCATGTTCCTGTGTATGCGTGGCCCACAGGATTCATGTTGGAAGTGCCTGGTAGATTGTGAAGTCTTTGTATATGCTGGATAATAAAATCCTCTGTTAGATTTATAGCTAACAACAATGTTCTCCTGTTCTGTGGTATGTCTCTCCACTTTCTTAACTATTTTCTTTGCTGCATAAAAACTTTTAGAGCATTCAATCTATTTGTCATTATTGACATTATTCCCAGAGTTACAAGCCTGAGTTCTTGCCTGTCCTGAAATGGTTTGCCTATGTTTTCCTCTGTTTCAGAGCTCCAGATGATACTTTAAGATATTTGATCCATGTGGAATTGACTTTCCTACAGGGTGAGAGATATGGATCTAGTTTCATTCTTCATATATCCATATCCAATTTCCACAGCACTGTTTGGTGAAGAGTCTGTCTTTTTTCCAATGAGTATTTTTGGTATCTTTGTCAAAAATCAAGTGACAGTAGTAATGTTGGTTTACTTCTAGAAATGCTAATCTATGTGTGGTGTTTGTTACTATGGCTCTGTGGTATAATTTGTGCTATAAATTGAAATCAGGTATGGTGATACCTGCAGCAGTGTTCTTTTTTGCTCAAGATTGTCTTGGTGATCCAGGGTCTTTCTGTGCTTCCATGTGAATTTTAATTTTTTTCCTATTTCTATAACGCCATTGGAATTTTGCTGAAGATTGACTGGAACTATAGACTGCTTTAGGAAATAGAGCCATTTTCATAGTATTAATTCTTCTAATCCATAAGCATGGGAGGTCTTCATATCTAATAATACCTTCTATTTCTTTCTTCTGGTGTTCCTTATAGAGGTTTTTTCATCTCCTTGTTTATGCTCATTCTAAGTGCTTTATTTCACTTGCAATTATGAATGAGTTTGTTTCCGTGGTTTCTCAGTACATTTGTTGTTACATTCAGGAAGGCTGCCAATTTGGGGATATTAATATTGTATTCTGTCACTCTAAATGTTCAGCAGCTCTAAGAGTTTTCAAGTGGAATCTTTAGAGTCCCTTATGTATAGAATCATGCCCTCTGCAGAACAAGGGCAGTTTGACTCATTCCTTTTCTATTTATGCTTCCTTTTATTGTCTTCTTTTGTCTCATTACCCTATCTCAGACTTCATTCACTAGATAAAAGAGTAGAGAAATTAGATAACTTTTGTCTGGTTCCTGATTTGAACTGAAATGCTTTTTTTTTTTCCTTTTTAGTAGGAAATCTATTGGCTATGGGTTTGTCATATACATTCTTGATTGTTTTAAGATAAGTTGCTTCTATTCCTAGTCTCTTTAGAGAGTTTATCATGACAGGATATTGAATTTTGTCACAAAAAACTTTTTCTGCATCTATTGAAGAAATCATATGATTTCTGTCCTTGAATCTATTTATGTAATGCATTAAATTCATTGATTTGTTATATTAAACCACCTTGCATCTCTGGAATGAAGATGATTGTGGTGAATTATCTTTTTGCATTTGCAAGTTGAATTTCATTTGTAAGTATGTTATTGAGAATTTTGTATCTATGTTTATCAGGAAGAACAGGCTATAGTTTTTGTTCGGGTACATGTCTTTATCTGGTTTTGGTATTACAATAATACTGTCTTTGCAATTTAATAGAGCTCCTTTCTTTTCTATTTTGTGTAATAGTTTGAGAAGCATTTGTTGTTAGTTTTTTCCTTAGAGGTCTAGAAGAATTCAGTACTGAGTTTATCTGGGCCTGGACTTTGTTTTAGTTTTTTTTTTTTTTTTATTACTACTTCAGTTTTATTGCTTGTTGTAGATCTCTGTAAGTTGTTTATCTAATTTTGGTTTAATATCAGTACATTTTATATGTTAAGAAGTTAATCCATCTCTTTCAGTGCTTCCAATTTGGCAGAATATGCTTTAAGATGTGTCCTGAATCTAGTTAGTATCTGTTGTAATGTCTCCTTTGTCTAATTTCTAGTAGCAATTTAGCAAACTACCTCTATCCTGCTGTGCTTTAATTCTACTCTTCTTTCTCCTCCTCTTCTTCCTTCTCCTCTTTTCTTCCTCACCTTTCTCTCCTTCCTCCTTTTCCTTCTCTCTCTCTCTGTTTCTCTCTGTGTCTCTGTCTCTCTCTATCTATCTATCTATCTCTCCCCCTTTTCTTCCCTCCCTTCTTCTCTCTCTCTCTTTCTTGCCAGCATATCCACCCTACATTTTTACTTGGGATCTGAAAATCCAAACTCGGGTTTTTTTTCTTCAGAGGCAAAGGCTTTAATCTTTGAGTCATCTACCCAGACTGCTATTTGCTTTTTTCTTTTTTGGTGTATGTGTGTGTGTGTGTGTGTGTGTGTGTATGTGTGTGTGTGTGTGTGTGTGTACGTGTATGTGTAGGACCAAGGGTGACTTCAGGAATCATCCTGGATTGCTTCTACCTCCTTCTTGCTTCACCCTGCAATTTCACAGGCTCCACCCACCAGGGCCAGAAGTTCAGGCCACCACCATCTCCCCCTGGAGTTTGTACGAGGGACGGGATCCAAACTCAAGACCTTTTGCTTGTGAGACAGTCAACCACTGAGCATCTCTCCAGCCCCCTATTGACTTTTTAAAGGTGGGGCAAAGCCTAAGTTCTACCCAAAGCTCAGCACTTGCTTAAGCAAGCCTCTTTGTCTTGGATGTCTCAGAGAGATCATGGGTAAAACCCAGACAACAGCCATAGCAGCCACAGCTGGGTTAGATACGCCAGTGACTCAGTCTTGCTCCTTGAGTTCAAATCCTGTCTCTGCCACTTCCTAGTTGATAGACCTGACAAATGGTCAAAACTTTTCTACCTCAATCATGTCATCAAGAAGACAAGGGAGGTGATAACCTCCAGGTCAGAGGGTTTATAAGAAGTAATGAATCACCTAATAGCAAGCTCTTGGGTCAGTGCTGACCTGCCTTAACCTTCCTTCATCACTCTATCAATGTTGGTCTTTCATAAAAATAATCACATTATTATTAGACATGATAGGTAGATACAGGTGTGAACTTGGTAATTGAAGGCTGAGCTTTGAGCGCATCTGTAAAGAACTGAGAGCTAAGGCCAGCCCTGAGCAAGCCTGCGGGAGAGTGTTCGAATGATGTGGAAAGACCCAGTCCATAGTGATCGGGACTATTCCCTGGGGAGGTGGATAAACTAGAGGTAGCTGGTACAGCCAGTTGGCATTCTTCGGCTTACTTGGGCAGACTTGTGGTTTGACAAGTGAAGTTTGTCCCTTTTTCAGCAATCCGATGGATATGGTATGGCCAGTTCTCTCAGTTCCTAGTCTTGGTATAAACCCTCCTTGCCAAGCCAGATTAAGAGCTGTAACCAAACAAGCAGAAGCCAAAATAAAACCCTCTTGTTCCCAGAAGCCTTTTGATCATGAATTTATCAGCAATGCACAGGCAAACTGTGACAGGTGTTCTGGAGGATGAGCATGATAGCCGAGTGCTGGGATGACTGAGACAATCTACTTGGAAATTCAGGGGCTGGGAGAAATCCCAGAAGCTGAGCTCAGTGGGCAGGAAGAGAAAAGAGCAAGTCAGCTGGCGGAACGAAATCAGCAATCAAGGAAAACTGGGGAGTACCAATCAAAGCTCCTTGAGACTAGGATTGCATCCACGCTATGATCTGAAGGTTTGTATACCCCTCCCTCAACCCGCCTGCTGAAATCCTAACCTTCCCCAGTGATAATATTAGAGGATGGGGCCTTAGGTAAGTGATTAGCCCACGAGGTTGGAACATGTATGAATGGGATTAATGTCTTTATGAAAGAGACCTTCTGAAGGGCCTTTCCGTCTGCCACAGACACCTGAACCCCCAAGAGAACAGATGATACAGAGGGAACCGCGGGACCCATAGAACAAAGGACAGGAGAACAGGAGGGAGTAGACTGGTCCCACGTAGAGATGAGAGGGAGAGTGGAATGGGATGGGAATGAGAGGGAAGGGAAGGAAGAAGGGAGGAGGAAACAAGGAAGGCAAGGACCATATACATAACAATGTTAATTTAATGAATTTATTTTTTAAAAAAGAAAGAGACCTTGTCTTATCTAACCCACAAGGGTATCCACAGCCAGAAATGGGTTTTCCCCAGACACTGGGCCTTCCATCACCTTCCTTTTGGATTTAGCTAGCACAACAGCAAGAAAATTATTTTGTGTTTATAGCCATGAGTCTATGCATTTTGTCAAAGCAGATGAATGGACTTTATTTTTTTTTACAGTATTCTATCCCCAAAGTTATAATTTTAGAGCGTAGCATATAGTTGACAGAGAAAGAAGAGATGGAGAAAGGAAAGAAAAGAAGGAGAGAATAAGGAAGAAACCTCTAGGGTGGAGCAATGGAATAGATGCCCCTGTGGATAGAGATACAGATCCTTAAATCTGAAAGCCCAGTGAAAATACTGTGTGCCAGGGAGTATTGAATGGCAGTACTGAATGGCAGAGTCTAAGACCATGGTGGAGCCGCCTGCAGCCACACAAACTTCAGCACCCTCAGGATCAAGGAGGGGGACCCAGAATCCAAGAGATGGAGCGAGTGGTAGGTCTGAGACAAAGCAGGAACTTCAACAGCGAGCTCTCCACAAAGATGGAAGGGAACCATGGGGCACTGGAGACAGGAGAAGTTTCACAGGGTCGCAGAAGGAACGTGGCCAGAGACTCCCCTGGAAAAAGGCCAAGGACAGAAACCAGAGCAAACAGATCAGACTCCGGGACCCGAGTTTGCAGGGCTACCAGCTAATAAGAGGGTCCCAAGTCCTCTTTGTCCACACCGCAAACTCACTTCCATGTTTTGCTGCCCATAATTTCTTTCAACAAGCCTCTACTCCCAACTGACAGTAAGAAAAATTTATCCCAGTACGAACCATGAAGCCTTGCACAGAGATTTTTCTAGTGGCTCTTCTTCAAAGGGTCAGTCCTGCCTGGGGCGCGTGTCCCAGCTCCTGCAAGCATTGCCCTTCTGATGTCACTAGAATAGAAGCTGTCAGAGAGCAAGAGAGCCTGATCATTCATTGCACTGTACACAAGTTCCTAACTGAGTTCCCCGCGAGCTTTACAGACTGTAGCGGCCTCTCTCTTGCCACGTGATGCCCGTGTAACAAACGGTCCAGAACTCAGCAGCAATGCACGTCTGCTTGTCCCATTCACAGGTCTGGGGCCAGCTGGGAAGCTCTGCTCAAGTTGCAGGTCTAGGGGTGGGGGGCGGTGATGTGTGTTTGTTCCCACTACTTCTCTCCGGTCACTGGAGCACCAGGTAATCTGGGTACCCAGCTCCCCTTGCAGAAACTGCACAAATGGGAAAGGAATGAGCCAATATGTACCGTCATCCCTCTCAAGAGTCAGACCTACCTCCCAGTGGCCAACACAAATCACATGACAAAGACAAAGTATCCCCTTCTTGCGGAAAAGAAATTCGAAGCCACCAGACAAAGGGTGTGGCATAGGAGGAATAAAATACTGGGGATGATGAGCTGGAGAGAGAGCTCAAGGGTTAAGACTGTCTCACAAGCAGAAGGTCCTGAATTCGAATCCCAGGTTCCACATAAAATGCCAGGTGGAAATGGTGCCCACCCTTCCCACCCTGGTGGGCGGAGCCTGGGAAATCCCAGAGCCAAGCGAGAAGCAGGTAGAAACAATTCAGGACGATTCCTGAAGTCACCCTTGGTCCTCCACAGGGACACATAGTGCCCTCTGATACACACACACACACACACACACACACACACACACACACACAAATTAAATAAATAAAATACTGGGAATTATTATTTAAAAAAAAAAAAGCCTTCCCAGCAGCTCCATCTGTTCCACTGATGGGCACTCCTGGTCTCCCTCTCTCCTGCACTACCGCACGCCTGCTTTCCCAACATTCCTGTGGGCGCCAACAGCTTACAGGACTCAGCATCCTCTCTCTTCCCAAGGACCCTTCACTCTTTATTGCCTTTTGTTATTGCTTGTGTATGTGAAAGGTACGTGTGTGTGTGTGTGTTCCCATGCATGTGGGTGCATGTACACCTATGTGCACACATGAGCAGAGGCCCAGAGGTGACATCAGGTGTCTTCTTTGACCACTCTCCCCCCTTTCATTATTAAAGCAGGTCTCTCAGTTGCACTCAGAACCTACCAGTCAGTTAGTCTAGCTCTCCAGCCTGTCCTGGGAATCTCTGTCTTTGTCTCCCGAGTGCCAAAATTACAGGCGCCATCACCTGCCTGGCTTTTATATGGGTTCTGGAAGGATCTGGGCAAGTGCTTATGCACTGAGCTGTCTCCCTGCCCCTGGCAATGTTTCATTCTTCAAGTGGAGGGAGACAGAATGACCCCTCTGAATCAGCAACCCCTGATCGCCTTCAAGATTGCCGGGCTTCTCCCAGGAAGGTGTATGAGAGACGACACCAAATGAGCCTGGTCACTGAACCTCTTCCTTTTGAGTAACCTAGAACCAAAGCACAGGGCTCTTCTCAAATGATCCCCAGAGAAGAGTCCAAACCATGTATCTGCTCAGCACTAAGTCAGGGAGGCCAAGACAGGGTCGAGGGCAGCGAGAAAAAGCATGGAGAACAGAGGTTAAACCAGTGGGGAGGGGGAGGGGACACCATGATCTTAGGCAGTTCTTGGGGAGACTTGGGGAAGAAAAATGCAGGCAGCTAACAAATATTTATTATTTATTTGTTAACCATTTCATTTGGGGCCTGGGAGGATGGCTTAGAAGTTAAAGCTTCTGCCTCCCAAGCAAAAGGGCCTGAGTTCAGATCCCCAGATCCCACATAAAGATTCTACGGTTCAAGCCCTGCAAAGTGGATAACTTCAAGAGAAACCAGCAGCAGCAAGGTGGGTGGTCTGAGAATGGCTGGCAGTGAATGGAGGGATTTAACCAGGGATCTATATTTCTAAAGCCTTTAAGCAGCAATCTGGTCCAGGCGCATATGGGCACACACACACACACACACACACACACACACACACACACACACACACACGCATGCACACACATGCACATACACACACACTTCACATAAACAAACCCTGTGATTATCCAAAGCAAGCAAATGCGCTAAGAGGATTCTCGTGGAATGGAAATGGCACAAAACAAAGAAAAGGTGCTGCTGCCTAGAAACCTGGGTTAATAAAAGCACAAAGCGGGCCAGCGTCTGCTCTTTAATTTGTGTATTAAAATCAGCACAAGGCATAGGCGTTGGGCAGATGTAGGCGTAAACAGACCTCTTCCACCTGATAAATGAGTGAACTCTTAAGCTTGTGGCGACATTTCTTGTGGCTTCTTAGACACCAACCCACCCTCCAGGCTTAGGGTCCCTGGGAAGAAACCTTTGGAAGGTACTGGAATGGCACCTGCCCAATGCTCGAAGTGTATGTTGGGGGTAGGGAGGATGGAGGGACATCTAAGGTTTGAAGTGCTTTAAGAAATGGAAATGGCTTGTACCTAGGCACTGGGTTAGTGGTAACCATGTTCTGGGAACCCAAACCCAGGATATCTAGAATACTCAGTGTGAATAGGGAACATGCCCAGAAGTGACAACCAGGGAAGAAACTCGCGGGGTGGGCCAAAGGGAACTTTGTGCGACACATTATTCACCCAATGGCTGCCACGGGCCTTTGGCTCCTTTCACCTCATTTGCTGACCAGACGTGATTGGCATACAGAGGGTCCAATGGCTAATCAGCTTTCCCGACTGGGCTCCTCTACATGGTCTCTCCAGTAGCTCATTATCTCCACTGTGGGCTTTTTATTTGTATTAAGCTGTTCGGGATGCTAATTCAGCCAGCCGCCTTGGTGATTGCCTGCAGTGACCCCCCCAAGTCCCTAGAGGAGACCTCCAGAGCTTCCTTGCCGGCAGGGAAGCTGCCAGCCTCAGGTGGCTGTTTAATTGTAAATTTGAGTTCATTAAAATGAAATCAAATTAGAAATTGAGTTCTTCAGTCGCATTAGCCTCACGTCAGGGCAGCGCATTCCAAGCCTTTCCTAGGTTTGTGGTTCACGCAGAGGTGCTGGGGCAGCAGAAGCTTAGCTTGGGTGGTCGCTGCGAGGCCACCAGGACAGCTCGCCAGCATCCAAGGTGAGTCTGAGATTGAAGATCTGTCTCCGAGGTGGGTATCCTAGGTCTGGGTTTGAGTCAGCATCCTTGCTGCAACGGATATGGAGACCATGAAAAATCTAGAATCCTGGGGGTGAAGTAAAGCAAAAGCAGAGAAGACAGAGATGGGGGGAGGGGACTAGACTCTACTTCTGCAACTGGAGAACAATTCTATCGTCCAGCCCTGTATGACCAGCTGGCGCTCCAAGACAGCCCACATTTGAAAACCCTCTTCTTGTTTGCTGTGCATTTGCCCATGAAAGTGAGATGAGCCGAACGTTACCTTGTGCGTGAATTTCCCCGTTGTACATGACTGATACAACCAGTAGCTCCTGGGGTCTACTCTCCCCTTTTCTCACTAAGAAAATCAGCTTAGTCTGGTACCAGCAGGCACCTAATTACAAAAGCCCATGCTCCTCGGCTGCTAGAACTGGCCACGGGTCCTAATTCTAGCCAGGGAGACTGTAAGAATGGAGCTTTGGAGAAAGTATTTTCCTCATTTAAAAAAAAAAAAAAACAACTGGGGGCTGGAGAGGTGGCTCAGGGGTTAAGCCTCTGCCTTGCAGGCGGAAGGTCCTGAGTTCGGATCCTAGACCCCACCTATAGATGCCGGGCAGAAGCGGGGCGGCCTGCGTTTCTGGTCCTGGTAGGGCGGAGCCTGTGAATCCCGGGGCAGAGTAAATAAGGAGGAGGTGGAGGCGTCCATGGTGGTTCCCGAATTCCTCCATGGTTCTACACATACACACACACGCACACACACATGCACAATTGAATAAATAATAAAAAAAATTAAGAAAAACTTTTAAAAAAAAAAACTGAACTGACTTTTCTTCTCCCTTTCTTGAAACTCTAGTGCTTCCTGCCTGAAACTGGTATGTGAAGGTTGGATGATCATCAGGCACCATGTGACCCCGAGGATGAAAGTCACCCCTTGACAAAGGCAGAATGGCTGCTGGATGGACAACAACTTAGATGTCCAGCCACCGGAGCCTGGATTTCTACTTCCTAGGGTGAGCGGGGAGTGAATTTCTGTTTGTTTAACAGCTCTTCTCCGCTGATGGTGCTATTTGAGAAGGCTGCGGGACATTGTGGACACGGGGTTTAGGTGGTGGCTGTGCACAGGCTCTGAGCTCAGACTGTGGAGGTGGCAAATACTGGATCTGCAGGGGTCCTGTCTCCCATACCATGTCACGGTAGGAACCCCAAGAGTCAGACCCTTTGGACAGATGCACTCCCGTGGACTCACAGCTTGGAAGAAAAATTGCATCATTTCATTGGATAAAGGATTTTCCAGCAGGTGTCCTCCTACCCAGCAGCCTGGACTCCATCAAGAGCCCACCCATTGGGTTCGGCCTGCTTGGTTGTAGGTTGTGGTTGCAGGTACATGGGGCTCAGGCTTTCCCCTCCTGCTGGCCACACAGCCCAAGCAACAGCCACTGAATTCTGCCCCTACATCCTGATCTAAAGGATCCAGTTAAAATGGCTTTCCTCTTCGGACCATCTTTTAGGGTACTGGTTTCACACAGGGGCACCCAACCTTTTGACATTGGGACAGAGTGCTGTAATCTACAAATGCCATCGGACCACATTTATGTCTGTCCTGAGATGAATGTGGCCCGCAGGATGCAGGTTGGATGTGACTGGTTTAGACACGCTTTGAAGAGGGGATCTAAGCCTTGGATTAGTTACTTCCCTCGCGTCTGTGACAAAAAGACTAGTAGAAACGACTTAAATTAGGATGCATTTGGCTCATGATTACAAGGGATGCATTCCATCCTGGGGGAGAAGGCATGGCAGCAGGCAGCAGAGACAGCAGATTACATCCCAGTAGCACTTAGAACACAGAGAAAGACCTCTCAGGCCAGAACCAGGGTGGAGCCCCAAAAGTCCCACCTCTGTTCTCCACAATCACTAGCTAAGCCTACAATGTCCACAACCTCCCCAAACAGCGCCACCTGCTGAGAGCAACTGTTCAAACACATGCACCTGGGAGGTACATTTCCTATGCAAATCAGAACAGAACTCCCCAGCTTCTGCCCTTGCAGAGTTTTCTGTGTGTTAAATGAATCGCATCTACTGGCCACCACCGTGAGTGACCCCATATCGGCACCACCCACGTCGTCACTTCCTTCCCCGCATGATTTGTTCATAACTATTGAAATGTTGACCAGCGGGCTGGAGAGGCGACTCAGGGGTCAAGCCTCTGCCTTGCAGGTGGAAAGTCCTGAGTTCAGATCCAAGACCCCACGTATAGACACTGGGCGGAAGCGGGGGCGGCCTGCGTTTCTGGTCCTGGTAGGGCGGAGCCTGTGAAACCCAAGGCAGAATAAACAAGGAGGAGGTGGAAGCGGCCCATGGTGGTTCCCTAATTCGCCCGTGGTTCTACACACACACACACACACACACACACACATACACACACATACATACACGCACATGCACACATGCACACACGCACAATTGAATGAAATGTTGACCAGCAAAATCAGGACTCAATCATTTTGAAATCTGTGTTCTGGTTGAGTCACAGCTCTTGCTCCACCCCATCGATCCTAATGAGTCCTTTGTCTCTCTTAACCAAATCCCAGCACTCTTTCCTAATTCAAGTGTCCATCTGTCATGGCAGCTGCCTCCCCACATCAGTCCAGAAAGGAGACCACTGCCAAAAGACCCACTGAACAAGTCGAAGAAAAAGACTTGCACAAGGGTTATTTGGATAGATTGCCACTTCAGACCAATGAGACACTTTTCCCTGAGTGGAACAAAGGGACTTAGCACAGTCTGGACTAACAGTCTCAGTGCTCAGTCTCAGCACTCAGTCTCAGCACTAGATCTCAGTGCTCAGTCTCAGTGCTCAGTCCCAGTGCTCAGTCTCAATACTCCGTATCAGCACCCAACCTCAGCACTCAGAGCTGGATGTTCTTCCTAGGCAGCTCATGAGACAGCACCAAGAGACAGGTGCTTCCTGCACAGGTGGAATGAGAAGTCCAGGAAGCATGAGGGTCAGGGCCAAGTTGGACTTTAGGATCTTTCTAGTCACTTCTAGAAGGAACAGGTCTGACCCAGCAGAGGGGATAGTGGGCGAGATGTCCCCTTAGGGCGAGCACTCTAGGGTTGAGGGAAGATTGGGAGATGGGGGAGGCTTGGGGGTGCCAAATCTTCAGGGGAAGGGAGAAGCTGCTCCCCAGGAAAGACGGAGACACAATGGAGGAGGAGGTTGGAGGAAGAGTTCGGGGAAGGAGGACCGAGATCAGCTGAGTCTGCTAGGTAAGATGAGAGGATAGTGCTCCCTCCAGAGCCTGTGGATGGTGCCTCAGCATCCCTAGGGACCTCCAGCCAGGTCTCCATAGCTTGGTTTGAGCAGATACACTCAGGGAAATCCCAACACTGTGGAGGCTGATGCGGGAGGATTGTGAGTTGGTAGCCAGCCTGGGGTACAGAATGTGACCATGAAGAAAGAAAAAGGAAGGAAGGAAAAGAACGAAGAGAAGGAGGAAGGGAGGGAGAGAGAGAGGGAGGAAATCGAGGCACAGCCTTCCAGGCTGAAGTCATTGTGGGAGTGAGAGGACTGGCTTGGGAGGTCCAGCAGGAAGCAGGCTGAGGAGCCCCAGCCAGGACAGGCCTCCTCAGGAGCTCTGGAGCCCAAGTGACGGCTCAGGCTCAGATCACACTCACAGGGGAGGAGAGCCTGGCATTCCACACACAGCTCAGTTACAGCGAGCGGCCCGTGGTCACTAAGTGTGACCTAGACTGTCAGGTATAGTGGCTCTGCCCATGGTCAGGACAACCCAGTACAGTGGTCTGCAGGAGGCATGCACGGGGGCAAAGTACACGACAAGCAGCTGCGGACCTGGTGCTCAGAAGGAGCAAAAGGGACAGAAGGAGACGGACTAGTGCTGCGCATGCACGCGCACGCGCGCGCGCACACACACACACACGCACACACACAGTACTGCCTGGCACACTCGGGAACTAAGTCTCCCAGCACTCCGTTTGTGATCGTGTAAAGCTTTTCTCCATGTTCTCACCCACGGGTTAGTGAGCCACTAACCATCCTGGCATCTCCTTCCACCAGCCAAACGTTCAAATCGCTCATCACAGATTGACTTACTTAATTCTCCTTTAATTCTCTACTAGTCTCCCATTTTACAGATGTAGATGCAGGACACAACGAGGGAAAGGACCCTGCCAAAGATCACCATGGATCAATGCAGAATAGGAATCTGTCTTAAAATTGTGTGTGCGTGTGCATGTGCGTGTGCATGTGTGTGTGTACGTATGTGTGAGCGCGCATAGGTGTAGGTATGTACATGTGTGGGTATGTGCAGTTAGCTATGTGTAGGGTATAGTGTAAGAGATACTGTGTGTGCTTTTGTAGGCCCAATGACTTTGTGAATCGTCCAGGATTGCTCTGTCACCTTTTGCTTTACTCTGGGGTTTCCCAGGTTCTGCCTACCAGGGTCACCATTTCCATCTGGTGTTTTTACTTGGGATGCAGGATCTGAACTCAGGTCCTTTTGCTTGCAAGCACAGGCTTAACCCCCAAGCCATCTCTCCAATGGTTATTTTTTTTTAGCTGCTATTATTATCCTCACATTTGTGATTTTTTAAATTATTATTGGAGTTGTTGCCTGTGAACACAAAGAAACCTACTTTATAGCTTATGTCACATCACAGATGGGGAAACTGAGGCATGCCAGAGCAGCTCAGCATGAAGGTGGCAAAGCCAGATCTAGATACTAAGGCTCTCAGTTCCCTGAACAGCCATATTCCTACCAGCATATGCTATAAAACAATTCCACGGCCATTTTAGTTCTTCGACTTTAAGCTTCATCTGTGGAGTCTAAATATTCTGTCTCTGACCAACCGTGAAACCATGGAAACTGGAATGGCAAATTGAAAAGGCAGCAAACAAATTAGCTTGCAGAGCCCCACAAATGATATAATCGCCCCAGTATTTAAGCTTCAGAGATATTCTGTGCTTCAGCCAAGGCCTTTCTCAAATTGCCTTTGTAAACCTGTACGTGCATGCTCCACATCCGGTGTCAGCCCCTCCACCATACAGTGGCCGGACTTGACATCAATTTTCAGAGTCAAGCTCCAAGAGATGAACCTTCCCATGGAGCCCGTGGATCTATGTAATCTCCCATCCAGGCCAGGAGGGACAGGCCATGTGGACTCATTCGTGCTTGGGAGCCCTGAACAAGTTAAGCAGGTGTGGTGTCAGAGATGCGTGGAGAGAGGAAGTGTGTGGAGTAGACCAGCGGTGATTACTGTGGAGGCTGGTCAGGGGTCACGTGGCATGTGCAATAGACTTAGACTATGCAGTGGTCCAGGCTTGACCACCTCCAGGGTCCATTCTGGCCACTTAACAGGATAGCTGAGTTTTCCTAACAACATAAATGTGGGCAGCTGACGGCCCTGCTTTGGCCGATGGAATGTTCAGGATCTCCATGTGCCCTGAGTTAGCTGCTTCTCATGCCCGGTCATTCCCATGAGAAGAACGTGCCTGCTCGGGACAGCAAGAACCAAAGGCAGCAGCTGAATCAGAGCTGCCTCTGCTCAGCTGACTGAGGTGAGCCCAGATCAGAAGGGAGCGCCCATGACTACCTCCCCTACAGAACCCCCAAAACATGAGCGAGTCCAACTGAGAGCACTCAGGGACCCATCTTAGACCAACCCACCCAAGACCCATCCAGAGAGGCAGGAGTTGCCATGATAAATGAGTGTTGCCTTACGCCACTGAACATGGGTGCTTTGTTACACAGCAGAAGCTAGCTGATACAACTCCCTCGTCTCCCACATATAATCTACTAGCAAGTCCCAAGAAAATCTCCCCACTTATTTGAAATTCTAAAGCCACAGACATTACAAAATCATTTTTCACACAGGCCACGAACCAATGCCTTTTCTTTCAAACATTTGCCGACCTCTAATCTGCTCCAAGGAGAAGTTAAGTTTCCCTTAGAACTATGCCCCTCCCCCCAAGAAGCTCCTATGTCCCTATGGGCTCTATCTTCTGCTTCTGCCTCTGCTCATACCTCATGCCTAAAGCTTTGTGGAACTCACAAAGCTCTCTTTTACACCAAGGACTTCATCCTACTATTCTCCCCAAACCCCTGAAACACCTTTTTCCTTCCTTGTAGAATAACCAACCTTCTCTCTTTAAAGCTTCCCTGAAGTTTCTCCTAGAGAAAATACCCTGTCTTTTCTCCATGTCAGGATAGTTGTTCCCATCTTAGAATTATTGAGCCCGGCTGTGGTTCTATTTATGTCCATTCATTGATTTGCAAGGTGTTTACTGAGCCATTAGCACGTGCCCAGCATTGTCCTAAGCACTGGAGAAGCGTTGAAGAACAGCTTGCACCAAGTCCTGCCCTACAGGGAGCTTTTTCCTGAGTAGTAACACCGAGCTGTCACTCAAACCTCTGGCTCTCTGGGGGGTGCCAGGTTATGCACCAAAGTCAATCAAGCAAATGGATAAACTAGCATGCCTAGATTGCTCTGTTTACTGCAATCAGCTATAAGTGAACTAGTTTTTGTTTTGTGCATGTTTGGCACATATGCATGTGTGTGTGTGTGTGTGTGTGTGTGTGTGTGTGTGTGTAAGAATGCACTTGAGTGTGTGTGCCTGCAGAGACTCAAGGGCGATACTAGAATCATCCTGGATTGCTCTACTTCTTCATTGCTTTGCTCTGAGGTTTCCCAGGCTCTGATTTCCAAGGCCAGAATTACAAGTCACCATCATTTCCATCCAGAATTTTTATATAGGATCTGGGGTCCCTCAGGTCCTTTTGCTAGCTAGGCAAAGGTTTTAACCCTGACCCATCTCCCAGTCCTATAAGGGAACTACTGAGAGAAAGAGCAAGTGCACGCAGACCCTGAAAACTCTAGGTCAGTCTCTTCCAGGCATCCCTCTCATCTTTTTTGTGAAGTTATCCTTTGTCCATTGACCAGTCCATCTTGGTTCACCCCAGATCTGAAGCAGACATACCTTTGATGTTATTTCATTTGCATTTGACCAATTCATTACTATTCCCTGGGCCAAATTCCCATCTGCAGAGTGTGGGAGACCAGCCTCTGCTTCATTTGGCCCAGCCCAGCTGTGTTCCTGACACCTACCACTCTTACATGTCAGGAAAAAGAACTCAGTTGGCTGAAGCCCTCTGGTTTTTCTCAGCTACTTTTCCACAGGGCCATGGCAATTTATACCAATTCCCCCAGGGTTCTGAAACTTCTAACTTCTCACATTATAGTTCTTCAATAAAGACCTGGTCCTTTCTCCAGTGATAAGTTGGCCTTCCGGCAAATACTCCAATCAAGGTGGCTCATACCATTATAGATCATAACGGATAAGATGAAGGAAGTAGAGCAGGGGAAAAAACATGGATTTGGGTGGATACTAGGCTTCATGTTTGGTGGACACTTGTTAAAAACTAACTTGAAGTGGATAAATACATGAAGGGTCTCACATCTTTTCTCCTCCCCGGATCAAGCTCCTATGTGCCTATCTGTGCCTATCTGTCTTCTTTCTTCTTCTGATGGTGGGACTGAATGAACTAGGTAGTCAGTTCAGAATAGCCTGTTGCGATTCAGTAAAAATCTATCAAGAGACCACCAAGTATCCTTACGAGGCGTCAAGACACCACAGCCTTAACGCAACAGAAAACAGTAGGAAGGTGCAGTCATTTCCACCCGCCCACCCATGTGCAGACAGAAACACTGAGGCCAACAAGCCTTCCATTCCGCAAACCACAAGGCCTGGACACAGATCCAAACCCCTGAGCCCTTGACCGAGAAACCAGAGCTGTCTAGATCTCCTGCTTCACGGGCTCAGGACACCTGTGCTCTTATTCATCACTTGCTGAATGCAAGCCAATAGCTCCATCCCATTGCACAGAAAAATAAATATAAACGGACCTTCTTAGAGTTGATCTCATTTCCCACAACGTTCCTTTAAAATATCATCTGTGTGGGCAGAAGACCAGAAAAGCAAATGAGCACATAGAAATGTGGTTTTTATGGAGGAAAAAAACTGCTTTTCTTAGGAATTTGAAGATGAGATTATGTATTGCTATTTAGGCTAAAAGACCAGCAGACACGTAATATTTTATCTTATTTGTATATGCACATGCTTATGTGTGTAAAGTTACATGTGGAGGGGGTATATGCATATATGTAGAGGCTAGAGGTCAAACTCAGCTGTCATTTTTCAAATTTTTCATTCTCATTTTTCAAACCCATACATTTTGGGTTTGTTTTTTGGTTTTGATTTTTGGGTTGGCTTGTTTGTTTGTTTGTTTGTTTGTTTGTTTCTCAAGATAAGTGTCTCTCACTGGCTTGAAACTGGTCAAATCAGCTAGGCTTGGGTTGGCCACCAAACTCAGATCTGCCTGTCTCTGCCTCCCCAATTCCAGGATTATAAACCATGTCACCATGTCTGACTTCTTCTAACTTGGAGTCTGGGGATCAAACTCAGATCCTCATGCTTGCAAGAAGAGAGCTTTGCCAACTGAGACATCTCCACAGCTCTACATATAATATTTTAAACTGACTATATTCCCAACAGCATCTTCCTAGCTTGATTTTCAGGAGATATTACATTCATGGGCCATGGTATTTCATACTCTAAACTCAGAATGCATTGTGGAGTTCAGAGAATTCTAGATTTAAATCCCTGTAAGGGATGTTAAATAAAAAGTTGATCTGGCCTTAAGATAGAAGAGAGTGTATTTGGGAGAAAGACATCTTAATGTCACAGACGCTGAGCACAATGGTCCGTGTGCTTCTTGGTCTTTGTTAGACACCAAATCAAGTGGGTTGAGTATTCCTTCACAAAGTTTCATTAAAAGTCCAGGTACAGGACTAGGGAGATGGCTCGGGGGTTATAGCCTTTGACTCACAAGCAAAAAGACCTGAGTTCACAATCCTCAGATCCCACAAAAAGATGCTGGGTGGAATGGCAGCAGCCTGTAATTTCCCCCCTGCAAAGCGGAGCCTGGGAAACCCCAGAGCAAAGCAATAAGGAGGTAGAGCCATCCAGGATGATTTCCCACAGTGCTCTTGGGCCTCCACAGGCACGCAAACTCAGGTGCCCTCTTCTACAAACAGCCACACAAACACACATATGTGTGCACACACAAGAAATAAGTCCAGGTGCAAGATAAAGCTGAACAGGCTTGAGCTAACTCCTCTTGTAAAACAGACACTCCTCCCCCCCTCCATCCCCAGGTGCCAAGGGGCAGCCTAAGAAGTTTCTAGAAGAACTGGTCTGAGCCCCCTCCAATCTCTACAAAAGGTAGGGTCAAAGGCATAGTAATGTTATCAAAGTCCATGTGCTAGTGTGGAAAACAAACATGTATGTGCACAAGGAACTAGGAACATCCCTGAGACAGAGCAAGGACTTAATAAATAGTGCCACATATGCTTCTCTCTAGCACATCTGGTTCCCTGGAACTTGCTATCCAGAAGTGGATTCGTTAAGTCTTTGAAGATGAGGGTTGATCTCAAGTGTGCAATACATTTAGTCATTGCTTTCTTAAGATGTATTTTTTAATGTATTTATTTTGTGTGTACGTTTGAGGGAGAGCAGGCGTGTATATACCATGTGTGTAGAGGTCAGAGGACAAGTTTCTCTCTTTCCACCTTGTTTCTGAGGCAGGGTCTCTTGTGCTTTCTCCTGCTATGCTGTGAATAGCACTGAGAAAAGAACTTCCCTTTCCACAGCCAGCACTAACCCTCAATGCTGTCTTAGGAATATTAGTACCTAGTGAAGTCTCTCCCCTTCTGTGGTGAAAGGGTGTCAGATCACGTGCAAAAAAGCCATATAAGCAGAAGGGAAACTGATTGAGAAAAAGAAGAAAATTTTCAATGGGAGAAAGAAGGAAAATGGGATTGGGTGATATAGGGCGAAAATGATGTAAAATCGTTGTTTTCGTGTATGAAACTGTTAAAAAACAAAAATACATATTTAAAAAAAAAAATCATTGCTCGCCTACTAAAGACCTGAGCTCTAAAGAGACAGAGATGAAGGAATCAGAGAATCCAAGAATAAGTCCCTGGGGACTGTGTCTGCACAGGTAGTATTGTATTTTGTATTCTAAATTGAGTTTGTTTCCCCATTCTTAATTGGTATCATGCTTTCTGTGTGCTTAGCAACCGGTACAGTGGCTGGGTCAGGCTGTGTAACTATGGAGATAAAAGCTCATTCCGGGACTTGGTTTTAAGCATATTCTTGAGAGCAGGCACCTGACCCACGGAGCTCTCTCACCAGCTTTTTAGGCACATTCTTAGCTGTTGTGTTCTTCTGCTGTGTTCTAAGACTGCTTTACACCAGGGATATAAAGACTGGCAAAGCAAACCACCCACCCCACTGAGCTCAGGCCTGGTTGGGAAGTAGTTTAAGGTGTGTCTGTAAGAAAATAAGTGAATGCAGACTGCTTGGCCCTAAAGAGGACATCTAAGTCACCCCTACCCCCAAGGCTCAGAGGTGACTTATGGGAACAATAGAGAAGAAGGGACAATAAAATGGAAAGAGCCTGAGGGGACAGGGGTGTGGCTAGACTTTATCTTCCGCACTTGGTCAGGTTGTTGTATTCACTGTCACTGCTGCTATGTGTATTTCCACAGGCTGCTGATAAATTACCATCGAACTGCTTAAGGGAATAAGGAGTTTATTTTCTTAAGATAGTCAGGTTACAGTTCTTAGTCCAGCTTGATGGGAGAGCATGCACCAACACCAGGGTCAAGGGAACTGGCCACATCATCACCACATAACAGCTGAGAGAGGGACAATCCTTACTTGCCAGACCAGCATGTCTGGCCAAGTATACAGAAGGATGCCAACTTCTTCAACCAGCTTTTTATTCACCTGTTCAGGGCCTAGTCCCACCCACCATGGACTGGACCTTCTCCATCAGCTAGACAATCTCTTGCAGGTTTGCTCTGGACTTAAAAACTGGACCATTAATCTCTACACATGTGCCTGGAGCTCAACCTTTAACTGTCAAGTTGACACCTGTGCCTAACTATGACAGATGGGATTGGGGATAAGATGTGACAATAACATGGGGCTGGAGAGATGGTTCAGGGGTTAAGACTGTCTCAAAAGCAAAGGGCCTGAGTTCAGATCCCAAGTCCAGTGTAAAAACACCAGGCGGAAATAGCAGCAGCCTGCATTCAGATCCTGGTGGGCAGAACCTGGAAAATCCCAGAACAAAGCAAAAAGAAGGTAGAAGCAATCAAAGATGATTCCTGAAGTCACTCTTGGTCCTCCACAGGGACATACTTTGATACACACATACACATATACACAAATACACACACACACACACAAAAATAAATAATATCATGAATTCACTATATTCATGTATGAAACATTAAAAGAATTTTTAAAATGTATCTTCATTTTAAAAACCAGATAAAATTATGTTTGAATTAATTTTTAAAATTAGCATCAGTATCAAAATAATTTTATTATGGCATATTATGCACTTTGCTCATATTCACCCTCCAGACTAACCTTTCTTCTTCACTTCCCCTTCCCTTTGGTCCCATCAGTCCCCTCCCCCCTTTAAATAGTTTCCCTTTGACTTTGCACGGTCTCTATATATTGGGTATAATTACCCTTAAAGTTTAACAGAGGGATTTGAAATCTGAGTCATCATATGTACAATAACTATCACTATTAAAGTCTGGTAAGTCACATAGTGGTTTACATTAGGATATATGACTATAAGAAGTGTCAGGGTCTTGTCTATGTTGGGAGAGCCTGCCTAATGTTAAGACATTCACATCCAAGCCCAGCACCATGGTAACCAACTAAAACATAGATTTGGGCCAGAATCCACTAGTTTGATCTGGTTAATGGAATGGGTTTCGAAAGTCAAGATATTTGGTTCCTTTTTTCTTTGTCTTTGAAACTGGTCTAGTTGGACGTCTATCTAACACCGTATGTAAAGAGGCAGGACCTGTTCTCTTGGGAGACAGATAGATCCACAGATGTGAGCTTGCCTGTTAAAGGGCAGAGGTGGCTGTAGGATGTGGTAATACTTTTCAGGCCCTTGAGGTCCAGCTCCACACTGTCAGTCACTATAACAGAAGAAGCATAGCTCGTATTTCAAGTAACTATTAAGATTTAAGCTCCATGAACAAAATGTACAAATAGATAGTATTTATTATATGCTTTGTATGTGCAAATCCAATCTATCAACTAAGTAAAGTTAAAAAAAAAATGTATGTTGCAGTCAGCCTGCATGGTTGCTGATAAATGACCATTACACAGCTTAAGGGAACAAGGAGTTTACTTTGTTACGACAGTCTGGTTACAGTTCATAGTCCAGCTTGACAGGAGAGCATGCACCAACACCATGACTGAGAGATGGACAACCTTACTTGCCAGACCAGCATGTCTGGCCAAGTATACAGAAGGATGCCAACTCTCTCAACCAGGTCTCTGTGATTTATCCAAGGCCTAATCCCACCCACCATGGGCTGGGTCTTCCCATCAGCTAGACAATCTCCTGCAGGTTTGCTCTGGGCTTAACTTAACCATCAACTCTCTACAACTGTGCCCAGAGCTCAAACCCTCAAGAGTCAAGTTGACACCTGTGCTTAACTATGACAATGTATGTGCAAATTCTTTGATCCTTTTGTCCTGGAGAGGTTGGTTTTATAATACTGCACCTTGAAGCTGGGCTGGACTTCATGACTGGCTGATGAATACAGCAGAAAAGAGACTAGTAACTTTAGGCGAAGGCACCAAAGCCACGCAGCCTGGAGTTGCCAGGTAAGAAGACGGACTGCCTAAGGCCTCCATGAAGTAAGGTACTACAAACTAGTCACACAGAGAAACCCTGAGATTATAGAAAAGCATAGGCTAGACTAGGCCCCGTGACCAGGCTCCATGCACCGCAGAGTGTGACAGTCACAAGGAAGGCCCCTGGCAGAAATCACCCAGAAAAGCCTTTCCCAAAACCATACAGCACAGAAACCGTAAAAGATAATAAAATGATTGATGTTGTATCTTGGGGTGGTATGTGAGGCACCCATAAGCCCCCAGAATATAGAGAAACAACAAGTCAACACACACATTTATCAGGTAGTGATAAATGTTATTAAGAAAAGGAAAGAAGGACAATTAATCTGAGATTTTAGAGAAGTAACAACTATACCTACAGGAAGAAAGCTTGTGAAGCTCTGTAGAAAAAACAACCCAGCAAAGGAAACAGCAATGCCAGGGTCTCGAGGCGGGGCATGCCTAGAAGATGAGGCAGCTGCCTGTGTCGAACACAGCCAGGAAGAAGAGAGACATGAATGGCAGTGCTCAGTTCACTTTCTCTTCTTTTAATTTCATAGCCAATTCCAGTGCATGGGATGGTAAGAACACCATTGTGTTTCTTAACGACACTAAAGCTAGTCAAGCTGATAATGTGGATTAACTATCATAGCTTAATCTTCAATGTCAACTTGACTAAGCTTTAGTATCGCCAAGAAAATACATTATTGGATGTGCCCAAGAGAAGGTTCTAGAGAGAGGAAGGTTCTAACCTAAATGTACCAGAAAGTACTCTCTGCTGGGGGAGAAAAGCATTCAACAGTCTCATTAATCCATGAAACCTGTAAACTGTAATAACAACCACCCTGACAAGAAGCAACTACCAGTGCAATAGTGGTATGAATGTCAAGGGGGCAACCAACAACTTTCTGATTGGATTTAAAGCCCACTTTTCAGCGGGGATCACATTTCTGAGACTGTAAACCAGAACAAGAACCTACAAAAGGGGAGAACATAGGCCTTAGAGAAGTGCAAACTATTAAGGTTTATCTATAAAGACACTATATCAAACTGCCTATTAAACATTTGTCTTATAATTCATAAATTGGAGGCACTCTCAGCACTCAACCTAGAGGCTCCCTTTTGCAATGGAAGGTGTTTATTGCGGGATTGCTTAGCCATAAACAGGATAACTAAACCACTTATCACTCCAAGGCTCAGGGAACATTGCAGAAGAAGGGGCAGTAAATTCGCTAGAGCTTGAAGGGGGCAGGAAGATGGCCAGATTTTGTCTAATGGATAGGACAGGGTTGGGTAGCTATGTATATTTCCCCAAGACTTGACAGGGTTTGTCCTATAGACATTTTACCAAGGAAGGGGAAAGATGTCAAAAGACCCCACACCTCCCTGAGAGACAATGAGGATTAACACTGATGGGAAAGGGAAGGAAAGATGCCTTTTCCTCAGGGATATACCTGCCGATGTATGAGTCATGCCCCAGCAAGTGCTCAGGAGCCAGCGGCCACACGTGTGAAAAGACACGAAAATAGGGATGAGAATGAGACCAGCAGAGAGGTAGGGCTGTAATGAGAAGAAAAGGGAGGATGGAATTGGGAGTTGAGGTGTGAAAACATCTTGAATTTACTACATTCATAGGTTAAACTCTTTTAAAAGAATTTTAAAGGCTTTAAAATTGGACACTGGAGAGATGGCTTGGGGGTTGAAGCCTTTGCATAAAAAGCAAAAGAACCTGAGTTCAGATTCCCAGAGTCCACATAAAAACACCAGGCAGAAATGGCAGTGACCTGTACTCGTAGGCCTGAAAGCCAAGCCTGGGAAACCCCAGAGCAAAGTTAAAAGGATGTAGAGCAATCCAGGACGATCCCAAAGTCACCCTTAGGCTTTCGTGGGCACAGACAGTGTCCTCCTCTACACACACGTGTCCTCGTTCTCACACACATGCACACCCACACCTACACTTGCAAAAAAAAAGTAAAATAAAATAAAATAATAGCATTTGTTACTCTTTCCAAGTAATCCAACCACATGCAGAGAAAGTGAATGGTACACAATTGTTAACACCAGGGGCAACACTCAGTACAAGATTAATTAATAATTATGGCCACCTTGCAACCCTGAAACAAAGTGGGCACTAGGAGGAGTCACATGGACACAGCCATGACCCCGCCCCAGCACCCAGGGACCATATGCCAGTCTCTTTTCTTCTGTGTGAAAGATACTAATAGTGTTGCTTTCATAAGGATTTGAAAAGAGGGTGTGGGGTTCCAAAAGAGGCCTCAAATGTGCACGTTGATGCCATATAACCCGACTAGGATGTGGTCACTGTTACATTTATCTTCTTTGAAGCTGTGAGACAATACTCACACACAAGCTACCGAAGGGAGAAAGGGAGATGCATTTGGCTCACAGTTCCAGAGGGGATGTCGTCCACTGTGGTGGGAATCGCACAGCAGAAGGCACGGCTGGAAGCAGAAGCAGGAAGGAGGCTCGGGTCACGGCAACCAACATGAAGGCACAGAGAGCAAGAGCAAACTGAGAGGAAACAGGGCTGAGCTACCAAACCTCAAGGCCCACCCCCTGCCACCTGCCTTCCTCCAGCAAGTCTCCACCTCCCAACAGTGCCACGACCTTCCCAGACATTACCATCAGCTAAGGATGCAAGCACGAGATCCTGGGGGAGAGCTCACATCCAAACCATGACGGATGGAGGCGGGGCCTTCAGGAGGCAGCTAAGGTTTCATAAGGTCACAAACGGCAAGGCTATGAACCAATGGGATTCATGCCTGCGTAAGAAGCATCACTTTCAGGGTGCTCAAGGAAAAACATATTTGAGCCCTGAACTGTCTGAGAATTCGGAAGAAGGCCAGAACCTGATCTTGGACTTCCTAGCCCCTGAGAATTGCAAGAAAAGTCATTTCCACAGACAAAGCCGCTCACAGTGGCCCAGCAACTAGGACACAGTCCCAGGTTGTATCTTAGTGCACAGAATGGGGGCAGAGGGAGTCCTGCTTCCTCCCCAGACCTCTGCCTCCCAGAACATACCCAGATCACTAGGGCCCCCCAAAAAGCAACGCAGACGACTCTGAAATTCAAATCAGCCTGTGGACTGCAGCCTCTGATTTTAATGATTCTAATTTATCTGCAGCCTAATCAATAATAAATCAAACTAAGTAGGAGTAGAACAACTTTCCCTCTGGCTGCGTCATGTTTGGTTGGGAAAGACAACCTGCTTCAAAAGAAAAGGCTGTGTGATCCTTGGTCCATCTGCCTTACTGGGGACATGGGAAGGTGGAGGGAGGAGAGGGAGGAGGGTGCTCTGGGGAGAGCGCTGGGTGGCTTTCTTCCTCTAAAAGAAAGACATTCTCTACTTGCACCCATCAAGCTATGCTCAGTTTCAGGGGTACCATATATACCCCTTACTTAATCTCATTTTACGGGGCAGGAGTAAGGAAGGAGGTTTGCCATTGAGATGCTAGCAATGAGCACCCAGGCTCAGAGACTGGAGGCCGCCTACCCCTGAGTCCTCAACCCCTCCCAGGAAAAAATATCAGTTGTGTCTACCGACGACCTGTACCCTGAAAGACTCGACTTCAGGACCTGAAGGTTGTGGAGTCCCTGTTCTCTGCTAACATCAGGGCAGCTCTCCTGGAAACAGCACCTCTCTCTCTCTCTCTCTCTCTCTCTCTCTCTCTCTCTCTCTCTCTCTCTCTCATCTGTGTGTGTGTGTGTGTGTGTGTGTGTGTGTGTGTTACTCTGCTTCTCTCTTTCTATTCCTTCTCCTCTTTGGCCCCCCCTCTCCCTGTTATCTCTGACTTTAAGCTCTTTCTTCTGTTCTGGTTCCCTTGGTCTTCAACTCAAACAAACTTGTATTTCTTAAGTCTCTCTATTTCATATTGATTTCTCTTTATTGTTTTAAATTTTTGCATGTGCGTGCGTGTGCATGTGCGTGTGCGTGTGCGTGTTGGTGTGTGTGTGCGTGCGCGCGCAGATGCCAGAGGGCAGTGGAGTGTATGTTCCTGTAGA
This sequence comes from Typhlomys cinereus, assembly GCA_023101885.1. Classification (NCBI taxonomy): domain Eukaryota; kingdom Metazoa; phylum Chordata; class Mammalia; order Rodentia; family Platacanthomyidae; genus Typhlomys; species Typhlomys cinereus. Next base: position 1,516,328 of record JALPQD010000479.1, read on the forward strand.
GACTCAAGGGTGGCATCAGGAATCACCCTGGATTGTTCTACCTCCTTATTGTTTTGCTCTGGGGTTTCCCAGGCTCTGCTTCCCCAGGCCAGAATTACAGGCTCTTGCCATTTCCCTTGACATCTTTTACATGGGATCTGGGATCCGAACTCAGGTCCTTCTGCTTAGGCGGCAGAGGCTTTAACCCCTGTGCCATCTCTCCAGCCCAGTTTCCCTTTATCAACGGTCTCTATGTTATCTCCACACACTGCCAGGGTCACTTGCTCTGACCTCTCCACCCATAAACCTGCCAAATGGGACATACCAAGGGAGCCGCCCTGTGTCCGCAGAGGCAGAGGGGGCATGGATGCAGCTACAGGGGTGCCAAGGACCGTCAGCACGCCCAGATGCCGTGAGAACGACCACAGATTCTACCCTCGAGACCTCCGGGAAGAGCTTGGTCCTGCAGACCCTTGATTTCTCTTTGCCAGCCCTGAGGACAGAACAAATCTCTGCTGTTGGCAACCACCCGCTTGGTTCTTGGCTTCTCTAAAAGAGCGACACGATCCTGGCAGAAGTCAATGGAGGGAACAACCGCCTTTCTCTGCAGGGAAGAGCCAGCACTCAGCGGCGAGAGTGAGAGGAGGTCCCTCTATTCTCCTTGGGGGTCTCCACTCACGTGGCCTTTTCCCTCTTCCTCCAACACACCAGGACCTTGACACCTGCTTCTCCTATCAGGAATGCTCCTTTAAGACCCTGATTTCTCTCAGGCCTGCCTAATCTCTCCCCATCCTGAAGCTCAGGGAAATTTGCGGAAGAGGGGGCGGTAAGATTGTAAGAGCACAAGGATGGGAGGAGTCATGATATACAAGATACTCCACACAAGTTAGGGCTGAAGCAATTATAACAGGACTCTGCATGATCTGCACAATAACCAACATATCATTGACCCCTCAAAGTCTAGCATGGATCACAGGCACTAGGATCCTTAGAAGCAAGGGATTAACAGTCACAATAGTGTTCCTATACTTAAGGGGAACACAAGAAAGAGTTCTAGGAAATGCCACTGAGTCCTTATACCTCATCAGAGAGGAGGACCCAGAGGAAAGTTTGATATACTCATTAAAGGATGCTTCAGAGATGAGGAGAGGGGGCACTGGGCAAAAGGGAGGGAGGGGGGAAAGGAAGGGACAAAGTGAGGAGGGAACAGGGAGGTCCAGGGAGGGGTGGAGGGAAGGAGGGGACAGGGGTTCCTATTATGTTTGTATGAGCAGAAAAAAAAAAGACCCTGATTCCTCCTCCTCCTCCTCCTCCTCCTCCTCCTCTTCCTCTTCCTCCTTCTCCTCCTCCTTCTCCTTCTCCTCCTCCTCCCTCTCTTCCTCCTCCCTCTCCTTCCTCCCTCTCTTCCTCCTCCTATTTATTCCGCTTCCTCTCCTCCTTCTCTTCCTCCCCCTTTTCCTTCTCTTCCTCCTCCTCTTTCTCCTCCTACTCTCTCTTCCTCCCCCTCTTTTCCTCCTTTCTTCTTCTTCCTCTTCCTTTTCTTCCCCTCTTCCTCCTCCTGCCCCTCTTCCTCCCCCTCCTCCTACTCCCTCTCTTCCTCCCCCTCCTCCTCCTCCTGCTCTCCCTCTTCCATGCCTCTATTCAACTTCAGTCCTCAGAGCTGTTCCGTGGACCACCAGCCCCCCCTTTTTCCCTCTTCAGCCCCAACGACCAGGAACTGAAAGATCTTGCTCACCGCTTGATCGCATCTTTGTTCCTCCCCATGGGACACTTGGTCCTTGGAGGAGCTCAAATATGGTGCCTCTTTGCTTGCGTCCTTTAAAACAGGGCACATCATGAAAGCTCAGTGAATACCCACACTGGATAAGAGGGAAGAGTGAGTCGGTTCTGCATTCTTAATTCTACTCTGCCTGGGCCCTTTGACAATCTTATTAATGTAAGGAACTTCTCTGGGGCTCAGTTTCCTCTCCTGTCACATGAGGACAATGACGGGCGACATCTACAGCACTTTCCTGCTCATGGATCATCTCCGCCGTCAACTTCGTGAGATGTAGAACCACCTGGAAGACGGGCCTCTGGGCTGTGAGGGGCTCATCGTCTTGATTAGGCTAAAGTGGGAAGACTCAACCACTGTGGGTGGCACAATCCCCAGGACTGCACAAAAAGGAAAATGTGAGCATTCCTCACTCTCTGCTTCTTGATTGTGGGTGCGATATGTGACCAGCTGCTTCAAGCTACTGCGTGGTGACTGCCCCACCAGGATGGGGCGACCTGCATCTGTGAGCCCAAATAAGTCCGTCCTTCCTTAAATGACTTTTTATCAGAATACTTCATCACAGCAATAGGAAAAGGAACTAAGACATCACCTTCGTGCCCGGGCTGGCCTAAGTACCCCAAAGGCATTCATTCACAGACAACACAGAAACATACTGCTGGAGGTCCAATTATCACAGCCGAGTTGTAGCGGAAGAAAGAGCCGGAGAAGCCGAGAAAGTTTTCCAGCTTCCTTATGCTACACTAGGATGTGACCTGTCTTCCTCCACATCCAGCAACCATGAGTTCTTCCGGCAATGCCCCCAGGGATGATCCTTTTGGCGACCTTGAGCACAAAACAGCTCATGAGATCAGTTGCAAAAAGAACTGATGTAAGGCCCAAAGAGACAAACAGAACTGAATTGAAATTCACTTGCAAGGAAGCAGCTGGTAAGTTTCCAGAGAGAGGTCCAAGCCACCAGGAGAGGGCAGATGCTCTTTTCAGAACAGTTAAAAGGAAGTTACTTGGACCGTTTGTGCCAGGTCCACAACTGGAGGGATAAGTGGGGATCTCACTGTCTTGTTGAGTAGTTAGCTTGACAGTGCAAGTTTATTTTCTTGAGACTGGTCATTGGGGTAGAGCTGCATGGGCCATGAGGTTCCAAAGGTTTGCATAAGGCACCATGAGTCACCAGTGTTGAAGTGTGGGAATCGTGCTTTTATTTTTGGCCAGTTGTATCTACCTTCACCCCCAAAAGATCAAGAAGATCAAATCATTGAGAAGAGAGAAAGACCATCTTCTGGCAAGAAGCAGTAAGTGACTCCGACTGGTACCTCTGAGCCGCCACAGAGCGAAGTGATGCAGCCCCCACCGAAGTCACTGGAAGGACCTCTGGAGGGACTACAAGGCATAGAAGACCTGAGAGGCATTTTGGAGAAGGGAGGAGTGTTTAGCATAAGACTGTGACCCCATTTGGGGATGGAGAGGTCCTCAGGTGTGATGCTGATGTGATGAATGATATTCCTAATATGATAGATACTTTCTGAGACTTAGTGGTCTGTCATTTAGTTGTCCCAGCTGATGATGTCTGCTGAATTTAGAAATAAGCCAATTTGCCCCTGAGGGAAGAAGGGTCTGAAAATGCAAAGCAGAAGAAGAAGCTTCACTAGATTAGGGCTGGAGAGATGGCTCAGGAGTTAAGACTCTGTCTTGCAAGCAAAAGGTCCTGAGTTCATATCCTTGGTCCCACGTAAAAACACCAGGTAGAAACAACAGAGGCCTGCACATCCAGCTCTGGTGGGCGGAGCCTGGGAAATCCCGGAGCAAACCAAAAAGGAGGTAGAAGCAATCGAGGATGATTCCTGAAGTCATCCTTGGTGCTTCACAGGGACATACAGTGCCCTCTGATACAACACACACACACACACACACACACACACACACAAATAATTAAAGAAAAAGAAACTTCACTAGAAAGACAGAAGCCAGCCATGGCCACGCCCATTAGAGCAGTGACCCCTGGGAGTTGGGCAGTGGGAAGACAAAGCAGCAGCAGGCCTGGCTCTGTGGAAAGATGCTCTGTGCTTTGTTTTTCTGGAAGGCTCTGTGAAGCAGGAGAGTCGTGCCAAGGTAGGAGAGAGATTTAGATATGATCCCTTAGTGTGTACCAGGTGTCCAGGATGCCCTGGGCTCCTGCGGAGTCCGAGACTCACAGGAGGAGTCCGGGGCAGGTTTTAAGAAGAGGGTCAGACCAGGCAGCGTTTAGTCAAGCCTGCGGATGCATATGCAGAATCACAGAGGCCGCCCTGAAACGGTGTCCACTGGTTGTGGTGGTACATGCGGGCTAGGGAGTGCTGAGGACAGGCGGATCAGGAGTTCAAAGCCAGCCTGGGATACACACTGGGGACAGCAAGATAGCTTGGTAGATAATGGTGTTTGTTCAAAGACTTGGTGACCCAAGTTCAATTCCTGGAAGCCCACACAGTGGGAGAAGAAAACTGACTGCCAAATAAATAGATAGATAGATAGATAAATAGATAGATAGATAGATAGATAGATAGATAAATTGAGCCGAATTGGATTTCTATTTGCTCAGAGCCCAAAGAATTAATCTTGACAGAAAATTAGGATATTTGAAAAGATATTTTTATGACAAACAAGAAAAGATTTGCCTGGTGGGGCACAGGTGAGGGGGAGGACACAGGACTTAGCAAGATATCCCTCAATTGGAATGATTTTAAATCCAGGAGTTACGTATCCAGGTTCAGTGCTATAGCAGAGCTCTTTCCCATCATGCCTTGGGCACTGGTTGGGGAATTGGGATTTTATCATGGACAGGTGGGTTGGGGGAGGGGGATCAAGCAGTCATTTCCTGGAGCTCGGCAGTGGCTGAGTGTTTCATAAGATCTGGTTCGATCCGTTTTATTGCTGCCACGGGTTACAGTCTCGGTGACTGCCCTTGCAGGTTTTTAGGAGAACCAGTTTCGCCAGGCAAAGTAGGCCAGGATGAGGTGCTCATCAGAGCCTGGTAGAATTTTCTTTTGTGGCATTACTAATTCTTTCATTTTTGGTTACGCCTTGTTGGGTGCTGAACTACATGTAGGAACCAAATATTCTTTTCTTTAAACTTTATGTACTTTGTGTGTGTGTGTGTGTGTGTGTGTGTGTGTGTGTGTGCACTGTGTGTCCCTGTGGAGGACCAAGAGTGACTACTGGAATCACTCTAAATTGCTTCTAACTCCTTCTTGCTTCCCAGACTCCACCCACCAGGACTGGAAGTGCAGGCTGCCGCCATTTCTACCTGGCACTTTTTATGTGGGACCTGGGATCTGAATTCAGGACCTTCAGCTTGCAAGGCAATCTTAACCCCTGAGCCATCTCTCCAGCCCGATTTTAATATTTTTTGGAAGAAGAAATCAAAGTTTATTTTGACTCACAGTTTGAAAGACTGCTGTCTATCGTGGAGTTTTAGCTTTGATATCACATTCAGTTTGGTGTTATATGGGATATGTGATGAGGGAGGGTGGGTTTGCCAGAGTAAGGTGAATAGAGTTCACCTCCCACCGGACAGGCAGGCTGAGGGTCACCTCCCCTGAGCTGTGAGGATCAGGCAACAGCTTGAATCACTTTAGATATATCTTAGACAAAAACAAACATGTTTAAATAAATCCTGATTTTGTTAAGACTCCTTTTCTTAACCATTAAACCTCTTTGACAAATAATAATAGAAAACACATAAATTACTTGGGTAAACAATTAAATTATTGCTTTTTAAGCCAGTTGTTACAAATGTTACCAAGAACAGATCAATATGTCAAGAGAACCTCATTGTCTGAAAGAGAAGACTAAGGTTAGGTGTATATGGCGGTGGCCTGCAGTTCTGGCCCTGGAAAGCAATCCTGGGAAACCCCAGAGCAAAGTAAAGAGGAGAAGGAATCCAGGGTGATTCTCAAAATCATCCTTGGGCCTCTACAGGCACACACAGTGCCCACACACATACACACACGCTCGCGCACACAACGTACATGCAAAAAATTAAAAATAAAGAGAAAACTAAACCTTAGTTTTCTACTGAATCTTGGCCAGAGGGATTTTAACAAGTGTTCAAACATTTACCTGTCTCCTCCTTTCATATCATCAGATGGGACAGCATAATAAGCAAATTTCTCAAACTCTTAAAGGAACTGAAGCCACATGATATAAATGACTCAAGGGAATAAGGATCCCAGTTTACACACGGCTAAACTCTTGGTTCCCATTTGTTGCTGATCTCAGGCAGACCTCCTGACGCCTCACTTTTTAAAAGGCTTCTTCACATAGTTTCATTTTGGTTTGGTTTTCCAACTCCCACGAGTCTTGGAGTTACAGAAGACTGCATTCCAGCATGGGCTGTGCATGATAAAAAAGGCTCACTCAGGCAAAAACAGGGAGAGGGGACCCAGAGAGAACCAGCAGCCTTCATATTTAACCCCTGAGGTTGTGGTTGCAAATACAAACACATCTAGTTTCCCAAAACACTGCAGGAACAATGCATGGGGACTTTTTCCTGGAGAACCAACTGATAGGGAGACAGAGAAGCAGGAAGGGAAAGACAAAGGAGGAAGAAGAGGAGAAGGAGGAAGAGAAAGAGAGGGGAGGAGAGGAAACGAGAAAAAAGAGAAGGGAAGAGGAAGGAAGGGAAAGGAAAGGGAAGGAGGCAGAGATAGAATCCATGGCACAGGCTATAGGAGACTGGCTGTTGGGTCAGTGATGTCACACTGGACCCCTGTACACTTGTAAAGGTTGTGACAGAACAGGTCAAGCTGGAAATGTAGTTAGAGCTCAACGTGATGGGGAAGGTCTGTATTTCTAGTCCAGCAGTGTGTGCAAGAGCAAGGCGGGGAGGGGGCGGGGCTGGAGAGATGGCTCAGGGGCGAAGTCTTTGCCTCACAAGCAGAAAGACAAGTTCGGATCCCACATCCCATGGAAAAAATACTGGATGGAAATGGCAGCAGCCTGCACTTCCAGCCCTGGAAGGCAGATCCTGGGAAGTCCCAGAGCAAAGTCAAAAGGAGGTTCAACAATGCAGGCTGATTCCTAAGTCACCCTTGGGCCTCCACAGGCACATAGTGCTCTCTTCCACACACACACACACACCACACACACACACACACACACACACACACACACAAAAGGAGCTATGTGGTAGGTAACATAGTAAAAGAAGATAAAGTATAGGCATTTGTTTTTGAAGGGTCTTAGGATTAAGCTTAGACAAATTTCTTGAGCCATTGAGAGAGAAGGGAGGTTGCAAGACCTATTGGAGGTCCTATCAGCACGGCATCAATCAAAGACCCCCTTTGTTCACAAGGAACCCAAGCTATGCTCTACCTAAGCCATCCCCAGGAACAGAAGGCCTATGGCTTGTCAAGTGAAGCCCATCTAGGTTCTCTTCGAACTCAGACACCTGAGGCCTGACTAGTCAGTAGTCGAGGGGAGACTAACACGGAACATGGATGAGACTTGGGGGGGGGGTTAGAACAAGGGGAAGCAAAAGCACCTTAATTTTCAGGTCAGATCAGGAGGAAGAGAGGCAGCCACCGAGGCACTGGGGATGGGGAAATGTAGCTAAGGAAGTGGACGGCAGCAGGCATCGCCTCTCCCTACCCCTCCCCCCAGCTCCAGGGAGAGAAAGTGGAACAGGGAATCCTCACAAACAAACGCCAGAGCAGAGAAGGAGGGCACGGAGGAAGGTCCCATTTGTGGTTCACAGAGGGTCCCCAGTTCAGAGAAATGAAGGAGTCCCCTGAATCTCCCTGGTACTGGTCACTAAAATGTCACACAAAATGGGGTACAGCTGGCAGATGATGCAGCAATCAAAAGATTTGACCCAAGGCACAAAAGCACAAAGAATTTGTTGGCATGCACTGTAAGGAAGTGGGGGAAAGGGGACCTCTGAGAACAGTGGGCGTTCTTCCCAAACAGAAGGATTTACTTGGTCTTATCACACAGATCGCCACGTGGAACAGATATCCAGAGAGACAGTCAGGCATCGCACTATTTTGTTCTGTTTTGTTCTGTCTTTCTTAAGAAAAACTTAAGGCAGTCACCTGCTTTGGCCGACAGAATACGGCAGACGGGGTGCTGTGTGCATCCTAAGACTAGACCTTAGTTGGCCTGCCCCAGTTCTAGCAGGCCTGGCCCAGCATGAGGGAGTTAGCAATGTTGTGTCAGAGGATGAGGATGGTGGTTCATACCCCAGATGGCCCCTGCCAACATACAGCCAACTCCTGACAGAGCCACCCGCAAGGGAACCAGGAGCCACAGACATACAAGACTAGCAGAGATGGGAGGAAATGAACACTGGGGCGGTGGGAGGGAGGGGATCCAGGCCAGCACCAAGCAGTGGCTGTGGCTTTCAGTCACTAACTTTTGGGGTAACTTGTTACACAGCAAAGCCTAACGATAGTGCCACCCGTTGCCATTGGCCTGGCTGCTGCCAGTGTCTGCTCGGAAGGGTCGCACAGAGACATGGAATGCATGTGCTGCCCCTCCCCCACTCTCACTATGAACTCCGGAAACACAGCCTGAGCATTTGGAATTTCCCCAGGAATCTCACACTGGGAACAGAGAGGGACTTCAAACTGAAATTCTGTCAGATTTGTTGGGGGTCCGAGGAGGAATTTGTCCATCAAAAGAGATTTCATACCGCTCTGACGAAGCAGGAGTGACATGGAGCTGAGGCAATGAGGGACAGTAGTGGGCGGAACCAACCTTGACCAGAAGCGCAGAGCTCTGGCCCTCTACATAAATCCAGATTCTCCATCAAAACTGCAGGGAGATACACTTAGACACTGGACACTGTCTCCTCATGTGGCCATTGAATATTGAATAGCTGTCTGCTTTTCACTATTCATTTAATATTTTGTTGATTTGTTAAGTAAGAGCAGGTGACCGAACTGAGACACAGACATACTGGCCATCAAATGGGCTTTCACCACCCATGGGCGGCCTATCTGGATCTCTGTACTAGCCCTGGTCATGGCAGCAGACCCCTGGACTTGTTGCTTCTACGATTCCGAGCAACCCTGAGACAGCTTTGCTGCCTCCTTCCCTCACTACAGTGTGCTCCCTGTGCTGTGCTCCCTGTGCTGTGCTCCGTGCTCCCTGCTCTGTGCTCCGTGCTCCCTGTGCTGTGCTCCCTGTGCTATGCTCCGCTCCCTGTGCTGTGCTCCCTCCTCTGTGCTCTGTGCTCCCTGTGCTGTGCTCCCTATGCCGTGCTCCCTGCTCCGTGCTCCGTGCTCCGCTCCCTGCTCCGTGCTCTGTGCTCCCTGTGCTGTGCTCCCTGCTCTGTGCTTCATGCTCCCTGTGCTGTGCTCCCTGTGCTGTGCTCCTTGCTCCGTGCTCCCTGTGCTATGCTCCCTGTGCTGTGCTTCCTGCTATGCTCCCTGTGCTGTGCTCTCTGTGCTGTGCTCCCTGCTCCGTGCTCCCTGTGCTGTGCTCCCTGCTCCGTGCTCCCTGTGCTGTGCTCTCTGCTCCGTGCTCCCTGTGCTGTGCTCCTTGCTTCGTGCTCCCTGTGCTGTGCTCCTTGCTATGCTCCCTGTGCTCCCTGTGCTGTGCTCCCTGCTCCGTGCTCCCTGTGCTGTGCTCCCTGTGCTGTGCTCTCTGCTCCGTGCTCCCTGTGCTGTGCTCCCTGTGCTGTGCTCCCTGCTCCGTGCTCCCTGCTCCGTGTTCCCTGTGCGGTCACCGCCATGTACTTCCTGTCCTATGCTCCCTGAGGTGTGTTCCCTGTGCTGTATTCATCGTGACATTGTTTGCAGGAGCAAAAATTGGAACTAACCTGTGTATCCACTTAGAAGGGAACTATTAAATAAATGATGACGTCGCCATACAATGGAATTCTGTACCAGTCTTAAAATGAGCGGATTAAAGTTGCATGGATCATGAATAAAATATCATATTGATATAAAAAGCAAATTGTTGAGAGTTAGGCACTCAGTTTGCACAAAATGTGAAAACCCCAAAAGAATTCTGGGTATGTATATAAAAAGCACAAAACTATGCACTGGAGGGGGATTGTTAGCCGATGTCAGAATAGGGAGGAGGAAAGTTGGTTCTCTTTCCATCATGTGGACTTCAGGGTTTGAACCCAGGTCACCAAGCTTGCACACAAGCATCTTTATCTGCTGAACTATCGTGTTAGCCCAAACCTTCTTATCTTGGTATATTTTGAATGGACCAAATCACAAGACAAGGTTTCCCCCGCCGAGCATTAGCATGTGCCGTGTGATGCAGCCATTTGGAGTTGGGTGTTTAACATGGTTTTTTGAAGGCAGCATTTTTTCCAATCACTAATTAAGATGCAGATGTGAAGCTCTTAACAGGGGTCTAGTAGAAAATAGGAGCTCCAAGCATGAATGAAGCTCCTTTTCTGCTACTCTTTGTACATTAGCTTGAAGAAGTCTATCAGCTCTCCTCCTGAGATATCAAAATATTTATTAAAAGTATGTGTTATATCCAGGCCTGGTTGCACACACCTGTGATTCCAGAATTTGGTTGCACACACCTGTGATTCCAGAATTTGGGAGATGGAGACAGGAGGATCCGGAATTCAAGGCCAGCCTGGGCTATATGAGACCAAAGGAAACAATTATGTGTTGCAGAGCCTTGTGTGTGTGTGTGTGTGTGTGTGTGTGTGTGAAAGCACTCAAGTTTGTGTGCCTGCGGAGGCCCAAAGGTGAGATCAGGAATCATCCTGATTGCTCCCCCTCCACATTGCTTTGCTCCGAGGCTTTCCTTCCAGGACTAGCATGACAAACCACTACCATTTCTAACTGACATTTTTATGTGGGATGGAGGAATTCAAACTCAGGTTCTACCATTTGTGAGACAAAGACTTTAACCCTGGAGTCACCCCTCCAGCCCAAGGCTCCTGATTTTGCATGCTCAGAAAGATATAGAGTCACCAGTCCCAAGTCACACAGCTAACCATGTCATAACTAAGCCTGTGTCTTTGACCTGCCCACTGCTAAAACTCATCCTGACTTTCTAAGCATAAAGGTCATTGTGAATTTTCTTCTCTTATAAAAGAATACAGAAATGAGAGAAGCAGATGGTTTTCTGGGCTCCCCGGGCAGAACTAATCTCGCTCCTCCCTGGGTTTCCACAGGCCTTTGTGCCTCTCTCCACTGCAGCTCTTAACATATTGTTTTACAGCTGGAGTTGGGATTCGGGTTAAAGTCAGTGAGCCCCATGCCGTCCCTGGTGCACCTTCCAGGGCTGCATGATGAACGGTGCTGTGTGCTGGGGCTGCAGGGTGAGTCTGGAAACTGCTACTTGTGACACTCCCGCCTCGCAGAGAGAATAGAACTGGGAAGAGACCGTGCAAGGTCCTCTGCAGTCACCGCACAGGGCTTAAGCCCGGGGTGTGGTGTCAGGGCTAGGTGGCTTCTGGACTTTTCTCTGCCCACATGTTCTTATCTGTAGAACGGGGTAAAGGAGGGACCTTCTGCATAGCGTAGAAGGTGAGGTGTGGTACAGTTTGCCTGCATGTTACCAGTAAATCCACAACCGAAGAGCTTAGGGGGAAACAGGGGTTTTATTCTAGACTTACAGCTGTCCAGCTACACTTCTTAGTCCCGCTTAGACCAGAGAGCTCAAACCAACACAGGAGCCGAGAGAAATGGACACACCATATCCGCAGGATTGCTTAGAGAGAGAGACTGCAAGTCTGCCCAAACATGCTGAAGATTGCCAACTTGCTGAACCAGCTTCTCCTATCCTATTCTGCCTGGGGCATAGTCCCACCCACCATGGACTGGGTCTTCCCACATCAATCAGAAATCTCCTGCAGGCTTACACGGGACGCGTCTCATTATTAGTTCTCCACCGATGTGCCCAGAGCTCAGCCTTCCATTGACAGGTTGACATCTGTACATCTAACGAGCGCCAGATGCATGAGCACATTCCAAGTCCCCACCATAGTGAAAGGACACATCACCTGTTAGCTGTAGAGGCCCCGTTCTGGTGAATAACTGGGGAGTCCAAACCCACAGAAAGAGGAAATTGACTGGTGGATGCCAGGCGCTTGGGCAGGGGTAGGGATAGTAGTCATCGAGTGGACACAAGGCTTCCTGTGCTAATCCACGCAGAGTTGCTGAATCACTCAGCTTAAAAATGACCATTTATAGAACACGAATGTCACCTCGATGAGAAAAGTTCATGAAAACCGATCCATGTCTGGGAGGTGGCTCGGCCGATGAAGAGCTTGCTGCGCAAACTCCAGGACCTAAGTTCGATCCCCAGCACCCACGGGGCACAGCTGCGTGCCCGAAGCCCCAGCATTGGAGAGCTGAAGCAGGAGGACCAGGAGGCTTGAGGGCCAGCGAGTCTGGCTGAATCGCCAAGCTACAGGTTCAGTGAGAGACCCTGACTCAAAAAGCAAGACGGAGAGCGATTGAGGAAGACATCCGAGCGCAACCTCTGGCCTCCCCACAGACGCTCAGTGTGATGGTTAGAATGGGAGTTGTCCCCCACACGCTCGTGTGCTTGAATCCTTAGCTGGTGTTTGGGAAAGTCGTAGAAACTCTAGGGGGCGGAGCCTTGCTCGAGGAAGGCATGTCCCAGGCGGCAGGCCTCGAGGTTGGTTAGCCCTGCTCTGTTTCCCTAGGGGTCTCCTCTTGCAATCGGCAGCTTACAATCTCAGTCTCTGTGACGGACATGACGAGGCCTCCGCCAGCTTCTGCCGGCCAGCCATGCTTTTTCCATTCTAATGGACTGTATCTCCCCTCTGAGCCATAAATCAAATAAATCTCCCTTTTCTCCCCTTAAGTTGCCTAAGTCTGAGTGCTGACTCACAGCGGCAGAAAGAGTAACTGCCACGCTTGTGCATCTACACACATGTGCACGCAAGCACATGAGAATACACCTAACATGTACACACACTAAAATAAGCTCGCTGACTGGCACCCCCATCACCCTTCAGCATGACTTAGTCAAATCCATTGTGTCATTTATTAAGAGCTGATGACAGTGATATACCCTGACCACAGTCGCATGTGGTAGTGGGATTGGATAATTATGTAACTTCTGCCATTCATGTGAAGTGCTTGCATATGCACATGTTCAAGAGACATCGGGCTAGAGTGGAGGCACATGGAGGGCTACAGTGGTGGGCACGTGGCAGTGACCGTCCCCATCTTTCATGAGCCAAGACCAGAGGAAGACTGTATTTCTCACCCCGAGACTCAGAGAACATATGGAAGAGGGGGCAGTGAGATTGTAAAAGCCTGAAGTGGGACAGGGGTGGGCCAGACAGTATCTCCTGGACATGACAGAGCTGTGATGGCCAGTGATTTCACGGCAGGTAGTCTATGCTTCACAAGAACGGCACAGGAACGGCCCATCAGCATCTCACCATGGATGAGAAAAGATCTCACGCCTCCCTGAGAGACCGATGAGGACTAACGCTGATGGGGAAGAAAAGGAGGACGCTTTTCTTAGTGGTCTACCCACGGATCTATGCTACTTGCTGGATCATGAATCATGTCAGGCATATATATCATCCAGACAAACCAGATGAAACACAATGGGCCACACACGTGAGAAGACTTGAAAATAGAAGGGAGCCTGGCAGGGGATATAAAGGGTTATAAGAGGAAAAGGAAGGGGATGGAATTGGGTATTGAGTAAAAATGTCATAAATTCATGCATGCAACACTAAAAATTATACATATATATAACATACATATTAATGACTATGTTCTCTATCACATATAGGTGGAGGGAAAAGTAAAGATGAAGCAGGCAAGTTGGTTCAGCAGATATAAGCCCTTGCTGAGCCTGATAACTTGAGGTGAATCCCCGGAACACATGCAAAGTTAGGAGAAGAGACCCAACCCCACAAAGTGGTCCTCCAGCTCCGCAGACACATCATGGCACACACACATAAAATAAAAGCAAATTTTGGGGCTGGAGAGGTGGCTCAGGGGTTAAGCCTCCGCCTTGCAGGCGGACGGTCCTGAGTTCGGATCCCAGATCCCACGTATAGACGCCAGGCGGAAGCGGGGGCGGCCTGTGCTTCTGGTCCTGGTAGGGCGGAGCCTATGAATCCCGGGGCAGGAGGAGGTGGAGGCGTCCATGGTGGTTCGCGAATTCGTCCGTGGTTCTACACATACACAGACACACACACACACACACACACACACGCGTGCGCACATACACGCATATGCACACAGTTGAATAAATAATAATAATAAAAAATTTTTAATTAAATAAAAAAATAATAAAAGCAAATTTTTAATTAAATATAAGGGCTGGAGAGATGGCTCAGTGGTTAAGACTCTGCCTCACAAGCAAAAGGTCCTGGGTCCATATCCCAGGTCCCACATAAAAATGCCAGGAGGAAATGGTGGCAGCCTGCACTTCCATCCCTGGTGAGCAGAGCCTGGGAAATCCCAGAGTGAAGCAAAAAGGAGGTATAAGCAATCCACGATGATTCCTAGAGTCACCCTTGGGCCTCCACAGGGATACACAGTGCCCTCTGATACACACACACGCGCACACACACGCACAATGAATAAAGTTCTAAAAAAAATTTTAAAAATTAAATATAAGCCAGACATGGTGGCATGTGTCAATAATCCAGCACTCAGGGGGAGGACTATTAAAAGTTCAAGGCCAGCCTGACTAGTTAGGGAGTTTGGAGCCTGCTAGGGCTACACGCTGATATTCTACCTGAAACAACAGTGTTTTTCCAGAATGGTCCAGCTGGGATCCACTGGAAATTCCACAAGTCACAATTTATCGCATTCAGTGTTTTATAAATGTCCAGTGTGTAACTTAGCAAATATTTGGACTACGCCTGTCAGGCCCAACCTCTAAGTGAGGAGATCTCTCTCTGCCTTGATCAGACACCAGGAAATGAATCGCCTTTAGTCACAGCTGCTATTTTGACAATGCCTTTGACGAAAGTTGTGTCAGACAGAAATGTGTCGCTTGCCTCCATCCTCTGCAACGTGTTCAGTTTGGTTTGGAAAGAGTCGCCAAGGAACTTCTATGACACCTGTTCTAGCCTGGGGGAGGGAAATCACTTTAAGAGACGTGTCTACACGCTGCCCTCCTGTGATGTGATCAAATCGAAGCAGGAGGAGGAGGAGGAGAAGGAAGTAAAAACACATGGGGAGCTTTGTAAGCTCTAACTCACAAAAACCAACCCAAAAGAAAAAAAAAAAGACAGAAATATGGCAAACAGAGAAGCAGATGCACTTTCTCTAAATTATGATGAACTGAACCCAAATCCCCCTCGACTCATTTTGTAATGGCTATCCAAACAGATGTCTTAGTCTTCAGAAAAATCACTGAAAAATGGATCACAAATCCTCTTAGGCCCAAACTCCCTGCCACCATGCCAGTGCCAAAATATTAAAACCACCACAGCAGGAAATGTGCCTGGATGTACCACTATGGGACTTTCCCCAGCTACCCACTAGGAAACAAGCCAGGAAGTTAACTTGTGTTGGCTCACTCAGTCCTTAAAATAACTCTGTGAGATAGTACTAGTTAGGGATTTTTTCTTAAAAATATGCAAATGCATTAAACTCTTCATTACTGTAACAAAATGCTTGAGCTAAGCAGCTTATGAGGAGGAAGGATCCATTTTGGCTCACGGTTTCCAGGGTGTTGGTCCATTGTTGGTTGGTTCTGCTGTTTTAGAGCTGTGTGTGAAGCTGTGCAGCATGATGGGAATGGAAGAGAAGAAACCACTCACCTCATGGCGGCTAGCAGGGAGAGAGAAGAAAGGTCAGAGTCCCAATGTCACCTTCAAGATACATCCCCAGTGGCCTTTCTTCCAGCAAACCAAACCTCCTAAGGCACTACCACCTCCTCTCACCAGCCCCAAGGACTAGAGACCAGTACCTTCAACACTCAGCCTTTGAGGGCTACCTATCCCAACTACAGTCACAGGAAAACCAGCTCAGAGGGCTTGGTGGAGCATAACATGAGTGAGTTCACGGGCTTGATAGGCAGCACTGAAGAGAGAAAGAAAAAAAAGGAGGGAAGAAGGGAGAGATGGAGGGAGGGGAGAAGAAAGGAGAGAAAGAAGAAGGAAAGAGAGAAGAAGAGAGAAGAAAGAAAAGAGAAGAGAAAAAGAAAAAGAAAAAGAAAGAAGAAAGAAAGAAAGAAAAGAGAAAGAAGAGAAAAAGAAATAAACGAGAAGAAAGAAAGAAGAAAGAGAGAAGAAGAAGAAAGAAAGAAAGAAAGAAAGAAAGAAAGAGAAGACAGAAAGAGAAAGAGAAAGAAAAAGAAAGACAGAGGAGAAAGAGAGAAAAGAAGGAGGGAAGGGAGGGATGGAGGAAGAGTGGGGAGAGGGAGAATAGAAGAGATGGAATGAGGAGTAAAGAAAGAGGGAGGGAGGGAAGGAAAGGAGGAAAGAGAAAGGAAAGGAAAGAAGAGGAGAGAAAGCGAGGAGGAGGGGAGGGGAGGAAGAGGAGGGGAGTGAGAGACTCAAAGGTGACAGAGGACTGGCCACTTGTGTTATAGCCTATATCAAATAACACAAGGCCCATGCTTCATGACTGACAGCTGCTGCTCTGAAGTTCTTCATTTTTGAACAAGGGCCTTAGCATTTTAATATCACACTGGGTCCTGTAGCTCTGTGGTCAGTCCTGCTGAGGCCACAGTACGGAGGGTAGGCCCGCTCCCGTCTCACGTGTCCTCTACCCCCAGGCACCACAGCAGACACTGTGGTTGCTGGTCTCTCCATTGCCCCAAAGAAACAGGCTGGGGGAGGATTACAGGAGACAGAGGGGCGCAGTGGGGACTTAGAATGTCTGGCCATTGACAGACTGATGGGCACTCTGGAGGGACTCACGGACAGCCAAGGTATATGATTCCTGGGTGTGAGAGTTAAGCCTGGGTGTCAACTTGACATACCTGTATTAACTAAGATCAACTGAGACCATACCTGAGATCACCTGAAAGGATTATGCCTGTCCTAGATCCCATCGGAACCTCCATAGATCTCATAGGAACCTCCCAGGAATGGACCATATAAAAGGAACCGCAGAATGTAAGAGCAGAGACATTCCAGGAATGCTCCAGCCATGTGGAGGTCTGCTGTGACTTACCCTGCCGCCTGCCTGCCAGCTTCAGCCATGATACTTCCATCGCTGTGAAAGACTCTACTTCCCCTCTGGAACTGTAAGTTGAATAAATCTCCCTTTCTCCCATAAGTTGTTTGACTTTGGGTGCTCTCTCACAGCAATAGTCAAGAATAACCGTTATACTGGGTTAAGGTGAGTTTTTACCATTTTATCATGTTAATGATCTCTTCTGGCACATGAACACTACAGAAAATTCAAATGCTGGGCTGGAGAGATGGTTCAGGGGTTAAGACTCTGCCTCATGAGCAGAAGGACCTAAGCTAGGATTCCATGTCCCGCACAAATATACCAGGAGGAAATGACAGCAGCCTGCACTTCTGGCCCTGGTGGATAGAGCCTGAGAAATCCCAAAGCAAAGCAAAAAGAAAGTAGAAGCAATTCAGGATGATTCCAAAATCACCTTTGGTTCTCCACAGGCAAATATAGTGCCCTTTGATACACACACACACAACACACATACACACACACACACACACACACACACACACACACACACGGAAAATAATGAAAAGAAAAAAATTCAAATATATAATCCCCAAATAACCTTTTTGTGGACCCAGCCAAGCCCACCCATATCTACCAGCTGCTTCCCACAGCAGCAGCAGAATTGAGTGACTGTGACAGGAATATGTGGGCCAAGAAGCCTAAAATATTTGCACCCCTACAGAAAATGTTTGCCAGCCCTCATTCTACAGGTTTGATGAGTGAATGATTGTAAATGTGAATGAACTAAAGAGAGGGTATTTCCAGAATGCACTGCCAGTATGATATTGGCCCAAGGTCCCATGTAGAAATGCCAGGCAAAAACAGCAGTGTCCTACACTTCTGGCCCCAGTGGGCAGAGCCTGGGAAATCCCATAGTGAAACAAAAAGGAGGTAGAAGTAATCTAGGATGACTCCCAAAGTCATCCTTCGTCCTCTACAAGGACACAAAGACATACTGTGCCTTCACATACACAACAAATTTTTCCTTTCTGTGTCTGTAGCCTTCTGTAGTGTGAATTCACTGTTCTTCCTATCAAAAGTTCATTTACCTGGTGACTGGATCTGGCTGTCCTTTACTTTCTGCAGCTGATAGGACACAATACTGCTTATAGAGACTTGTTCTGGCCACCCCTTCCCCCACACCAGCCTATCTAAACACCCAGCCTCCGAGCACACTAACCTTGCTGTCTGTCCTTCCACCAGCAAGGACCTCGTTGATCTTCCTCCTCTCAGGCTTTCTTTTCTCCTTGATTTTCCTTCCTTCCTTCCATCTTTTCTTCCTACCCCTCTTCCTCTCCTCCTCCCTTCCTACCTGTTTCTTTTTCTCTTTCTTTCCTATCTTCAGTGGAATCCGAGTTTTAACTTTCCCCTTCTCTCCTCCCTCCCTCCCTCCCTCCCTGCCTTTCCCTGGTCCCTGCAGATTCCTTCTACGAAGGTCTTCAAAAGAAGGCAATACAGAGTGACAGCTTCCCGTTATAGACAGGGAACCCGAGGATAAACTGGCCAAATGCCCTCCTCTCCATGGTTTCCATGGTGACAAAATCTTGCTGTCTGATATTCTAGCACATCATTGCTGTCTCCTGTTCCTCGTCTTTCATCCCTGTAAGCACCAAGACATTGAAGACATTGACTTACTCACATGCACACACACACAATTTTATGAATAAATGAACATTAAATAGACACAATGAGGAGTGATAGAGACCAAAAAAAAGTTGTGATTTGATGAATACCTCCTGTGTGCCAAGCATTTCTACTAATCCTACCTCATTTCATAAGAAAGACCCTTCATGAAGTTTCCCATTTTGTAGGGGAAGAAAATTGAGGCCCACAAGGGAGGTAATACAGCCAGTGGCACGGCAAAGATCAGAACCCAGGTGTGATGGTTATTGGGACTTATTAACCTGACAAAAATCTAAAATCACCAGGAGATGGTCCTCTGACATGTCTGTGGGGATTGAGTATGATAACTGTGGCAGGAAGACCCATCCACTGTAAGTAGGACCAGCTCTGGCTGGATCCTGGACTCTATAGAGAAAGGGAACTAAACAGCAGCATACATTCATTGCCCTCTGCCTGCTGACTGTGAATGCAATATAACCACGTGCTTCCTGAATGTGGATACTATGTAACTTCCTGAATATGGATACTATGTAGCCTCCTGCCTGTGGATACAATATAACCAAGTGTTTCCTGACTGTGAATACAAGGTAACCACATGTTTTCCTGACCATTGATACAATGCAACCATACTTTCTGTCTGTGGATACAAAGTAACTATGTGCTTCCTGGCTGTGGATACAATGTAACCATTTGTTTCAGGCTTCTGTTGCTTTGACCACTTCACCGTGATGGACTGGGCCTTGAACTGTGAGTCAGAATAAACCCTTTCTCCCTGAAGTTGCTTTGGTCAAGACATTTTTATCACAGCCAGCAGGAAAAGGAACTCAGACACCAGGTGTTCTTGGAGTAAGTTCTCTTTATTCTATGACCCACAACACTCTAGTTCTGCACATGGCAAGGATACCCTCAAACTACAGGCCATTCCTCCTGAGACCTGGCGGCTCAGCTACCCCACACTGTACTTTTACAAGCACAAGCTACAGATCTGCACACTCCTCTTGTGTTCTGTTTCCTGCCACAGCCTCTGCTGATAAGACAACAAGGTAGTCTCATGGCCCTATATGAGAGACTTTAAGAGCTGCCCTAGAGGCACTGCATATGTGACTGCTGTGTCCCATGTGCATCAGATGGTGACAGAGAGATGAGACTATTTCTACATTCAGCGTTCTAATCTGTGGACAACTGAATGATTGAGCGCCAGACATATCACGCTGCTTTACAAAAACCTGAATTCCCTATTTGTGTACTCACGATATGAAGGCCTCTCATGGGGTAGGCTCCATGAGCACACAATGTGGACTGCCCCTCATGGAGCGGGTCTCCGTGTGCCCACAGTGGGAACCACCTGCCATGGGTCAGGTCTCCATGTTTCCACAGCATGGATAGTCTCCCTGTGCTCACACTGTGGGCAGCCTTCTGTGGACTGGGGCTCCATGTTCTCACATCGCGAACTTGGTCTCATAGAAGATGGACAAAACTGCATTCTTCAGCTTCATTGTGTGTTCTTAACCATGTGGAACTGGGAGCTCAATGATAACTATCTACATCCTTAATGTATTTTCTTTCATTGCTTACATATTATCTTATATTGTCCAATTTAAAAAATTAGGACATAAAGGCAGGAGGTGGACATGCTAGGGAAATGTCCAGGGAAAACAGAAGGGAGATAGGGGTACTTATGATCAAAATACATTATCTCTATATATATGAGATTGTAAAGGAGTAAACATAAAATTAATTTTAAAAAGAACATGTTGAGGGGGAGGGAGGGAGGAGGTCAGGGACAACCACCTATTATGTTTATAATTAGGAAGACTAGATATTAATTAAAAAATGATTTTTAAAATAAAAAACTCTCTCTTCCAATTACCTACTACAGGACTCAGAGTAAGTTACATCATGTTTCCAGCTGCAATTTTGCACACACAACTTCACAGGACAGCTGTGCTGATCAAGTGACTTGATCTCTCTGTAATACCAAAGTTTGCCACAAAGTAAGTGCTCAGTAAAACCAAGCTGCGCAGATTATCGTCACTTACCTTTGAACACCAACCTCACAGCCCAGGTAAGTGAGTCCACAAACTGCTTCAGGAAATGTCGCAGTCTGCCCAGAGTATGCAACAAAGCCAGGGAAAATCAGGATCCATGCAGTCCAGCCCCTGCCCCACTTTTCCTTCTGCCCACCTCATCCCAGATCTACAGGGCTCCTGCATCAGCTCCCCCTTGGATACCCTCTCACCTGACATCATCTCACACTTCCAGGCTAGGGTGACATATCCTGAAGGTTGCAGCCAAGTGTTTGTTACAACTTCCTTTGTTTTTAGTTAACGCTGAGCATCTTCATGGCGTTCAGTCGTTGTGATGTCCAGTGCGTTTAGGGAGCACATCCAGGTCATTTTGATGGGTCTCTATCCTCACTTCAGGACCAGCGACTCCTCTTGTGCCAGATAGGTACCCTGCCTCTGTGCTTCTGCAACAAACCTGGTATGCTCGCTGCTGGAACACCTTTTCAGGAGAAGAGGAAACCAGAGGGCAGAGTCCCGGATGAAGAAGGAAAGGAAGGGGGAAGATTTCCCGCAGAGACCCTGTCCATCTCCGCCAAGCCCAGCACCCGCATTTCTCCTGTGCAGGAGACTTATTAGCCACAGAGTCGAGCGGGAACCACAGTAACGAGTCTTTAATTACAAAACTCTTTTACCTTATTGCTTCTGTGTGGCCCCGATGAAAATGAGCAGTGGCAGTTTCTATTAGAAATGTTAATTACTTTCCTGGATAATTAGACTCACTGGGTACCGTGAGCACCTGACCCTCGCTTCATAACAGCAGAGCTGGGAAGGAGGAAAGGAAGTAATGGGGGGGAGGGGGAGGTGGGGGTGGGGGGAGAAGAGCATGCTCCTTAGTGCTGAGGAAAGCAAAACCGTCCGAATTAGTTTCTGTGGAAACTATAGCTCCAGAGTCCCAAAGGGAGCCTGGCAGAGGAGGAACAATTGCTACCAAAGGGTCTTTGTGTGTAGGTGCCACTGTGTTCACACATATGTGTGAATATGTGCAAGAGGACACGAGTATTTGTCTTATTGAAGACTCAAAGGTGACTTCGGAATCATCCTGGATTGCTCTGTCTCTTCGTTGCTTTGCTCAGGGATTTCACAGGCTCTGCCTTCCAGAGCTGGAACTGTAGACTGCATTTTTTACATGGCGGCTGGTGGTCCAAACTCAGGCACTTTTGCTTGTGAGGCAAAGGTCTTTTAACCCTTGAGCCATCTCCCCAGCCCTCAGAAGGGGCTTTCAATGTGAAGACCTGGAGTGACAGTGGAGATATCTTGACTAAGGGGGCTTGGAGAGAACCTCACTGGGCCTCCTCTTGGGAATGAGGCTCCTGAGGCCCCCCCAGGCTGCCCACCTGCCCAAGAGTTATAAGCTTGCTTCTGGTTCTGTCCCATGATGCTCCATCTTACCTAATATCACAGGATGTCGCAAGCACCTGCCAGCCAAGGCCACATCTCACAGCTGCTTTGGAACCAGAAAACACAGAAATGACACAGCCCTGTTCCTGTGGAGTACGAGTGTGAAGACAGAGGTGACGGCCCCATCACAGTGACAGGGGCTGCGACAGAGCCTTCAATGTAGATGTAGCAATCAGGGAGGGCTTCCCCGGGTGTGGGCTTCCATGACCTGCACGCTTACCTCTCAATCCCGGTAGGTACCAGAGTGGGATCTGCAAGAATTGAATCAGAGCTGGATCAAGAGTGGATCTTGGAAAAGCCAAAAACCAAGTCAAGTTTATTATGGAACCTAATCCCTTATATACCATGAAACAGGGTGATGTCTGTACACCACACAGAGCAATGACGTCAATAGAGGCAGACAAACTGCACGTGCAGTGTCAACAATGGGTGGGACCACACCACCAATACAGCCCTGCCAATCCTTAGACATAGTCATACGCCCTATGACCCCATTCATTGTGAGGAGAGAGCAGGCTGCTGATAGGTCAGGAACATGATGATACAATTACAGTGGTAAAGCTCTATGCCCATCCTTTAGATTGCTAATTAATGTCTAAATGGCTTCCAAAGAACAGGAAGGAATATGTAAAAAAAAAAAAAAAAAACACCTCTGTCCTGGATCCAATTCAGACAGTACAAGATCCATCCCTGCCCCTCGTGGAAAAGTCAACAGAAGTCAGCCTATGACTCTGCTGGCATAGGAGGCACTGCAACTGAGCCTTCGAGGAATGCCCTGGAGTGTGGCTCTTCCCTGAAACCTGACACTTGAGATGAGTCCTCTTGTTTGAAAACTTGGGGGAGGGGGTGAAGGGGAAAATAACCTAGTCTGGTGAATGACATAGGGGTCCCTCTCAGCATTCCCATCCCCCCAGAACCTACAGAACAGGGCCCTATCTGGAAGCAAAAGCTTTTGCCAATGTTAACCACAGACAATCCCTGATTCTTGGCAGTTTGGTCCATGACTGTTTCCACCATGCCAAGGTGTAAAAGCGGCAAACAGTCAAAACCAATCTTCAAAGTCTGAATTCTGGTCTTTTGCCTCATGATGCTGGACAGTGGCCAGTAGCCCCCAGTGACCCATGAACAACCCAGCCCACAACTGTACTGGGTGGCCCGCTGTGAGCGTTGGCTGGGAGGTGTATTGAATGTACTATGTGCTTACAGTTTTCTTTCATACAGAGGTTTATCGGGATGTCAACCCACTGCAAGCTCAAGACACCTCTTCAGTAAAGGCCACAGAAGACTAGTGAGGGGACCTAAAAACAACTGGTGTCTTTATTAAAATAAAAAAATTTTTTTAAGGCAAGATACCCACACACAGCGCGGAAGCCCCAGGATGATGAAAGAAGAGATGTGAGGGATGTAGCCACGCATCCTACAGAAAGCTGAGAGGAGGTGAAGGCCCACCCTGAATGCAGTCACAGAGGGAGTAAAGACCCCTACTACACCTGGACTTTGAAGGTCCTCCTGAAAGGTACGAGAATGGATGGGAAGCCTCCCTGTTTGTTTCGGCAACTACCAGGAAACTACCACCCCTGGCAACCACAATCCCACACCCCTGGCAATCCTACATCTTCAGCACTGAAGAATAAATTCCCAACCAGAAATGGGCAAGACCCAGAGCAGCCCAGCCAGATTCACAGAAGGCCTGGGGCTGGGCGAGCCCCTCCCCCTGCTGGGACAGCCTCTTTAGATGTTCACTCCCAGGCTCAGAGATGCGGCGTCTCTGGGTGGAGCTTGAGAATGAGAACCTGGAGCTCCTGACGGGCCATGAAGATTTTAGAAACCTTGGATACAAACGTACCCACAGGCCCTGCTAGGGCAGGAGGTAGTAGGCTGGGGGCTGTCCAGCATGGCTGTGATTGGCGTTGCACTTGCCTGTCCAAGTTGAGCATAGGTTTCACTACACCAGACAAAACCTGGGGATTTGAGGGAGCAGGAGATGCCAAGCAGGAGCCGGAAGCTTGGTCCTCGGAGTCATTAAGGGAAGCTGGTTTACAGACCAACGCTCCTCTTTAATTTGTTTGTCTTTTCATTTGTGTAATTAATCCAAGCCACAGGGCTCAGATGAGCCCTGCCAGGGAAGGAGGTAGACATCCATCAATACCCAGGAGTGATTGGCAGGTGCTGGCAAGGCAAGAAGCTCTGGGGATGGCAGGAAGACCCGAGCCTTGTTGCTTCTGAGGGGCATAGTGTGGCACAAGGGGGGAGGGGGGTGCCTGAGTTTGCAAGTCAGACAGACAGCTGTTCAAAACCTCAGCTCTGTGCCCTGATATCGGCTGTGGGAATTTCCTGTGCTCCTCAGCCTCAAACTCATGTGTGAACTCAGGTCCACTTCGGGTGGTTAGGAGAACTATGAGAAGCATGTACCTCACAGATCCAAACTACTCGAGGCCCTAGTAAATGAGAAATCATGCAGTACTACTGACTATTGTTATTATTAGCCAGGGTGGTGGCACACACCTCTATTCTTAGCACTTGGGGACGCTAAGGCAGGAGGATTGCTAGTAAGTTGTGTTTCCAGCCTGGGGTTACCACCGTGCAACGACGGATGTAACTGGCCATACCCAGGGGCTACACAGCAAGATGCTGATTCAGAAAAATAGTTATTATTATTATTGAACATCAGTGACACTTGAAGGAGAGAATGCTGGCCCGTGTGGCAGAACTAGTCGTGTGACTGGGATACTGGAAAAAAAGCTCGAGAGCAAATGTTACAACTGTGTCTACAGAACTGAGAACTGGCACACGCGCGCGCCGCGCACTACACACACACGCACATGCGCACACGTACATATCGCACGCACACATGCACACACCACCGCGCTGCCCTGCATCATACCACACACCTTTACAAAAAGGACTAGAGGGGACTAGAGGAGATGGCTCAGGGTTAACACTTTTGCCTTTGTAAATAAAGGGACCTGAGTTCAGAGCCCATGTGAAAATGCCAGGCAGATATGGCAGTGTTCTGTACTTCTGGCTCTGAAATGTGCAGTCTGGAAACCCCAGAGCAAAGCAATAAGGAGGTAGAGGCAAGCCAGGGTGATTCTTGATGTCACTCTTCTTCCACAGGAAGCACACACTTCGAGTGGTCTCATATGCATGCACATACATGCACACATGCAAAAAAAATTTTTTAAAGACTAGAGAATTCTACTCCTGATCTCCAGATGTGTTGTATTTCCTCTGGGGGCCCTGGAGATTTTTGAAAGTCCCTCACAACAGTGTCCCCATCTTCAAGGTAGAGACTAGCTCCCTAGCCTACCTCTGCCTTGTGACAATCGAACAAGAAAGCAACATGAAACTGGAAGAACTCAAGCTTCAAACCCAAGAATGAAATGATTATCCACCCCAGTGGTTCATTAAGTCTGAGAGCTTCTAAAACATGGCGGTGCCCAGACCAGCCAAAATGGCAACCCTCCAGAGTATGCCGTGGGCACAGCAAGTTGTCAGTGGAAGAGCTCCTGACCTGGCCCAGGTCCCTGTTCTGCACATGAGAACGAAGGCTGGGAGAGGAATCTTGCCCAGGATCACACAGCAGGTTAGTTAGACACGGCCGAAGGCAAAAGCAGGAGGCTGCTTCGGGTCACCTCAGCCTTTGGAGACAGACAGAGCAAGAGAGCAAGAGAACAAGATCCAGCCCCTTAACAGCCCTTCCTCCAACAAGATTCTACCTCCTTTTTTTTTTTTTGCATGTGCAAGTGTAGGTGTGGATACAGTGTATGTGTGTGCGTTCCAGTCCCATGGGGCTACCTCTATGGTATAACCTTTCCAACATTGACACCAGCTAAGGATTGGACACAAGGATTCAGCCTGGGGTGGAGGCAAGCAGGGAGAAACTGCCATTCAAACTGTGACAGTCAGCTACCATGGGGGGATTGAACTACAACCCCAGAGCTGAGCAGAAAACCTTTAAGTGCCTGGCAAAGCTCTTCTCTCTCCCCTCCCAAGAGCACACATATACATCCGCCACCACTATGACCACTTCCACCAGATTCCATCCTGGGCTGTCACATGGCAGGTGAAATGAAATGAGCACATCCAAACCTCACACGCGGCGGGTGGTGGGTGTAGCTATAGGTGTCAGCTTGACAACTCAAGGCTTGAGCTCTGGGCATATTTGTAAAGAATCACTAGTTGAGTTATGCCCTGAACAAGTCTGCAGGACATTATCTAACTGACCTAGTTCATGGTGGATGGGCAGGTGGATAAGATGGAGAGAGCGCCTCAAGGAATTGGCATTCTTTGGTGTACTTAGACAGACCTGCTCTCTATCAATGAAGTTTGCCCCTCTCTCAGAAATCTTGTTGATATGGCGTAGCCGGTTCCCTTAGCTCCTGGTGTTGGTATGAGCTCTCCTGCCAAGCTGGAATGTAACTGGACAACCTTAAGTCAGACTAAAACCCCTTCTTCTCCGTAAGCCTTTGGTTGTGAATTTATCAACAACAGGCAGAACAACTGCAACAGAAGGTCAGGTTCTGGGGCACCCAGCACAGACTTCCATTAGAACACGTTAGTGACAAGCTGCAGCCAACCACAAGAACAGAAGGCTCCTTAGATGGATGGAGTCAAAGAGGGAAAGACACGAATGAATCAGGGGTCACCACACCCATTTTATGGACGGGCAAGCTAAACTGCTAAAAGGTGTCAGTCAATGTACCAAGGCAGCTTCTGACTCAAGTTTTCCCATCACCAACTCACAACCACTTTGCTAACTTCCTGATGGTGGCAGTGTTTGATAGGGGTCCTTTGGCAGCCAGACTGCTCCCTCTGGCCTGTGGCTGATGGGATCAAAGTAGATGCACAGATAGCAGCTAATAGCAGCCCAAGTGTGCTTTGCCACTACTTGTGCACAGAGCCACCTGGGGACCTGCAGATTTGGAATCAGGAGCAGGACTTTGCATTTCTCATCTGCTTCCAGGATGCCTCTTGAGTTGCAAAGGACCAGGGTAGTGCATCCCCAGCTCCAAGACATCTTGGTCCCATAAGGACTGGGAAGCTCCGCCCCCTTGCTACGCCCTTGCATGCCCATACGCCTTGCCTTTGTGGATTCACCTAACCATGGATAGAAATTTTCTATCAGATCTGTACTGAATATGTAAAAACTTTTTTTCTTGTCATCATTCCTAAATAATTACAGTGAAACACCAATCTACAGAGTATTACAATATCTCTGGTAGAAGAAACCCACAGGCAACTTAAGCATGTGGATAAATGTGTGTGGGGTTTGCACGTGACTCTGCTGTTTTTTGTAAGGGACTTGAGCAGCCACAGAATTTGGCACCCATGATTCCTGCAATGCGAAGTCCCTGCTGTATGGATGGCTATAGATAAAAAAAAATGTATGTATGATTTGTATAGTGCTTCTCCTCGTGGTGTTGTTTCCAAGATTCACTGAGTTGATTTTGTAAGTCCCTGAGCGCGCACACACGCACGCACACACACACACACTCACTCACATCATCTCATCCAGTGGAGCTGTTGTTATTGTCGCCATTGTTATTATTACTGGTGAGTCACGTGGCACATTAGAAGCTTCCAATGAATAAATGGAAACCATGATGTATTTTCCACTGGCTGACATTCATCCAGCTCTTCCTGCTCCTGCGGCTTCCTCTAGAATGGATGTCACAGCTAACTACCACGTGCGATTTACACTTGGATACAGATGCATGTGAATTTCTGCTACAGTTCCCGACACTAACTTAACGCTTCAAACAGCCATGATTTATCACCCCTACCATTCCTTAGCTGTCTGCGTTCACCCTGCCATTATGTGTGCATGTGTGTGTGCATGTGCGTGTGCACATGTCTGTGTGTGTGTGTACCAGAGTGCACCTGAGTGTGTGTGCCTGTGGACACCCAAGGTGACAGCAGGAATCAATCATCCTGCAATGTTCTTCCTCCTTATTGCTTTGTTCTGGGATCAAACTCAGGTCCTGTTGCTTGTGAGGCCAAGGCTTAAGCCCGAGCCACCTCCTCAGGGCCTCACTCTATTGTTCTTCTGCGCCCATTGTTGTCTGTCCAGAACTGGCTGGACTATGCTACAGTGTTCTCTGCTTCCAAGAGAATCTCTGGATCTGACATGGGCCTTTTTCACAGCAGAACCTGAGACTTTCTGGGGTGAATGTTCTAGCAAATCGAGCCTTGATATATACCCATCATACCTGCTAATGCCACACATTCTAGTCCAAGCTGTCCAAGAGGGAGACCTCAGTGAGAAGACCACACATGCGATCCATGATGTTCTCACTCAGCCATGCCTTTGGGAGATAGGCTGAATATGCGTGACCCTCACGACCACCCAGATGAAGAGGCAGAGCTGCACTTGTGGCTGGAAGAACTTGAGGTTCCCGGTTCCCGCCCCAGCTAGGATCTGCTGCCAGGACACCCCTGCAGGTCCCTCCTTCTTTCCTTCCTCTCCCCACCCCCCAGGCCCGTATAACCTTGTAGCTCACAGCTTTCCTGCCAGCCCTCCCTTCCCTGCCTGGCTTCTCTCTCCCAGCCTCCTGATGACATAGTTAATTATTTATAAATGAACATTTAAAGGCACCAGAATTCGTGCTATTTAAAGGAACCCTGTGGTGACTCATGGAGTAATTAAAATAATCATTTATTCCATGGGCATTTCTCAGGTTCTCAGAGACATGTCAGGCACTGGAGGGTAGACAGGGGCGGGAGGTGAGGGGGAGACAAAGAAAGAGTCCCTGCCCTCAGGGAGCTCGGTCGCTTAGTCTTTCATGCAGCAACATTTATTCTGAGTCTTCCATGTGTATCTAGCACGTGCTGGGAGACAGACCTGAGCCTAGCACCTCTCTGAATTCCCTCAACACATCCCAGATTGCCAGAGACACTCACAAGCCCATATCATGTGATGAGGGGGAGAGCTGTATTGGGGGCAATCCTCTGCAACAATGGAGGACTTAACTCTTCCCAGAATACATACAGAAGTTAAAGAACTTCCAGAGAAGATAGAAGTTAACCCCATACCCAAGGCCCAGAACCTCTAAGGAGGAGGGGAACAGACTGCTCCCCCTCCCCCCGGGCACTGGGTGGCGTGGAGGGCTCCCATCTCCATATTCTGTGGACAAGTCAGTTTCCTGTGGTCTTGTCCCAAGGCTTCTCCTGCCAAGGTAGCAGCTGATGAGGGCCAGAAGGGTGCCCCCTCTCCTCAGGACCCTAGAGTTATCACCTGCTGGACACAGATGTCCCATGGCCAAAGCGGGTTCCCGCCTCCTTTTCTGTCAATCTCGCATCTCCCTCACAGTGTGCAGGACTCACTTAAATCACCTATCTGGCTGCCAACTGTGCCGACTGAAGAGGAGACTTTGCTGCTCTCCGCACCTCCCCCAGGGCACTGCTCTGCCCCTGCTGGTCCCAGGCATCCGAAGGAGCCCCCAGTACATGAGGAGGAACTAAGAATGAAAGACACACTGGATGTGGCGGCTCATACCTGTCGTCCCAGCACTCAGGGAGGTTGAGCAGGGCGATTCCTTGGAACTCAAAGCCAGCCTGGGCTACAGAAGGAGGGAGACCACTTCTCCAGAGCAAGCAATAGACACAAAAAGACTGAACAAAAGAGAGGGTCTGTGGCGAGGGAGACGATGGGGCTGTGGAGCGGGGGTGTCAGAGTGTTGGTGTGAACACTGCAAGGTCTGTGGCTTTGAGATAGTCTGACCTGAGCTCTGACCTTTCACCTCTCTGTCCCCTGATGGCGTGGGGACTGCAGTAAAGTGACCCCACCCAACCCCTACCCCAGGGTCCCTCAGCCAGTGTCAGGCATCAAAACCCCAGTAGAAACAAAAGATTCTGGCTGTAAAAGGCCTGGGGGAGGGGGGCGCAGCTGGCGGTTCTCAGGTAGGGAGGTGGGGAGGGTAGGGGATTGGGAGGAGAGTCCAGCAAGCTGTAGCCAGACAAGCAACACTGTCAGCGCTGGCACTAGGCGTGAAGCCCCAAGCTAAGCAGGCCCAGCCTGAGGTCAAGGCGTGTGGGCTTCCAGGAAAGCTAGCAGGACTCTGGGCTGAAAGAATATTGAAGTCTGGTACCCAGGAAAGCTAGCAGGACTCTGGGCTGAAAGAATATTGAAGTCTGGTACCCGACCCATACCCAGGGGCTTGTTTCTGGCAGATCTGTCCAGAGCGTCTGACTAACGAGAAGCAAGAGACTGTCAGATTCCTCAGCGCTGTGCAGCCACGCCTTGCTCAAGTAAATGACCCCCCCCCACACACACACCCGTGCTCACGCGAGCAGCCCCAATCAGACATGTGGCCCACAAAGAAAAAAAACATAAAGACAAAAACAGGAGGGAGACTTCTTGGGAAGAAAAGGATCAGTGGGAGGGGGGAGGAAAGAAAAGTGCATTGAGTGATACCATCAGGGTCCACTTGACAGCTAGAGCCTTGGAAAGAGCCTTCCCTGGAAGCCCCCAAGAGGGTGCAGCCACCAAGAGCCCACCACATAGTAAGCAAGACAAGGTGCATCGGGATCACAGTCTCTGTCTCCCCCAAGCCTCCAGCTGCCCCCTAGCTGAACCCCAATGGAGAGAGCTGTCTGCTTTGTGGGTGACGAGTGAATAGACAACATTTCTGCTCTGGGTGGAAATCTTTGCTTCCCGTCTTGACCTGGCTTCCCTTAGCTGAATCTCTTGGACCTTCCATTTTAGTGGTTCCCTTCTCGGCAGAGTCCAACCACGCTTGAGACCTGCAGACCTAAGGCAGCTAAGGACTCACAGCTCCATCAGCTTCTCCCTGCTGCCGCCTTCGCCTTGGCTCCCCAACTCCAAATGTGGCCCAGCTCTTCCCCCAGCCAGAGAACCAGCAGCGCTCAGCTGAATTTCGGCCCCTCGGTGTCTCACCCATGATGGGGCTGGAGACATCCCTGGGCTGGGGGGGGGATCCTTTCACAGGGTGATGGGAGGAATGTGCCCATGAAGGCTCATCTCAGCTGTGAGCATCTCAAGGACTGGGATGGTCCTTCCCACTTCTCGTTACTTCCATTCCTGGCACAAGACCCTGTTCTTCCCTGGACAGCACAGACATGGTTCATGAGTCCATTGCACTTGGGAACTGGTGGGGGAGTTAGAAGCTTTATCAGTGATTTCAAATGTCACAATTGGCCCTGGATGCAGAAGATGCAGCCTATGATAAACAAACTGGCTGCAAAGAACTGAGGTCCCCATGATAGGCACCATCTTTCCCTTAAAGTCACCAAAGAGCGCTAGGGAGATGTACTAGGCATTAAATCCTGTGTCTCCTATGCAAAAAGACTTGAGTTGAGATCCCAGATCCCATATAAAATTACCTGGTAGATATGGTAGCAGCCTACAATTCCAACCCCGAAAAGCAGAGCCAGGGAAATCCCAGAGCAAAGCAATAATAGGAGGTAGAGTAATCCAGGATGATTCATGACATCACCCTTGGACCTCGACGGGCACACACATTTAGGTGTCTTCTTGTACACACACGCACACTCACGAATAACATCATCAAAGAATGGATACAAAGAGGGTTAAGTGAAGCGGACTGGAGGGCTCAGCTCACCCTCTGTGAGTCAGCCGCAGCTCTGGCGTCATCTCCAGGACCCGGTGCTGAGTCTGCCTGTGCAGGAGAAGGAAACACGTGACCAAGGGATCTCGGCAGGAACGACGACACGCCAGCACAACTCTTTGTGACCGTGTGAGTTGGCATGACAGATTGGAAGCTGGAAGAGTCCAAATGCAGTAATGACTCTCCAAGGCTCCCGGCTCTCCTCCACAAGCCTGGTGCTGGGTAAGCAGCTGTGCAGGAGAAGCCCCTGGCAGAGGAGAAGCCCCTGCTGGTCGGCACACTGCTTAGCCTAGAGACGACTGAAAATCACCGGAGCCACTAACCAAGTCCCTTCTACAGCAATACTGATGAGCTCAAAGAACCAGCTGGTCCCTCTGCAGTGGCAGCAGAGGAAGCTGTGGGTACTGGGACAGAGACCGAAGCCAAAAGTAAAATGAAAATGGAATAGCACTTCAACTCCACACAGTAGACTCTCGCCCTAGGTTCCTCCCTGGAAACCATGTCGCCGGACTCATCTCACATCATTCATTGCATCAAAGCGTCCAGCATACATCAACATGTACAAAACAGGAAAAGAAGCAGAACATGTGGCCCATGATCAAGGGAAAAGATAGTCAATGTGTGGACCCAGAGCTGTAGATGTTAGGGGCGAGCACATGCAGACTTCAGAATAATTATCATAGATGTGTTCAAGCCTCTTTGAAGGGGGCTGGAGAGGTGGCTCAGGGCTTAAGCCTCTGCCTTGCAGGTGGAAGGTCCTGAGTTCGGATCCTAGACCCCACGTATAGACACTGGGCGGAAGCGCGGGGCGGCCTGCGTTTCTGGTCCTGGTAGGGCGGAGTCTGTGAATCCCAGGGCAGAGTAAACAAGAAGGAGGTGGAGGTGGTCCATGGTGGTTCCCGAATTCGCCTGTAGTTCTACACACACACACGCACACACACGCACACACGCACACATGCACAATTGAATAAATAATAGTAAAAAAAAATTTAAAAAAAGAATCTTTAAGGAAATGTAGGCAGATGAGTGGTCAGGTAGAAAAGATCTGAAGATCAAGATATACAGAAAGAATTCAAAGAGTTGTGAGATCTAATGATCTAATGATGTAATCGTTAGAAGGTGACTAGCATGTTCCCATCACAGGTCTTAAACATGCCTTTCCCCGGAGTGCAGACACACCTACACCACCTGTCATGGTTAGGTACAGGTGTCAACTTAATGCACCACCTGTCATGGTTAAGCACAGGTGTCAACTTAATGGTTAAGGGTTCGAACTCTGGGCACATTTGTAATTAGTAGTTGAGTTAAGCCCAGTGTGAACCTGCAGGGGAATGTCTGGTCCCCGAACAGGTGAATAAAATACAGAGAGCTGGTTGAGGAACTTGGCATCCTTGTGGATGGCATACTTGCTGGTCTGGCAAGTAAGGATTGTCCTGTTAAATAGAGATGGTGTGGCCATTTCTCTCAGCCCTGGTGTTGGTGTGAGCTCTTCTGTCAAGCTGGACTGAGAACTGTAACTGGACAATCATAAGAGAAAATAAACCCTTTGTTCCTTTAAGCCATTTGATGGTGCTTTTATCAGCAACCATGCAGGTGAACTGCAACACAACCCTCATTCCTCTGGATTTTTCTCCTGTCTCCAACCTCAAGGCCCCACCCCCTGTGACATCCCTTCCTCAGCAAGGTTCTACCTAAAGCTGCCACATCAGCTGAAAATGCAAACACATGAACCTGCGGGGGACAACTCAACTCAAACCATGACCAATGGTGAAGGAGAACCCCAAAGTCTACTAGCTTGACCACTGCAAGAAAAGAAAACACATCTCCTCATAGCTCCAGTCAACACCCTAGCACTTTTCTTATGGGCTGGGCTTATGTTAAACAAAGTTGGTCCCTTAATGGACCCACCAACAGCGTAGACCTGAGATGTTGGCACATTCCTACTGACTCCTGCAGCTGGAGAATGGCTGTGCCCACCAAAGAAAAATCAAGATGCCATTCTCAGAACCATCAAGGAAACATCTGGGGTGCTGGGGACTCCCCAGACAAGGTCTAGCTTGGCTGAAGGCCAAGCGCAACATGCTGGTGGATATCAGTTGTCCGTGTGGTAAGCGAAAGTGTTGTGGAGAATAGAGACCCAGCAAGATAGTTCAAGAACTCAGGTTTTTTTTATGCCTGTGGTCACAGACTTGCTAGCGCTCTGAAATTCTGGACCCTGCCTTACAATTTTTCATAGTTTTATAGGTACCAGCACAGATGTCTACAAGCCCTAAGTGCACCAAGGGAAAATTCCTCCTGCAGTTAAATGGTCAAGCATGTTTACAGAAGCAGATATGAAGGGCAGGGGTTAAGACATTCTGACCCACAGAACCTATTGCAAGCATCTTGGCAAACAGGATAATTGCAAACAGGTGTTTCATTAGATAACAGTGGGGATTGTTCCTAGACCGTGTTCTATTTAGTTTTATTTCCAATTCAGTACAACTCTTGCAAACATTCATATCAAAACCATTATAGGATAACTAATGTGTCCTAAAGTATAAAGATGACTATAAAACATTATTGAATGTATACTAAGTGACATTAACACGTAGAATATATTTTTCCCTCTTCAAAAGGAAGTGGGAACTCTTGAGATGGCTCAAGAGTTAAGACTCTACCTCACAAGCAGAAGGACCTGAGTTCATATCCCAGGTCCCATGTAAAAATGTCAGGCAGAAAAAAGGCAGAGGCCTGCACTTCTGGCTCTGGTGGGCAAAACCTGGGAGATCCCAGAGTGAAGCAAAAAGGCAGTAGAAGCAATCCAGATGATTCCCAAAGTCACCCTTGGTCCTCCACAGGGACACACAGTGCCTTCTGACACACACACACATGATAGATGATAGATAGATGATAGATAGATAGATAGATAGATAGATAGATAGATAGATAGATAGAAAGAAAGAAAGAAAGAAATAGGTGCTTTAAAAAGGGAAAAGGAGATGGGCCCTTCTGAGCATGTCTGAGCATGGGGATGATCTTGATGATGTTAATTAGGGTGAGCAGACCTACCTATTGTGGATGGGACGGTTCCCTGGCTGAGATCCTGAAGGCATCCATGGAGGAAGGGAACCCAGCTGCAGCATGTATTCATTGCTCTCTGCTTGGGGACTGTAGACATAATGTAACCAGTTGCTTCCTGACTGTGGATACAATGTAACTAACCAGAGGCTTCAGATTCCTGCTGCCTGAATTGGTCCACCATGCTGGACTGCAAGAGACAAAATAGATCCTTTCTTCCTTAAGTTACTTTTTTTTTATTTATTTTTTCCACTCATACAAACTTGATAGGTACCCCATTGCCCTCCCTCCCTCCATCCCTCCCTGGATTCCCTTGCTCCCTCCCCCTTTTCTTCTTCCTTTCCCCTCTCCCTCCCTTTCTCCCAGTGCCCACCCCCTCCCCCCCATTTCTGGAGCATCCTTTAGTGTGCATGTCAAACTTCCCTCTGGGTCCTCCTCTCTGATGAGGTGTAAGGACTCAGTAGCATTGCCTAGAGCTCTTTTTTTGTTCCCCTTTAGTATAGGAACACTATTATGGCTATTAATCCCTTGCCTCTAAGGATCTTAGAGCCTGTGATCCATGCTAGACTTTGGGGGGTCAATGACATGTTGGTCATTGCACAGGTCATGCAAAGTCCTGTTACGATTACCTTAAGTTACTTTTGCCAGGGTATTTTATCAAAGCAACTGGGAAAGAAATTCAAGACAGGAACATGCAGCGTGTCAGGGAAAGAATCATTTCTGTTTGGACCAAAAGATCAAAGAAGGAGTCATGAGAAATGAGTAGGAAGCAGAGACCCATCCTGTGAGGTCTGGGAGTCCAGAATGTTCTGCCTGAAGCAAAGGGAATGGTTGGAGCATTCCAAGCAAGAGACTTCAGTGATTAATCTAGCACATCCCACTCACAATCCTATTTAGAGTGAATCCATCAGGAACGAGACTGGAGCCAGCCACCTGGTGGGTATCAACAGTTGCCCACGTGAGCCGAGGCTGGCTCCTGTAAAGGTGGCAGCGGTGGGGAAAGAAAGTAAATCTGTGGGAGACGTCTGAAAACAGGGTTGGTTGACAGCTCTAGAAGCCTGGAAGATCTCAAGCGGACACTTCTCTATTGTTCCTCAGGGGTGGCAGGAAGTCCCGGTAGAAGGCAGTGTGGCCCCTCCCCCAACCTCACTCTACGGCCATCAGCCAAGCTTTCCCAGAAGTGGGTCCCCTGCCGAGAAATTCATATGCAGATGAGCTGTGTCCCTTTGTTTGCATAGTAGAGGTGCCACCGCCTGGCTAGGGCTCCTACAGCAAGCCCTGGGCCCTGGAGTTAAGCAGAGCCAAGTGTTATTCCTGCCTCTGCCACTTATTAGCTGTGTGCCCTTGAGCAATTTACTTAACCTCTCTGAACCTGAGCCTTCCCGGTTGAAAAATGAGTTTATTATATAAGCTCGCAGGGCACTTAGGAGATTTAAATGACTTTGTGTACCAGGAAACCAGGACTGGCAAATGCCCAGCACCCAGGGTGAGCCCTGCTTGTTTGGATCCCTTTCATCCTATTCCTTCTTGCTTAGATACCTAAGGACCTAGGTGTCTTTTTGACCGCAATCCTTCCATGCCCACTTTTGTTCCAACTTTGATAAATACAAACAGCCGAGAGTCCTGTAATTCATTACACGGGCTTCGGTGATAACCACCAACAGTTCCTGGCCCCTGGTCTCGGGCTGGCTTAGATCCCGGCTGGACCATGAGTTCATATGTTAGGCTAACAGAAGAAGAAACATCCTCCTCCTTTGAACCACAGGGGCAGGACCTTGTCACATGGTCCCACTAACAGACAATGTGCACACTCACTGTGTGTCAGGGTTTGAACGTGGATTGTCCCCTGTCAGCTCATGGTCTTGAATAGTTGGTCCTCTGCCTGTTGTTGCGGGGTCCAAAAATCCACCCAGTGAGGCACAGATTACGAACTTGGTCAAAGCTCACAGCCACCCAGCTATAGGGGAGCCTTTCCTTCAGCTCCGATTATAGAAGAAGCCTTTCCTTGGCTCCTTGAAAAATAGTCCAGACTCATCTTGGGGAACTCCTAGAATATTATGGGTTTGGGGGTTCATCCAAAGATTCACCATAGACCAAAAGTTAAAATTAATAACTGAGAGACTTTATGAGAGAGAGAGATACCAGGGCTTACACGGGCAATGATGTGTGTGCAGCTACAAATTACATCTCCACACAGTTTTATACACAAGGGACAAAGAAGGCTGCAAGCCCCACCAAAGCAGTTCAGCAGGCAGTGTTTTACAGTCTCATTGGCATGCAGGCTTCTTTCTGGCCCTCTGGCCAAATGGCATTCCAGAGGGGAATTTCGGAGAACAGTAGGGGAGTGGGCATTTTATTGCCTGCCAGCAATTTCTCAGGCCTAAGACATTTCTTTTCAAGATTTTAAGATTTTTCTTTTTATGCTTCCCCTCCACACCTGTGTGCTGAATGGGAAGGCTGTGGAACTTTTAGAAGGTAGAACTTTGCCAAGGAAGTATGTCACTGGGGGTGGGCTTGGAGTTTAATAAGCATGACATCTATCTCTCTATCTATCTATCTATCTATCTATCTATCTATCTATCTATCTATCTATCTATCTATCTATCATCTATCTCTCACGCTCTCTCCCTCCTGATAGCTGCTGCCTTGAGAGCCAGCCTTCTGCTCTGGCCTCCGCTATGTGTTTCGCTGCCATAATGATCCCACACTCTTTGGAACTGTAAGTGAAAAGAAAAACTGTCCCTTAAGTGACTGAGGTCAGAGTGATCATATCAGCAGAAGACTAACAGGCACAACAAGGACAGTCGCCCTATTGAAGCTAGGTGTTAGGACGTTGGGTGGAAATAATCAAAACTAGCCAAACCCTTGAGGGCTTGTGACCCACTTCTAACCAACAGGATTGGCACAGTTATTCTGCTGCTCTGAGACAGCAGTCAGACAGCGGCTTAAGGGAGGAAGGGAGATTTATTGGGGTTACGGTCCCAGAGGAGACATTATGGCAGGAATTGCTCAGCAGGAGGTATGGACTGGAGGCAGAAGCAAGAGGTCACTTCAGGTCACTGCAGCCATCACCTGGCAGAAAGAGCAAGAGCAAACTGCAAGAGGAAAGGGGGTGGGACTACTTAGCCTCGAGTCCCACCCCCTGTGACGTCCTTTCCTCCAGCAAGGCTCCATCTCCTAAGGCACCAGACCTTCCCAGACATTAACATCAGCTAAGGATGCAGACACATGCGCCTGTGGAGACGTCTCAACGCATTCATGGCAAGGCTCTTGTGAGGAAGGTAGACTCGTGATCGATGGGTCACACAGGTCATACGACTCTGCCCTCACTAGACTGTCTGGGTGGAGTGTCTTACTCTTGCTGAGTGGACAAATACCCATACCAGGCAATGCCCTGGAACAAGGGACTGTAGCAGTTCTGGTCGCTGAGCGTGGCCTGAACAAACAGCCATTGTGATCTGACACCCTCACTCTGTAGCTCAAGAAACTGAACTCTACCGAGAAGTGAGCGTGAAAGTGGTCCCTTCCCCCACTCGAGCTCTAGACGAGAACCTTTTCTCAATGTCCACCTTGCCCAGGGCCCGACACAGCCACGTTCACATTCCAAAACCCCAGAAACTGCGAGGCAGGAGATGCCTCAGCTTGAAACTGAACTGCCACTGCAGGTTCAGGTTGGCGCTCACTGCAGGAAGTGTCTATTGTGGAAGCTATGGAACCTTCAATAAAGGGAGCTTGGGTGACAGAAGCAGGTCCCTGGGGAGGGGGCTGTGTTGGTATATCTGCCACCTGGGTCCTGCCTGGTTCTCTTCCTGATCTGCTATGATGTGAGCAGCCTCTGCTCCACACTCCCACCACCACGAACTGAGCTATTCCATCATTCCTTCCTCCACAATGAGCCCAAACCCTCTGAAACCATAAGCCAACATCTCTCCTCCCGTGGGTCATTTCTATGACTTATGGCGGCCCCAGTTATGAAACAGAAACCAACGTGCTTTTTAACCTCTGATTTTATGGATACTATCATCGTAGCAGTAGATAATTGATTGTATATGCACAGCAAATGCCGAAAGAATAATTAATGACTCAATGACTGAGAAATTTCTAATCAGAAAAGGAGAGATTCAGGCAGCTTGGTTCAGCACACATCTACCTATTGAGGTTCTATGCGTACAGAACAATTAACTGATTGTATTCAGGGCTGGTGGGATGGTTCACTAATCTGGGCAGGCTAGTGCCTTAACGATCTCAGAACCTTAATTCCAGTTAACATAGTACATATCTGCTTTTCACTCGTTAGCACCCATGCAGGGTGTGGCTGGGAAGAAGGGAACTAGCCCCGCTCCATGCAGTCATTCAGGCACCCAGCTTCCTGCCCTTGCTCATACCTCCTCTAGGCCTCAATATTCTGCTGGATGGCTGCCTCTAACTGGTAGCTAAGGGAAGAGAGAGGATTTGGAGAACCTTAAGGGACCACTGGTGAGGGGCAAGGCTACATCTCAGTGGGTGGTTTCACCTACGCCAGGAATGCTGGGAAATGTAGTCCAGAGGGTTGGGAAATGTGATCTGGGGATACTCACGGAGCCCATGCCCACAGATAAAGGAAGAGGTTTGCTGACCTCACTGTGTTAGTCCCGGCTGCACCAAAGGCATTAGAGAGACAGACAGACACAGGGAAGTAACTAGAACTTAGAGCAAGCCACAGCTGTGCTCTTGATGTCACAATCCACTTGCCCTCTACTCGCTCCTGTCATGTCACATTGAAATCTGAGAAAGAAAGCAATCTCTACTATCTTAGCTTCTTTAGTAGTAAACGGCAATGATGTAGCCCTCCAAACCTGAGCGTGGAGACAAAGTGCTCAACACAGCCCACATGATGCAAAGTTTTCATATGAAATCAATTATTACTGTTACCATTATCCTTATAATGAATTGCTAGGTCCAAAGGTGTGTGAAGTCCCTTCATTCCCTCATAAGGTGTGTGAGTTTCTCTATATGCAACTGACAGCTGTGGGTTTTGCCTCATTGCTTTGGGCACAATAAAGAAAGTTGATTCTGGCCCCTGGGAGGTCCGGACAGACTTCCTGGGAAAAGTGGGAGCAGAAGTACTCTCACTCCACAGGCTGTTGCCTGGCAACCAGGGCAGCCATCCTCCCCATCCCTGAAAGCTACAGGCAGGGAGAGGGGTGCGGAAGAGATGAAGCCCTCCAACTCAGAGCAGGCTGAGGTGACGGTGGACATAGCCACCAGCCTGATCTCAGACTAACACCACCTCGCCAATCTTCTCGCACGGCTTGGACCGTTTCCAAAGAAACTGAAAAGCAATCACCGTGGGATGAGCAAGTCATAAACTTCAGGGATTCATTTTCCCACGAGGCTGCCAAGGTAGAAATTTTAAATTATATCTCAAAACAGCTTAGTTAAATTCATGAGGAATTGGTTCCTAGACGATTACCGAGGTCTGTTAAGAGCGCGAAGGTTGGAGCCCTGGGAAGCAGGTGGGCTTTCTGAGCTTGCCTCCCTCTGCTACAGAATCCTGGGCTGTGTCCATCTCCTGATGACCTCACAGTGACAACTCAGCTAGAGTCACTGTGAGGAAGCACCTGAAGGAACATTCTAGACCCAGGGAGGACCAGACACAGCAGACGTGATGAATCCATCTGTATTACAAGGAAGGAAATATGAAGTTTGTAGACATGAGATATATATGGTCGATAAGAAAAAATGCTTTGGATGAAGAGATAGTTTGTTCCAAAAATGGAAATAGATGGGAATGGATTTAGAAGGTTAAGGTGTGTTGCAAGAAGTTTGTTAGCATTAAAAGACTATATACTATAGGGCTAGTTAAGACCCTGCCTCAAAACAGAAGGTCCTGTCCTGGCTTGGACATATAAACATCGGCGGAAAAGCTGCAGCCTGCACTTTCAGTCCTGGTGGGTGGAGCCTGGGAAATCCCAGAATGAAGCAAGGAGGTAGAAGCAATCCAGGATGATCCCGAAGTCATCCTTGGTCCTCCACAGGGACATATGTACCCTCTGATACATACACACACACACACACCACAAAACAACACACACACACAACACGCGCGCGCGCGCGCGCGCGCGCGCGCGCACATGCACACAAAAAAAGCAAGTTGGTCTATGGGTAAATGATGCAAATATAATGCTTGTTTCCCTCAACATTCCCTTCAACTCACTGTGTCAAACAATGCAATTGATTACTTTAATCTTATATATAAATCTCTAATCACAGGTCACATGCAATGTCATGTCAAATACAGAGCATGGAAAAAACAATATATATCAGATCCAGGTCACTATGGAAAGGTTGTGATCGAGGAGTCTTATGCTCTGCTATTTCTCTCTCCTGAAGACTTCTCTCCTGCCTGCAACTCAGCCTCCACTACATGAGACACTAGGAGCAAGCCTCCTAGCTACGCTGGACACTATGACTATACGTGGCCTCTGCATGCATAAAACTGTGATGATTGGCCAATGGGGAACTGAGGAGGAGCTGCTGCACCCGTAAGACTGA
>JALPQD010000479.1:1565171-1590418 GCA_023101885.1 Typhlomys cinereus
GAGAGAAAGAAGAGAAAAAATAGAGAAACAGAGAGAAGAAAGAAAGAAAGAAAGAGAGAAGAAAGAAAGAAAGAAAGAAAGAAGAAAGAAAGAAAGAAAGAAAGAAAGAAAGGAGAAGAGAAAGAAAGAAAGAAAGAGAAAGAGAGAAAGAGAGAAAAGAAGGAGGGAAGGGAGGGATGGAGGAAGAGTGGGGAGAGGGAGGAATAGAAGAGATGGAATGAGGAGTAAAAGAAAGAGGGAGGGAGGGAAGGAGGAAAGGGAGGAAAGAGAAAGAAGGAAAAGGAAAGAAGAGGAGAGGAAAGGAGGAGGAGGGGAGGGGAGGGAAGAGGAGGGGAGGGGAGAGACTCAAAGGTGACAGAGGACTGGCCACTTGTGTTATAGCCTATATCAAATAACACAAGGCCCATGCTTCATGACTGACAGCTGCTGCTCTGAAGTTCTTCATTTTTGAACAAGGGCCTTAGCATTTTAATATCACACTGGGTCCTGTAGCTCTGTGGTCAGTCCTGCTGAGGCCACAGTACGGAGGGTAGGCCCGCTCCCGTCTCACGTGTCCTCTACCCCCAGGCACCACAGCAGACACTGTGGTTGCTGGTCTCTCCATTGCCCCAAAGAAACAGGCTGGGGGAGGATTACAGGAGACAGAGGGGCGCAGTGGGGACTTAGAATGTCTGGCCATTGACAGACTGATGGGCACTCTGGAGGGACTCACGGACAGCCAAGGTATATGATTCCTGGGTGTGAGAGTTAAGCCTGGGTGTCAACTTGACATACCTGTATTAACTAAGATCAACTGAGACCACACCTGAGATCACCTGAAAGGATTATGCCTGTCCTAGATCCCATCGGAACCTCCATAGATCTCATAGGAACCTCCCAGGAATGGACCATATAAAAGGAACCGCAGAATGTAAGAGCAGAGACTCCAGGAATGCTCCAGCCATGTGGAGGTCTGCTGTGACTTACCCTGCCGCCTGCCTGCCAGCTTCAGCCATGATACTTCCATCGCTGTGAAAGACTCTACTTCCCCTCTGGAACTGTAAGTTGAATAAATCTCCCTTTCTCCCATAAGTTGTTTGACTTTGGGTGCTCTCTCACAGCAATAGTCAAGAATAACCGTTATACTGGGTTAAGGTGAGTTTTTACCATTTTATCATGTTAATGATCTCTCTGGCACATGAACACTACAGAAAATTCAAATGCTGGGCTGGAGAGATGGTTCAGGGGTTAAGACTCTGCCTCATGAGCAGAAGGACCTAAGCTAGGATTCCATGTCCCGCACAAATATGCCAGGAGGAAATGACACAGCCTGCACTTCTGGCCCTGGTGGATAGAGCCTGAGA
This sequence comes from Typhlomys cinereus, assembly GCA_023101885.1. NCBI lineage: Eukaryota > Metazoa > Chordata > Mammalia > Rodentia > Platacanthomyidae > Typhlomys > Typhlomys cinereus. The sequence goes on from JALPQD010000479.1 coordinate 1,566,515, forward strand.
AATCCCAAAGCAAAGCAAAAAGAAAGTAGAAGCAATTCAGGATGATTCCAAAATCACCTTTGGTTCTCCACAGGCAAATATAGTGCCCTTTGATACACACACACACAACACACATACACACAACACACACACACACCACACACACACACACACACGGAAAATAATGAAAAGAAAAAAATTCAAATATTAATCCCCAAATAACCTTTTTGTGGACCCAGCCAAGCCCACCCATATCTACCAGCTGCTTCCCACAGCAGCAGCAGAATTGAGTGACTGTGACAGGAATATGTGGGCCAAGAAGCCTAAAATATTTGCACCCCTACAGAAAATGTTTGCCAGCCCTCATTCTACAGGTTTGATGAGTGAATGATTGTAAATGTGAATGAACTAAAGAGAGGGTATTTCCAGAATGCACTGCCAGTATGATATTGGCCCAAGGTCCCATGTAGAAATGCCAGGCAAAAACAGCAGTGTCCTACACTTCTGGCCCCCAGTGGCAGAGCCTGGGAATACCATAGTGAAACAAAAAGGAGGTAGAAGTAATCTAGGATGACTCCCAAGTCATCCTCGTCCTCTACAAGGACACAAAGACATACTGTGCCTTCACATACACACAAATTTTTCCTTTCTGTGTCTGTAGCCTTCTGTAGTGTGAATTCACTGTTCTTCCTATCAAAAGTTCATTTACCTGGTGACTGGATCTGGCTGTCCTTTACTTTCTGCAGCTGATAGGACACAATACTGCTTATAGAGACTTGTCTGGCCACCCCTCCCCCACACCAGCCTATCTAAACACCCAGCCTCCGAGCACACTAACCTTGCTGTCTGTCCTTCCACCAGCAAGGACCTCGTTGATCTTCCTCCCTCAGGGCTTTCTTTCTCCTTGATTTTCCTTCCTTCCTTCCATCTTGTCTTCCTACCCCTCTTCCTCTCCTCCTCCCTTCCTACCTGTTTCTTTTTCTCTTTCTTTCCTATCTTCAGTGGAATCCGAGTTTTAACTTTCCCTTCTCTCCTCCCTCCCTCCCTCCCTCCCGGCCTTTCCCTGGTCCCTGCAGATTCCTTCTACGAAGGTCTTCAAAAGAAGGCAATACAGAGTGACAGCTTCCCGTTATAGACAGGGAACCCGAGGATAAACTGGCCAAATGCCCTCCTCTCCATGGTTTCCATGGTGACAAAATCTTGCTGTCTGATATTCTAGCACATCATTGCTGTCTCCTGTTCCTCGTCTTTCATCCCTGTAAGCACCAAGACATTGAAGACATTGACTTACTCACATGCACACACACACAATTTTATGAATAAATGAACATTAAATAGACACAATGAGGAGTGATAGAGACCAAAAAAAAGTTGTGATTTGATGAATACCTCCTGTGTGCCAAGCATTTCTACTAATCCTACCTCATTTCATAAGAAAGACCCTTCATGAAGTTTCCCATTTTGTAGGGGAAGAAAATTGAGGCCCACAAGGGAGGTAATACAGCCAGTGGCACGGCAAAGATCAGAACCCAGGTGTGATGGTTATTGGGACTTATTAACCTGACAAAAATCTAAAATCACCAAGGAGATGGTCCTCTGAACATGTCTGTGGGGATTGAGTATGATAACTGTGGCAGGAAGACCCATCCACTGTAAGTAGGACCAGCCTCTGGCTGGATCCTGGACTCTATAGAGAAAGGGAACTAAACAGCAGCATACATTCATTGCCCTCTGCCTGCTGACTGTGAATGCAATATAACCACGTGCTTCCTGAATGTGGATACTATGTAACTTCCTGAATATGGATACTATGTAGCCTCCTGCCTGTGGATACAATATAACCAAGTGTTTCCTGACTGTGAATACAAGGTAACCACATGTTTTCCTGACCATTGATACAATGCAACCATACTTTCTGTCTGTGGATACAAAGTAACTATGTGCTTCCTGGCTGTGGATACAATGTAACCATTTGTTTCAGGCTTCTGTTGCTTTGACCACTTCACCGTGATGGACTGGGCCTTGAACTGTGAGTCAGAATAAACCCTTTCTCCCTGAAGTTGCTTTGGTCAAGACATTTTATCACAGCCAGCAGGAAAAGGAACTCAGACACCAGGTGTTCTTGGAGTAAGTTCTCTTTATTCTATGACCCACAACACTCTAGTTCTGCACATGGCAAGGATACCCTCAAACTACAGGCCATTCCTCCTGAGACCTGGCGGCTCAGCTACCCACACTGTACTTTTACAAGCACAAGCTACAGATCTGCACACTCCTCTTGTGTTCTGTTTCCTGCCACAGCCTCTGCTGATAAGACAACAAGGTAGTCTCATGGCCCTATATGAGAGACTTTAAGAGCTGACTCTTACTGCCCTAGAGGCACTGCATATGTGACTGTGTCCCATGTGCATCAGATGGTGACAGAGAGATGAGACTATTTCTACATTCAGCGTTCTAACCTGTGGACAACTGAATGATTGAGCGCCAGACATATCATGCTGCCTTACAAAAACCTGAATTCCCTATTTGTGTACTCACAACGTGAAGGCCTCTCATGGGGTAGGCTCCATGAGCACACAATGTGGACTGCCCCTCATGGGGCGGGTCTCCATGTGCCCACAGTGGGGACCACCCACCATGGGTCAGGTCTCCATGTTTCCACAGCATGGATAGTCTCCCTGTGCTCACACTGTGGGCAGCCTTCTGTGGACTGAGGCTCCATGTGCTCACATCACGAACTTAGTCTCATAGAAGATAGATAAAACTGCTATTCTTCAGCTTCATTGTGTGTTCTTAACCATGTGGAACTGGGAGCTCAATGATAACTATCTACATCCTTAATGTATTTTCTTTCATTGCTTACATATTATCTTATATTGTCCAATTTAAAAAAATAGGACATAAAGGCAGGAGGTGGACATGCTAGGGAAATGTCCAGGGAAAACAGAAGGGAGATAGGGGTATTTATGATCAAAATACATTATCTCTATATATATGAGATTGTAAAGGAGTAAACATAAAATTAATTTAAAAAAGAACATGTTGAGGGGGAGGGAGGGAGGAGGTCAGGGACAACCACCTATTATGTTTATAATTAGGAAGACTAGATATTAATTAAAAAATGATTTTTAAAATAAAAAACTCTCTCTTCCAGTTACCTACTACAGGACTCGGAGTAAGTTACATCATGTTTCCAGCTGCAATTTTGCACACACAACTTCACAGGACAGCTGTGCTGATCAAGTGACTTGATCTCTCTGTAATCCAAAATTTGCCACAAAGTAAGTGCTCAGTAAAACCAAGCTGCGCAGATTATCATCACTTACCTTTGAACACCAACCTCACAGCCCAGGTAAGTGAGTCCACAAACTGCTTTAGGAAATGTCGCAGTCTGCCCAGAGCATGCAACAAAGCCAGGGAAAATCAGGATCCATGCAGTCCAGCCCCTGCCCCACTTTTCCTTCTGCCCACCTCATCCCAGAACTACAGGGCTCCTGCATCAGCTCCCCCTCGGATACCCCCTCACCTGACATCATCTCACACTTCCAGGCTAGGGTGACATATCCTGAAGGTTGCAGCCAAGTGTTTGTTACAACTTCCTTTGTTTTTAGTTAACGCCGAGCATCTTCATGGCGTTCAGTCGTTGTGATGTCCAGTGCGTTTAGGGAGCACATCCAGGTCATTTTGATGGGTCTCTATCCTCACTTCAGGACCAGCGACTCCTCTTGTGCCAGATAGGTACCCTACCTCTGTGCTTCTGCAACAAACCTGGTATGCTCGCTGCTGGAACACACCTTTTCAGGAGAAGAGGAAACCAGAGGGCAGAGTCCCGGATGAAGAAGGAAAGGAAGGGGGAAGATTTCCCGCAGAGACCCTGTCCATCTCCGCCAAGCCCAGCACCCGCATTTCTCCTGCGTAGGAGACTTATTAGCCACAGAGTCGAGCGGGAACCACAGTAACGAGTCTTTAATTACAAAACTCTTTTACCTTATTGCTTCTGTGTGGCCCCGATGAAAATGAGCAGTGGCAGTTTCTATTAGAAATGTTAATTACTTTCCTGGATAATTAGACTCACTGGGTACCGTGAGCACCTGACCTCGCTTCATAACAGCAGAGCTGGGAAGGAGGAAAGGAAGTAATGGGGGGGAGGGGGAGGTGGGGGGGGAGAAGAGCATGCTCCTTAGTGCTGAGGAAAGCAAAACCGTCCGAATTAGTTCTGTGGAAACTATAGCTCCAGAGTCCCAAAGGGAGCCTGGCAGAGGAGGAACAATTGCTACCAAAGGGTCTTTGTGTGTAGGTGCCACTGTGTTCACACATATGTGTGAATATGTGCAAGAGGACACGAGTATTTGTCTTATTGAAGACTCAAAGGTGATTTCGGAATCATCCTGGATTGCTCTGTCTCTTCGTTGCTTTGCTCAGGGATTTCACAGGCTCTGCCTTCCAGAGCTGGAACTGTAGACTGCATTTTTTACATGGCAGCTGGTGGTCCAAACTCAGGCACTTTTGCTTGTGAGGCAAAGGTCTTTTAACCCTTGAGCCATCTCCCCAGCCCTCAGAAGGGGCTTTCAATGTGAAGACCTGGAGTGACAGTGGAGATATCTTGAACTAAGGGGTCTTGGAGAGAACCTCACTGGGCCTCCTCTTGGGAATGAGGCTCCTGAGGCCCCCCCAGGCTGCCCACCTGCCCAAGGGTTGTAGGCTTGCTTCTGGTTCTGTCCCATGATGCTCCATCTCACCTAATATCACAGGATGTCGCAAGCACCTGCCAGCCAAGGCCACATCTCACAGCTGCTTTGGAACCAGAAAACACAGAAATGACACAGCCCTGTTCCTGTGGAGTACAAGTGTGAAGACAGAGGTGACGGCCCCATCACAGTGACAGGGGCTGCGACAGAGCCTTCAATGTAGATGTAGCAATCAGGGAGGGCTTCCCCGGGTGTGGGCTTCCATGACCTGCACGCTTACCTCTCAATCCCGGTAGGCACCAGAGTGGGATCTGCAAGAATTAAATCAGACTGGGTTAAGAGAGGATCTTGGAAAAGCCAAAAACCAAGTCGAGTTTATTATGGAACCTAATCCCTTATATACCATGAAACAGGGTGATGTCTGTACACCACACAGAGCAATGACGTCAATAGAGGCAGACAAACTGCACGTGCAATGTCAACAATGGGTGGGACCACCACCGCCAATACAGCCCTGCCAATCCTTAGACATATTCATACGCCCTAATGACCCCATTCATTGTGAGGAGAGAGCAGGCTGCTGATAGGTCAGGAACATGATGATACAATTACAGTGGTAAAGCTCTATGCCCATCCTTTAGATTGCTAATTAATGTCTAGATGGCTTCCAAAGAACAGGAAGGAATATGTAAAAAAAAAAAAAAAACACCTCTGTCCTGGATCCAATTCAGACAGTACAAGATCCATCCCTGCCCCTCGTGGAAAAGTCAACAGAAGTCAGCCTATGACTCTGCTGGCATAGGAGGCACTGCAACTGAGCCTTCGAGGAATGCCCTGGAGTGTGGCTCTTCCCTGAAACCTGACACTTGAGATGAGTCCTCTTGTTTGAAAACTTGGGGGAGGGGGTGAAAGGGAAAATAACCTAGTCTGGTGAATGACATAGGGGTCCCTCTCAGCATTCCCATCCCCCCAGAACCTACAGAACAGGGCCCTATGTGGAAGCAAAAGCTTTTGCCAATGTTAACCACAGACAATCCCTGATTCTTGGCAGTTTGGTCCATGACTGTTTCCACCATGCCAAGGTGTAAAAGCGGCAAACAGTTGAAACCAATCTTCAAAGTCTGAATTCTGGTCTTTTGCCTCATGATGCTGGACAGTGGCCAGTAGCATCCAGGGCCCCCAGTGACCCATGAACAACCCAGCCCACAACTGTGCTGGGTGGCCCGCTGTGAGCTTTGGCTGGGAGGTGTATTGAATGTACTATGTGCTTACAGTTTTCTTTCATACAGAGGTTTATCGGGATGTCAACCCACTGCAAGCCAAGACACCTCTTCAGTAAAGGCCACAGAAGACTAGTGAGGGGCCTAAAAACAACAACTGGTGTCTTTATTAAAAAAAAATTTTTTTTAAGGCAAGATACCCACACACAGCGCGGAAGCCCCAGGATGATGAAAGAAGAGATGTGAGGGATGTAGCCACGCATCCTACAGAAAGCTGAGAGGAGGTGAAGGCCCACCCTGAATGCAGTCACAGAGGGAGTAAGACCCTACTACACCTGGACTTTGAAGGTCCTCCTGAAAGGTACGAGAATGGATGGGAAGCCTCCCTGTTTATTTCGGCAACTACCAGGAAACTACCACCCCTGGCAACCACAATCCCACACTCCTGGCAATCCTACATCTTCAGCACTGAAGAATAAATTCCCAACCAGAAATGGGCAAGACCCAGAGCAGCCCAGCCAGATTCACAGAAGGCCTGGGGCTGGGCGAGTCCCTCCCCCTGCTGGGACAGCCTCTTTCGATGTTCACTCCCAGGCTCAGAGATGCGGCGTCTCTGGGTGGAGCTTGAGAATGAGAACCTGGAGCTCCTGACGGGCCATGAAGATTTTAGAAACCTTGGATACAAACGTACCCCACAGGCCCTGCTAGGGCAGGAGGTATAGGCTGGGGGCTGTCCAGCATGGCTGTGATTGGGCGTTGCACTTGCCTGTCCAAGTTGAGCATAGGTTTCACTAACACCAGACAAAACCTGGGGATTTGAGGAGCAGGAGATGCCAAGCAGGAGCCGGAAGCTTGGTCCTCGGAGTCATTAAGGAAGCTGTTTACAGACCAACGCTCCTCTTTTAATTTGTTTGTCTTTTCAATTGTGTAATTAAATCCAAGCCACAGGGCTCAGATGAGCCCTGCCAGGGAAGGAGGTAGACATCCATCAATACCCAGGAGTGATTGGCAGGTGCTGGCAAGGCAAGAAGCTCTGGGGATGGCAGGAAGACCCGAGCCTTGTTGCTTCTGAGGGGCATAGTGTGGCACAAGGGGGAGGGGTGCCTGGAGTTTGCAAGTCAGACAGACAGCTGTTCAAACCTCAGCTCTGTGCCCTGATTCGGCTGTGGGAATTTCTGTGCTCCTCAGCCTCAAACTCATGTGTGAACTCAGGTCCACTTCTGGGTGTTAGGAGAACTATGAGAAGCAATGTACCTCACAGATCCAACTATCGAGGCCCTAGTAAATGAGAAATCATGCAGTACTATTACTATTGTTATTATTAGCCAGGGTGGTGGCACACACCTCTATTCTTAGCACTTGGGACGCTAAGGCAGGAGGATTGCTGTAAGTTTGTTTCCAGCCGGGGTTACCCAGAAAGTACCTGGCCAACCAGGGCTACACAGCAAGATTCTGATTCAGAAAATATTATTATTATTATTATTATTATTGAACATCAGGAAACTTGAAGTAGAGAATGCTGGCCGTATGGGAATACTGGAAAAAGCTCGAGAGGCAAATGTTACAACAGTCTACAGAACTGAGAACTGGCACGCGCGCACACACACACACACACACACACACACACACACACACACACACACACGCACGCACATGCGCACACGCACGCACGCTCACACACGCGCACACGCACACACACACACACCACCGCGCTGCCCTGCATCATACCACACACCTTTACAAAAAGACTAGAGGGACTGAGGAGATGGCTCAGGGGTTAACACTTTTGCTTTGTAAATAAAGGGACCTGAGTTCAGAGCCCATGTGAAAATGCCAGGCAGATATGGCAGTGTTCTGTACTTCTGGCTCTGAAATGTGCAGTCTGGGAAACCCCAGAGCAAAGCAATAAGGAGGTAGAGCAAGCCAGGGTGATTCCTGATGTCACCCTTCTTCCACAGGAGCACACACTCGAGTGGCCTCATATGCATGCACATACATGCACACATGCAAAAAAAATTTTTTAAAGACTAGAGAATTCTACTCCTGATCTCCAGATGTGTTGTATTTCCTCTGGGGGCCCTGGAGATTTTTGAAAGTCCCTCACAACAGTATCCCCATCTTCAAGGTAGAGAGTAGCTCCCTAGCCTACCTCTGCTTGTGACAATCGAACAAGAAAGCAACATGAAACTGGAAGAACTCCAAGCTTCAAACCCAAGAATGAAATGTTATCCACCCCAGTGGTTCATTAAGTCTGAGAGCTTCTAAAACATGGCGGTGCCCAGACCAGCCAAATGGCAACCTCCAGAGTATGCCGTGGGCACAGCAAGTTGTCAGTGGAGAGCTCCTGACCTGGCCCAGGTCCCTGTTCTGCACATGAGAACGAAAGGCTGGGAGAGAAATCTTGCCCAGGATCACACAGCAGGTTAGTTAGACACGGCCGAAGGCAAAAGCAGGAGGCTGGTTCGGGTCACCTCAGCCTTTTGGAGACAGACAGAGCAAGAGAGCAAGAGAGCAAGATCCAGACCCTTTAACAGCCCTTCCTCCAACAAGATTCTACCTCCTTTTTTTTTTTTTTTTTGCATGTGCAAGTGTAGGTGTGGGTACAGGTGTATGTGTGTGCGTGTCCAGTCCCATGGGGCTACCTCTATAGGTATAACCTTTCCAAACATTGACACCAGCCAAGGATTCGGACACAAGGATTCAGCCTGGGGTGGGAGGCAAGCAGGGAGAAACTGCCATTCAAACTGTGACATTCAGCTACCATGGGGGGGATTGAACTACAAACCCCAGAGCTGAGCAGAAAATCTATAAAGTACCTGGCAAAGCTCTTCTCTCTCCCCTCCCAAGAGCACACATATACATCCGCCACCACTATGACCACTTCCACCAGATTCCATCCTGGGCTGTCACATGGCAGGTGAAATGAAATAAGCACATCCAAACCTCACACGCGGCGGGTGGTGGGTGTAGCTATAGGTGTCAGCTTGACAACTCAAGGCTTGAGCTCTGGGCATATTTGTAAAGAATCACTAGTTGAGTTATGCCCTGAGCAAGTCTGCAGGACATTATCTAACTGACCTAGTTCATGGTGGATGGGCAGGTGGATAAGATGGAGAGAGCGCCTCAAGGAATTGGCATTCTTTGGTGTACTTAGACAGACCTGCTCTCTATCAAATGAAGTTTGCCCCTCTCTCAGAAATCTTGTTGATATGGCGTAGCCGGTTCCCTTAGCTCCTGGTGTTGGTATGAGCTCTCCTGCCAAGCTGGAATGTAACTGGACAACCTTAAGTCAGACTAAAACCCCTTCTTCCTCCTTAAGCCGTTGGTTGTGAATTTATCAACAACAGGCAGAACAACTGCAACAGAAGGTCAGGTTCTGGGGCACCCAGCACAGACTTCCATTAGAACATGTTAGTGACAAGCTGCAGCCAACCATAAGAACAGAAGGCTCCTTAGATGGATGGAGTCAAAGAAGGGAAAGACACGAATGAATCAGGGGTCACCACACCCATTTTATGGACGGGCAAGCTAAACTGCTAAAAGGTGTCAGTCAATGTACCAAGGCAGCTTCGGACTCAAGTTTTCCCATCACCAACTCACAACCATCTTTGCTAACTTCCTGATGGTCAGAGTGTTTGATCGGGGTCCCTTGGCAGCCAGGCTGCTCCCTCTGGCCCGTGGCTGATGGGATCAAAGTAGATGCACAGTAGCAGCTAATAGCAGCCCAAGTGTGCTTTGCCACTACTTGTGCACAGAGCCACCTGGGGACCTGCAGATTTGGAATCAGGAGCAGGACTTTGCATTTCTCATCTGCTTCCAGGATGCCTCTTGAGTTGCAAAGGACCAGGGTTAGTGCATCCCCAGCTCCAAGACATCTTGGTCCCATAAGGACTGGGAAGCTCCGCCCCCTTGCTACGCCCTTGCATGCCCATACGCCTTGCCTTTGTGGATTCACCTAACCATGGATAGAAATTTTTCTATCAGATCTGTACTGAATATGTAAAAACTTTTTTTCTTGTCATCATTCCTAAAATATTACAGTGAAACACCATCTACAGAGTATTACAATATCTCTGGTAGAAGAAACCCACAGGCAACTTAAGCATGTGGATAAATGTGTGTGGGGTTTGCACGTGACTCTGCTGTTTTTTGTAAGGGACTTGAGCAGCCACAGAATTTGGCACCCATGATTCCTGCAATGCGAAGTCCCTGCTGTATGGATGGCTGTAGATAAAAAAAAATGTATGTATGATTTGTATAGTGCTTCCTCGTGGTGTTGTTTCCAAGATTCACTGAGTTGATTTTGTAAGTCCCTGAGCGCGCACACACGCACGCACACACACACACACACTCACTCACATCATCTCATCCAGTGGAGCTGTTGTTATTGTCGCCATTGTTATTATTACTGGTGAGTCACGTGGCACATTAGAAGCTTCCAATGAATAAATGGAAACCATGATGTATTTTCCCACTGGCTGACATTCATCCAGCTCTTCCTGCTCCTGCGGCTTCCTCTAGAAATGGATGTCACAGCTAACTACCACGTGCGATTTACACTTGGATACAGATGCATGTGAATTTCTGCTACAGTTCCCGACACTAACTTAACGCTTCAAACAGCCATGATTTATCACCCCTACCATTCCTTAGCTGTCTGCGTTCACCCTGCCATTATGTGTGCATGTGTGTGTGCATGTGCGTGTGCACATGTCTGTGTGTGTGTGTACCAGAGTGCACCTGAGTGTGTGTGCCTGTGGACACCCAAGGTGACAGCAGGAATCAATCATCCTGCAATGTTCTTCCTCCTTATTGCTTTGTTCTGGGATCAAACTCAGGTCCTGTTGCTTGTGAGGCCAAGGCTTAAGCCCCGAGCCACCTCCTCAGGCCTCACTCTATTGTTCTTCTGCGCCCCATTGTTGTCTGTCCAGAACTTGGCTGGACTATGCTACAGTGTTCTCTGCTTCCAAGAGATCTCTGGATCTGACATGGGCCTTTTTCACAGCAGAACCTGAGACTTTCTGGGGTGAATGTTCTAGCAAATCGAGCCTTGATATATACCCATCATACCTGCTAATGCCACACATTCTAGTCAAGCGTCCAAGAGGGAGACCCAGTGAGAAGACCACACATGCGATCCATGATGTTCTCACTCAGCCATGGCCTTTGGGAGATAGGCTGAATATGCGTGACCCTCACGACCACCCAGATGAAGAGGCAGAGCTGCACTTGTGGCTGGAAGAACTTGAGGTTCCCGGTTCCCGCCCCCAGCTAGGATCTGCTGCCAGGACACCCCCTGCAGGTCCCTCCTTCTTTCCTTCCTCTCCCCAACCCCCCAGGCCCGTATAACCTTGTAGCTCACAGCTTTCCTGCCAGCCCTCCCTTCCCCTGCCTGGCTTCTCTCTCCCAGCCTCCTGATGACATAGTTAATTATTTATAAATGAACATTTAAAGGCACCAGAATTCGTGCTATTTAAAGGAACCCTGTGGTGACTCATTGAGTAATTAAAATAATCATTTATTCCATGGGCATTTCTCAGGTTCTCAGAGACATGTCAGGCACTGGAGGGTAGACAGGGGCGGGAGGTGAGGGGGGAGACAAAGAAAGAGTCCCTGCCCTCAGGGAGCTCGGTCGCTTAGTCTTTCATGCAGCAAACATTTATTCTGAGTCTTCCATGTGTATCTAGCACGTGCTGGGAGACAGACCTGAGCCTAGCACCTCTCTGAATTCCCTCAACACATCCCAGATTGCCAGAGACACTCACAAGCCCATATCATGTGATGAGGGGAGAACTGTATTGGGGGCAATCCTCTGCAAACAATGGAGGACTTAACTCTTCCCAGAATACATACAGAAGTTAAAGAACTTCCAGAGAAGATAGAAGTTAACCCCATACCCAAGGCCCAGAGCCTCTAAGGAGGAGGGGAACAGACTGCTCCCCCTCCCCCCAGGGCACTGGGGTGGCGTGGAGGGCTCCCATCTCCCATATTCTGTGGACAAAGTCAGTTTCCTGTGGTCTTGTCCCAAGGCTTCTCCTGCCAAGGTAGCAGCTGATGATGGCCAGAAGGGTGCCCCCTCTCCTCCAGGACCCTAGAGTTATCACCTGCTGGACACAGATGTCCCATGGCCAAAGCGGTTCCCGCCTCCTTTTCTGTCAATCTCGCATCTCCCTCACAGTGTGCAGGACTCACTTAAATCACCTATCTGGCTGCCAACTGTGCCGACTGAAGAGGAGACTTTGCTGCTCTCCGCACCTCCCCCAGGGCACTGCTCTGCCCCTGCTGGTCCCAGGCATCCGAAGGAGCCCCCAGTACATGAGGAGGAACTAAGAATGAAAGACACACTGGATGTGGCGGCTCATACCTGTCGTCCCAGCACTCGGGAGGTTGAGCAGGGCGATTCCTTGAACTCAAAGCCAGCCTGGGCTACAGAAGGAGGGAGACCACTTCTCCAGAGCAAGCAATAGACCACAAAAAGACTGAACAAAAGAGAGGGTCTGTGGCGAGGGAGACGAGGGGGCTGTGGAGCGGGGGTGTCAGAGTGTTGGTGTGAACACTGCAAGGTCTGTGGCTTTGAGATAGTCTGACCTGAGCTCTGACCTTTCACCTCTCTGTCCCCTGATGGCGTGGGGACTGCAGTAAAGTGACCCCCACCTAACCCCTACCCCAGGGTCCCTCAGCCCAGTGTCAGGCATCAAAACCCCAGTAGAAACAAAAGATTCTGGCTGTAAAAGGCCTGGGGGAGGGGGCGCAGCTGGCGGTTCTCAGGTAGGGAGGTGGGGAGGGTAGGGGGATTGGGAGGAGAGTCCCAGCAAGCTGTAGCCAGACAAGCAACACTGTCAGCGCTGGCACTAGGCGTGAAGCCCCAAGCTAAGCAGTCCCAGCCTGAGGTCAAGGCGTGCGGGCTTGCAGGAAAGCTAGCAGGACTCTGGGCTGAAAGAATATTGAAGTCTGGTACCGACCCATACCCAGGGGCTTGTTTCTGGCAGATCTGTCCAGAGCGTCTGACTAACGAGAAGCAAGAGACTGTCAGATTCCTCAGCGCTGTGCAGCCGCGCCACTGCTCTTGCTCAAGTAAATGACCCCCCACACACACACACCCGTGCTCACGCGAGCAGCCCCAATCAGACATGTGGCCCACAAAGAAAAAAAACATAAAGACAAAAACAGGAGGGAGACTTCTTGGGAAGAAAAGGATCAGTGGGAGGGGGGAGGAAAGAAAAGTGCATTGAGTGATACCATCAGGGTCCACTTGACAGCTAGAGCCTTGGAAAGAGCCTTCCCTGGAAGCCCCCAAGAGGGTGCAGCCACCAAGAGCCCACCACATAGTAAGCAAGACAAGGTGCATCGGGATCACAGTCTCTGTCTCCCCCAAGCCTCCAGCTGCCCCCTAGCTGAACCCCAATGGAGAGAGCTGTCTGCTTTGTGGGTGACGAGTGAATAGACAACATTTCTGCTCTGGGTGGAAATCTTTGCTTCCCGTCTTGACCTGGCTTCCCTTAGCTGAATCTCTTGACCTTCCATTTTAGTGGTTCCCTTCTCGGCAGAGTCCAACCACGCTTGAGACCTGCAGACCTAAGGCAGCTAAGGACTCACAGCTCCATCAGCTTCTCCCTGCTGCCGCCTTCGCCTTGGCTCCCCAACTCCAAATGTGGCCCAGCTCTTCCCCCAGCCAGAGAACAGCAGCGCTCAGCTGAATTTCGGCCCCGTGTCTCACCCATGATGGGCTGGAGACATCCCTGGGCTGGGGGGGGGGATCCTTTCACAGGTGATGGGAGGAATGTGCCCATGAAGGCTCATCTCAGCTGTGAGCATCTCAAGGACTGGGATGGTCCTTCCCACTTCTCGTTACTTCCATTCCTGGCACAAGACCCTGTTCTTCCCTGGACAGCACAGACATGGTTCATGAGTCCATTGCACTTGGGAACTGGTGGGGGAGTTAGAAGCTTTATCAGTGATTTCAAATGTCACAATTGGCCCTGGATGCAGAAGATGCAGCCTATGATAAACAAACTGGCTGCAAAGAACTGAGGTCCCCATGATAGGCACCATCTTTCCCTTAAAGTCACCAAAGAGCGCTAGGGAGATGTACTAGGCATTAAATCCTGTGTCTCCTATGCAAAAAGACTTGAGTTGAGATCCCAGATCCCATATAAAATTACCTGGTAGATATGGTAGCAGCCTACAATTCCAACCCCGAAAAGCAGAGCCAGGGAAATCCCAGAGCAAAGCAATAATAGGAGGTAGAGTAATCCAGGATGATTCATGACATCACCCTTGGACCTCGACGGGCACACACATTTAGGTGTCTTCTTGTACACACACGCACACTCACGAATAACATCATCAAAGAATGGATACAAAGAGGGTTAAGTGAAGCGGACTGGAGGGCTCAGCTCACCCTCTGTGAGTCAGCCGCAGCTCTGGCGTCATCTCCAGGACCCGGTGCTGAGTCTGCCTGTGCAGGAGAAGGAAACACGTGACCAAGGGATCTCGGCAGGAACGACGACACGCCAGCACAACTCTTTGTGACCGTGTGAGTTGGCATGACAGATTGGAAGCTGGAAGAGTCCAAATGCAGTAATGACTCTCCAAGGCTCCCGGCTCTCCTCCACAAGCCTGGTGCTGGGTAAGCAGCTGTGCAGGAGAAGCCCCTGGCAGAGGAGAAGCCCCTGCTGGTCGGCACACTGCTTAGCCTAGAGACGACTGAAAATCACCGGAGCCACTAACCAAGTCCCTTCTACAGCAATACTGATGAGCTCAAAGAACCAGCTGGTCCCTCTGCAGTGGCAGCAGAGGAAGCTGTGGGTACTGGGACAGAGACCGAAGCCAAAAGTAAAATGAAAATGGAATAGCACTTCAACTCCACACAGTAGACTCTCGCCCTAGGTTCCTCCCTGGAAACCATGTCGCCGGACTCATCTCACATCATTCATTGCATCAAAGCGTCCAGCATACATCAACATGTACAAAACAGGAAAAGAAGCAGAACATGTGGCCCATGATCAAGGGAAAAGATAGTCAATGTGTGGACCCAGAGCTGTAGATGTTAGGGGCGAGCACATGCAGACTTCAGAATAATTATCATAGATGTGTTCAAGCCTTTTTGAAGGGGGCTGGAGAGGTGGCTCAGGGCTTAAGCCTCTGCCTTGCAGGTGGAAGGTCCTGAGTTCCGATCCTAGACCCCACGTATAGACACTGGGCAGAAGCGCGGGGCGGCCTGCGTTTCTGGTCCTGGTAGGGCGGAGTCTGTGAATCCCAGGGCAGAGTAAACAAGAAGGAGGTGGAGGTGGTCCATGGTGGTTCCCGAATTCGCCTGTAGTTCTACACACACACACGCACACACACGCACACACGCACACATGCACAATTGAATAAATAATAGTAAAAAAAAATTTAAAAAAAGAATCTTTAAGGAAATGTAGGCAGATGAGTGGTCAGGTAGAAAAGATCTGAAGATCAAGATATACAGAAAGAATTCAAAGAGTTGTGAGATCTAATGATCTAATGATGTAATCGTTAGAAGGTGACTAGCATGTTCCCATCACAGGTCTTAAACATGCCTTTCCCCGGAGTGCAGACACACCTACACCACCTGTCATGGTTAGGTACAGGTGTCAACTTAATGCACCACCTGTCATGGTTAAGCACAGGTGTCAACTTAATGGTTAAGGGTTCGAACTCTGGGCACATTTGTAATTAGTAGTTGAGTTAAGCCCAGTGTGAACCTGCAGGGGAATGTCTGGTCCCCGAACAGGTGAATAAAATACAGAGAGCTGGTTGAGGAACTTGGCATCCTTGTGGATGGCATACTTGCTGGTCTGGCAAGTAAGGATTGTCCTGTTAAATAGAGATGGTGTGGCCATTTCTCTCAGCCCTGGTGTTGGTGTGAGCTCTTCTGTCAAGCTGGACTGAGAACTGTAACTGGACAATCATAAGAGAAAATAAACCCTTTGTTCCTTTAAGCCATTTGATGGTGCTTTTATCAGCAACCATGCAGGTGAACTGCAACACAACCCTCATTCCTCTGGATTTTTCTCCTGTCTCCAACCTCAAGGCCCCACCCCCTGTGACATCCCTTCCTCAGCAAGGTTCTACCTAAAGCTGCCACATCAGCTGAAAATGCAAACACATGAACCTGCGGGGGACAACTCAACTCAAACCATGACCAATGGTGAAGGAGAACCCCAAAGTCTACTAGCTTGACCACTGCAAGAAAAGAAAACACATCTCCTCATAGCTCCAGTCAACACCCTAGCACTTTTCTTATGGGCTGGGCTTATGTTAAACAAAGTTGGTCCGGTCCTTAATGGACCCACCAACAGCGTAGACCTGAGATGTTGGCACATTCCTGCTGACTCCTGCGGCTGGAGAATGGCTGTGTCCACCAAAGAAAACTCAAGATGCCATTCTCAGAACCATCAAGGAAACATCTGGGGTGCTGGGGACTCCCCAGACAAGGTCTAGCTTGGCTGAAGGCCAAGCGCAACATGCTGGTGGATATCAGTTGTCCGTGTGGTAAGCGAAAGTGTTGTGGAGAATAGAGACCCAGCAAGATAGTTCAAGAACTCAGGTTTTTTTTATGCCTGTGGTCACAGACTTGCTAGCGCTCTGAAATTCTGGACCCTGCCTTACAATTTTTCATAGTTTTATAGGTACCAGCACAGATGTCTACAAGCCCTAAGTGCACCAAGGGAAAATTCCTCCTGCAGTTAAATGGTCAAGCATGTTTACAGAAGCAGATATGAAGGGCAGGGGTTAAGACATTCTGACCCACAGAACCTATTGCAAGCATCTTGGCAAACAGGATAATTGCAAACAGGTGTTTCATTAGATAACAGTGGGGATTGTTCCTAGACCGTGTTCTATTTAGTTTTATTTCCAATTCAGTACAACTCTTGCAAACATTCATATCAAAACCATTATAGGATAACTAATGTGTCCTAAAGTATAAAGATGACTATAAAACATTATTGAATGTATACTAAGTGACATTAACACGTAGAATATATTTTTCCCTCTTCAAAAGGAAGTGGGAACTCTTGAGATGGCTCAAGAGTTAAGACTCTACCTCACAAGCAGAAGGACCTGAGTTCATATCCCAGGTCCCATGTAAAAATGTCAGGCAGAAAAAAGGCAGAGGCCTGCACTTCTGGCTCTGGTGGGCAAAACCTGGGAGATCCCAGAGTGAAGCAAAAAGGCAGTAGAAGCAATCCAGATGATTCCCAAAGTCACCCTTGGTCCTCCACAGGGACACACAGTGCCTTCTGACACACACACACACACACACACACACACATGATAGATGATAGATAGATGATAGATAGATAGATAGATAGATAGATAGATAGATAGATAGAAAGAAAGGAAGAAAGAAATAGGTGCTTTAAAAAGGGAAAAGGAGATGGGCCCTTCTGAGCATGTCTGAGCATGGGGATGATCTTGATGATGTTAATTAGGGTGAGCAGACCTACCTATTGTGGATGGGACGGTTCCCTGGCTGAGATCCTGAAGGCATCCATGGAGGAAGGGAACCCAGCTGCAGCATGTATTCATTGCTCTCTGCTTGGGGACTGTAGACATAATGTAACCAGTTGCTTCCTGACTGTGGATACAATGTAACTAACCAGAGGCTTCAGATTCCTGCTGCCTGAATTGGTCCACCATGCTGGACTGCAAGAGACAAAATAGATCCTTTCTTCCTTAAGTTACTTTTTTTTTATTTATTTTTTCCACTCATACAAACTTGATAGGTACCCCATTGCCCTCCCTCCCTCCATCCCTCCCTGGATTCCCTTGCTCCCTCCCCCTTTTCTTCTTCCTTTCCCCTCTCCCTCCCTTTCTCCCAGTGCCCACCCTCTCCCCCCCATTTCTGGAGCATCCTTTAGTGTGCATGTCAAACTTCCCTCTGGGTCCTCCTCTCTGATGAGGTGTAAGGACTCAGTAGCATTGCCTAGAGCTCTTTTTTTGTTCCCCTTTAGTATAGGAACACTATTATGGCTATTAATCCCTTGCCTCTAAGGATCTTAGAGCCTGTGATCCATGCTAGACTTTGGGGGGTCAATGACATGTTGGTCATTGCACAGGTCATGCAAAGTCCTGTTACGATTACCTTAAGTTACTTTTGCCAGGGTATTTTATCAAAGCAACTGGGAAAGAAATTCAAGACAGGAACATGCAGTGTGTCAGGGAAAGAATCATTTCTGTTTGGACCAAAAGATCAAAGAAGGAGTCATGAGAAATGAGTAGGAAGCAGAGACCCATCCTGTGAGGTCTGGGAGTCCAGAATGTTCTGCCTGAAGCAAAGGGAATGGTTGGAGCATTCCAAGCAAGAGACTTCAGTGATTAATCTAGCACATCCCACTCACAATCCTATTTAGAGTGAATCCATCAGGAACGAGACTGGAGCCAGCCACCTGGTGGGTATCAACAGTTGCCCACGTGAGCCGAGGCTGGCTCCTGTAAAGGTGGCAGCGGTGGGGAAAGAAAGTAAATCTGTGGGAGACGTCTGAAAACAGGGTTGGTTGACAGCTCTAGAAGCCTGGAAGATCTCAAGCGGACACTTCTCTATTGTTCCTCAGGGGTGGCAGGAAGTCCCGGTAGAAGGCAGTGTGGCCCCTCCCCAACCTCACTCTACGGCCATCAGCCAAGCTTTCCCAGAAGTGGGTCCCCTGCCGAGAAATTCATATGCAGATGAGCTGTGTCCCTTTGTTTGCATAGTAGAGGTGCCACCGCCTGGCTAGGGCTCCTACAGCAAGCCCTGGGCCCTGGAGTTAAGCAGAGCCAAGTGTTATTCCTGCCTCTGCCACTTATTAGCTGTGTGCCCTTGAGCAATTTACTTAACCTCTCTGAACCTGAGCCTTCCCGGTTGAAAAATGAGTTTATTATATAAGCTCGCAGGGCACTTAGGAGATTTAAATGACTTTGTGTACCAGGAAACCAGGACTGGCAAATGCCCAGCACCCAGGGTGAGCCCTGCTTGCTTTGGATCCCTTTCATCCTATTCCTTCTTGCTTAGATACCTAAGGACCTAGGTGTCTTTTTGACCGCAATCCTTCCATGCCCACTTTTGTTCCAACTTTGATAAATACAAACAGCCGAGAGTCCTGTAATTCATTACACGGGCTTCGGTGATAACCACCAACAGTTCCTGGCCCCTGGTCTCGGGCTGGCTTAGATCCCGGCTGGACCATGAGTTCATATGTTAGGCTAACAGAAGAAGAAACATCCTCCTCCTTTGAACCACAGGGGCAGGACCTTGTCACATGGTCCCACTAACAGACAATGTGCACACTCACTGTGTGTCAGGGTTTGAACGTGGATTGTCCCCTGTCAGCTCATGGTCTTGAATAGTTGGTCCTCTGCCTGTTGTTGCGGGGTCCAAAAATCCACCCAGTGAGGCACAGATTACGAACTTGGTCAAAGCTCACAGCCACCCAGCTATAGGGGAGCCTTTCCTTCAGCTCCGATTATAGAAGAAGCCTTTCCTTGGCTCCTTGAAAAATAGTCCAGACTCATCTTGGGGAACTCCTAGAATATTATGGGTTTGGGGGTTCATCCAAAGATTCACCATAGACCAAAAGTTAAAATTAATAACTGAGAGACTTTATGAGAGAGAGAGATACCAGGGCTTACACGGGCAATGATGTGTGTGCAGCTACAAATTACATCTCCACACAGTTTTATACACAAGGGACAAAGAAGGCTGCAAGCCCCACCAAAGCAGTTCAGCAGGCAGTGTTTTACAGTCTCATTGGCATGCAGGCTTCTTTCTGGCCCTCTGGCCAAATGGCATTCCAGAGGGGAATTTCGGAGAACAGTAGGGGAGTGGGCATTTTATTGCCTGCCAGCAATTTCTCAGGCCTAAGACATTTCTTTTCAAGATTTTAAGATTTTTCTTTTTATGCTTCCCCTCCACACCTGTGTGCTGAATGGGAAGGCTGTGGAACTTTTAGAAGGTAGAACTTTGCCAAGGAAGTATGTCACTGGGGGTGGGCTTGGAGTTTAATAAGCATGACATCTATCTCTCTATCTATCTATCTATCTATCTATCTATCTATCTATCTATCTATCTATCTATCTATCTATCATCTATCTCTCACGCTCTCTCCCTCCTGATAGCTGCTGCCTTGAGAGCCAGCCTTCTGCTCTGGCCTCCGCTATGTGTTTCGCTGCCATAATGATCCCACACTCTTTGGAACTGTAAGTGAAAAGAAAAACTGTCCCTTAAGTGACTGAGGTCAGAGTGATCATATCAGCAGAAGACTAACAGGCACAACAAGGACAGTCGCCCTATTGAAGCTAGGTGTTAGGACGTTGGGTGGAAATAATCAAAACTAGCCAAACCCTTGAGGGCTTGTGACCCACTTCTAACCAACAGGATTGGCACAGTTATTCTGCTGCTCTGAGACAGCAGTCAGACAGCGGCTTAAGGGAGGAAGGGAGATTTATTGGGGTTACGGTCCCAGAGGAGACATTATGGCAGGAATTGCTCAGCAGGAGGTATGGACTGGAGGCAGAAGCAAGAGGTCACTTCAGGTCACTGCAGCCATCACCTGGCAGAAAGAGCAAGAGCAAACTGCAAGAGGAAAGGGGGTGGGACTACTTAGCCTCGAGTCCCACCCCCTGTGACGTCCTTTCCTCCAGCAAGGCTCCATCTCCTAAGGCACCAGACCTTCCCAGACATTAACATCAGCTAAGGATGCAGACACATGCGCCTGTGGAGACGTCTCAACGCATTCATGGCAAGGCTCTTGTGAGGAAGGTAGACTCGTGATCGATGGGTCACACAGGTCATACGACTCTGCCCTCACTAGACTGTCTGGGTGGAGTGTCTTACTCTTGCTGAGTGGACAAATACCCATACCAGGCAATGCCCTGGAACAAGGGACTGTAGCAGTTCTGGTCGCTGAGCGTGGCCTGAACAAACAGCCATTGTGATCTGACACCCTCACTCTGTAGCTCAAGAAACTGAACTCTACCGAGAAGTGAGCGTGAAAGTGGTCCCTTCCCCCACTCGAGCTCTAGACGAGAACCTTTTCTCAATGTCCACCTTGCCCAGGGCCCGACACAGCCACGTTCACATTCCAAAACCCCAGAAACTGCGAGGCAGGAGATGCCTCAGCTTGAAACTGAACTGCCACTGCAGGTTCAGGTTGGCGCTCACTGCAGGAAGTGTCTATTGTGGAAGCTATGGAACCTTCAATAAAGGGAGCTTGGGTGACAGAAGCAGGTCCCTGGGGAGGGGGCTGTGTTGGTATATCTGCCACCTGGGTCCTGCCTGGTTCTCTTCCTGATCTGCTATGATGTGAGCAGCCTCTGCTCCACACTCCCACCACCACGAACTGAGCTATTCCATCATTCCTTCCTCCACAATGAGCCCAAACCCTCTGAAACCATAAGCCAACATCTCTCCTCCCGTGGGTCATTTCTATGACTTATGGCGGCCCCAGTTATGAAACAGAAACCAACGTGCTTTTTAACCTCTGATTTTATGGATACTATCATCGTAGCAGTAGATAATTGATTGTATATGCACAGCAAATGCCGAAAGAATAATTAATGACTCAATGACTGAGAAATTTCTAATCAGAAAAGGAGAGATTCAGGCAGCTTGGTTCAGCACACATCTACCTATTGAGGTTCTATGCGTACAGAACAATTAACTGATTGTATTCAGGGCTGGTGGGATGGTTCACTAATCTGGGCAGGCTAGTGCCTTAACGATCTCAGAACCTTAATTCCAGTTAACATAGTACATATCTGCTTTTCACTCGTTAGCACCCATGCAGGGTGTGGCTGGGAAGAAGGGAACTAGCCCCGCTCCATGCAGTCATTCAGGCACCCAGCTTCCTGCCCTTGCTCATACCTCCTCTAGGCCTCAATATTCTGCTGGATGGCTGCCTCTAACTGGTAGCTAAGGGAAGAGAGAGGATTTGGAGAACCTTAAGGGACCACTGGTGAGGGGCAAGGCTACATCTCAGTGGGTGGTTTCACCTACGCCAGGAATGCTGGGAAATGTAGTCCAGAGGGTTGGGAAATGTGATCTGGGGATACTCACGGAGCCCATGCCCACAGATAAAGGAAGAGGTTTGCTGACCTCACTGTGTTAGTCCCGGCTGCACCAAAGGCATTAGAGAGACAGACAGACACAGGGAAGTAACTAGAACTTAGAGCAAGCCACAGCTGTGCTCTTGATGTCACAATCCACTTGCCCTCTACTCGCTCCTGTCATGTCACATTGAAATCTGAGAAAGAAAGCAATCTCTACTATCTTAGCTTCTTTAGTAGTAAACGGCAATGATGTAGCCCTCCAAACCTGAGCGTGGAGACAAAGTGCTCAACACAGCCCACATGATGCAAAGTTTTCATATGAAATCAATTATTACTGTTACCATTATCCTTATAATGAATTGCTAGGTCCAAAGGTGTGTGAAGTCCCTTCATTCCCTCATAAGGTGTGTGAGTTTCTCTATATGCAACTGACAGCTGTGGGTTTTGCCTCATTGCTTTGGGCACAATAAAGAAAGTTGATTCTGGCCCCTGGGAGGTCCGGACAGACTTCCTGGGAAAAGTGGGAGCAGAAGTACTCTCACTCCACAGGCTGTTGCCTGGCAACCAGGGCAGCCATCCTCCCCATCCCTGAAAGCTACAGGCAGGGAGAGGGGTGCGGAAGAGATGAAGCCCTCCAACTCAGAGCAGGCTGAGGTGACGGTGGACATAGCCACCAGCCTGATCTCAGACTAACACCACCTCGCCAATCTTCTCGCACGGCTTGGACCGTTTCCAAAGAAACTGAAAAGCAATCACCGTGGGATGAGCAAGTCATAAACTTCAGGGATTCATTTTCCCACGAGGCTGCCAAGGTAGAAATTTTAAATTATATCTCAAAACAGCTTAGTTAAATTCATGAGGAATTGGTTCCTAGACGATTACCGAGGTCTGTTAAGAGCGCGAAGGTTGGAGCCCTGGGAAGCAGGTGGGCTTTCTGAGCTTGCCTCCCTCTGCTACAGAATCCTGGGCTGTGTCCATCTCCTGATGACCTCACAGTGACAACTCAGCTAGAGTCACTGTGAGGAAGCACCTGAAGGAACATTCTAGACCCAGGGAGGACCAGACACAGCAGACGTGATGAATCCATCTGTATTACAAGGAAGGAAATATGAAGTTTGTAGACATGAGATATATATGGTCGATAAGAAAAAATGCTTTGGATGAAGAGATAGTTTGTTCCAAAAATGGAAATAGATGGGAATGGATTTAGAAGGTTAAGGTGTGTTGCAAGAAGTTTGTTAGCATTAAAAGACTATATACTATAGGGCTAGTTAAGACCCTGCCTCAAAACAGAAGGTCCTGTCCTGGCTTGGACATATAAACATCGGCGGAAAAGCTGCAGCCTGCACTTTCAGTCCTGGTGGGTGGAGCCTGGGAAATCCCAGAATGAAGCAAGGAGGTAGAAGCAATCCAGGATGATCCCGAAGTCATCCTTGGTCCTCCACAGGGACATATGTACCCTCTGATACATACACACACACACACACCACAAAACAACACACACACACAACACGCGCGCGCGCGCGCGCGCGCGCGCGCGCACATGCACACAAAAAAAGCAAGTTGGTCTATGGGTAAATGATGCAAATATAATGCTTGTTTCCCTCAACATTCCCTTCAACTCACTGTGTCAAACAATGCAATTGATTACTTTAATCTTATATATAAATCTCTAATCACAGGTCACATGCAATGTCATGTCAAATACAGAGCATGGAAAAAACAATATATATCAGATCCAGGTCACTATGGAAAGGTTGTGATCGAGGAGTCTTATGCTCTGCTATTTCTCTCTCCTGAAGACTTCTCTCCTGCCTGCAACTCAGCCTCCACTACATGAGACACTAGGAGCAAGCCTCCTAGCTACGCTGGACACTATGACTATACGTGGCCTCTGCATGCATAAAACTGTGATGATTGGCCAATGGGGAACTGAGGAGGAGCTGCTGCACCCGTAAGACTGA